>JAZAYU010000209.1:0-600000 GCA_038501625.1 Corbicula japonica
ATTACCTAGAGAGGCAATTACAGTTTATGTCAAATTTAAGTAACCTATACCAAAAAATATCACAGTACAGAACATAATTTGACAAACACAATGTTATCTTTTATCACAGATTGCTTGCTGAAAGACGAAATAACACATTAGTATCACAAATATTAAATGAAAGACAATCTTGACCATGTTTAAGTTAACATAATTAATGTACATGTACCAATCTCCTACTATGGTATATTTACTAAAGACAGAGTTTGGAAGATGCCATAATCGTAATTCATTAAGAAACCTATGCCTAAATAAGAATAAGCAAATAATTAAGACAGACACAAAAATTAATAATAAAATGTTTAAAAAGCTATACTGCTCAGAAAATGGCCTTTGATGGCAACCTTGAAAGACTGATACTTAGTGATGTCAGTAAGGTTGGAGGGCAAATCGTTCCACAACTTAGCACCTATAAAACTAAAAGACTTAGATCCAGCCCCTTTGACCTTGGGAAGACCAAAACCACCCTTCTGGCTGAGTCTTGTGCTGTAAGAGTGTACAGAGTCTTGTGAAGTAAAAAAGTAGTCCATATAATCAGGGGCAAGGTTATGCTTAACCTTAAAAACATGACACAACATAATCTGTTCAACTCTTTTGTTAACAGGTAACCAATTAAGGGTTTCAAAATGCTGTTGACCAACATGAGCTCTTGGTTCAAGGTTCAGTATGAATCTTACCAACTTGTTCTGAGTCACCTGCAATTTGTGTTTTAAAGACTGGGTAAGACCACTGTACCAAACAGAACATGCGTAGTCATAGTGACATTGGACTAGAGACATTACAAGTAACTTCTTAGTATGCTGTGTAAGGTACTCTTTCTTGCGGTGCAGAAACTTTAACCTTGCAATGGCTTTCTTAATAACTGACTCAGCCATACAATTAAAAGATAGAAATTGGTCAATGGTGACACCAAGGTACTTGACTGCGGACGTAGATGTAATTAGAGTACCATTGCAGGTTATGTTAAGACTGGAATGTGACCTTAGTTTATGTTTTGACCCAAACACTATGGACTCAGTCTTTCCTAAATGAAGGGAGAGCTTATTATCAATAAGCCAGTGACTAACCGTTTGAAGATCATCTGACAAGGCCTTCTCGACAGTGGCAATATCTTTTCCAGAGACTAAAATGGCTGAATCATCGGCATATAGAAGTAATTTATTTTGTACAACACCTGACATGTCATTTACATATGCTAAAAAAAGCAAAGGGCCAAGGATGGACCCCTGGGGTACTCCGCAGGTCACATATGCTGTTGATGAAAATGTGCCTGAGACATCAACCAGTTGTTGTCTATCAGACAAGTAAGACCTGAACCATCTTATGATATCCTGGCTAAGACCGGTCGAATGAAGTTTCATTAAAAGGATTGCATGGTCGACGGTATCAAACGCCTTCTGTAAGTCTAACAGTACCATGCCAACCACATTACCCCTATCATTCTCCCTTCTGATGTAATCTGTCAAATGTATCAAGCATGTATCTGTAGAAAAACCTTTCCTGAAACCAGACTGAAAATCATATATCAAATTACTGTCTTTGAAGTAGGACTCGACCTGGTCATACACAACCCGCTCAAGAATTTTAGATACTATATTCAGAATGGAGACAGGCCTATAATTACCAACAGCTAACTTATCATTCTTCTTAAAAAGGGGAACAACTCTTGCTGACTTAAGGTCATCTGGTACAATACCTTGTACAAGAGAAAGATTAATGATGTGGGTAAGGGGACCAACAATAACCAGAGACCCATCCTTGACAAACCTAGAAGGTATACCATCTAAGCCTGTTGCCTTATTAATGCTTAATGAATTTATATATTTAAGTACTTTACTCTCAGACACTAGTGAAAATGAATAACTATCAGGAAAAATATGTTTGTTTCTGTAAAAAGATTCAACAAAATTCCTTCCATATTTGTTAAGACCTACAGGTAACTTTTCCACAAGTTTACTTGCAACAGTTGTATAAAAATTATTAAAAGTTTCAGCAATAATATTCTTTTCAAAACAAACTTCACCATCAACATTTAAACACACATTTCCACTGGACATAGAAGAACCTTTCTTAGAAGGTAAACCAAGATTTTTCAAAGTTTTCCACAGAGACTTAGAATCATTTTTGTTCTGTTCAACTGTATTTGAAAAATATTCTTTCTTAGCACATTCAACAAGATTCTGAACTCTATTTCTTAGCAATTTAAAATTGTCGAAATTAACCTCAGATTTCTCATTTCTAAATTTATGAAAAGCTCTGTCTCTTTCCTTCATAGCTTCAAAAATATCAGAGTCTATCCATGGTTCAGTCCTGTGCTTAATTCTGGTTTGTTTCACTGGTGCTACATTGTCAATTACAGATAAAAACAAGTGTTTAAAACTGTACCAAGCATTATTCACATTTTCACACAATAAAACAGGATTCCAATCAGCTGCTAAAAGACTAGCTTGAAAGTTCTCTCTATTATAGTTCTTTAGGGATCTCAAAGTAACTGTTTTATGAGAACCAACATAGACTTTAGTAACCTTTCTAGTACAAAATATCAAACTATGATCACTAAAGGATGTATGTAATACACCTGACTGTGATATCTTGTGACAATCTGATGCTAAAATCAAATCAATGGTAGTACAACTTGTATTACTAATTCTAGTTGGCTCACATACTAACTGTTTAAAATGAAACATTTCAATAAAACATGTATAAGACTGTAAAAGTGAAGATCTTTTTTTATTGGTCACATCTGTATTAAAATCCCTGTTAAGATAGAATATAATTAGAATCAAATGACTAAATTATGCCATATGAACGTGCCTTTGCAAAAATCCAATAACGGTCAAATTTGCACGGTTGTTAGAGAAATTTTAGGTGAGCTTATAGCCGAAATTTCAGGGCTCTTGACGGCCGGCAACCGGCAGCAAAACCCTGTTAAAATAGGATAAAATTAGAATAAAATAACTATATTATGCCATATGAACGTGCCTTTGCAAAAATCCAATAACGGTAAAATTTGCACGATTGTTAGAGATATTTGAGGTGAGCTTATGGCCGAAATTTCAGGGCTCTTGACCGCCGGCAACAGGATAAACCGGCAGCCAAACCCTGATAAGATAGAATATAATAAGAATAAAATGACTACATTATGCCATATGAACATGCCTTTGCAAAAATCCAATAACGGTCAAATTTGCACGGTTGTTAGAGATATTTGAGGTGAGGTTATGGCCGAAATTTCAGGGCTCTTGACCTCCGGCAACCGGCTAAACCGGCAGCCAAACCCTGTTAAAATAGAATATAATTAGAATAAAATGACTTCATTATGCCATATGAACGTGCCTTTGCAAAAACCCAATAACGGTCAAATTTGCACGGTGTTTAGAGATATTTGAGGTGAGATTTTGGCCGAAATTTCAGGGCTCTTGACCGCCGGTAACCGGCCAAACCGGCACACAAACCCTGTTAAAATAGAATATAATTAGAATAAAAAATGACTACATTATGCCATATGAACGTGCCTTTGCAAAAATCCAATAACGGTCAAATTTGCACGTTGTTAGAGATATTTGAGGTAAGCTTATGGCCGAAATTTCAGGGCTCCTGACCGCCGGCAACCGGCTAAGCCGGCAGACAAACCCTGTTAAAATAGATTATAATTAGAATAAAATGACTATATTATGCCATATGAACGTGCCTTTGCAAAAATCCAATAACGGTAAGATTTGCACAGTTGTTAGAGATATTTGAGGTGAGCTTATGGCCGAAATTTCAGGGCTCTTGACGGCCGGCAACCGGCTAAACCGGCAGCCAAACCCTGTTAAAATAGAATATATTTAGAATAAAATGACTACATTATGCCATATGAACGTGCCTTTGCAAACATCCAATAACGGTCAAATTTGCACGGTTGTAAGAGATATTTGAGGTGAGCTTATGGCCGAAATTTCAGGGCTCTTGGCCGCCGGCAACATGCTAAACCTTCAGCCAAACCCTGTTAAAATAGAATATAATTAGAATAAAATGACTACATTATGCCATATGAACGTGCCTTTGCAAAAATCCAATAACGGTCAAATTTGCACGGTTGTTAGAGATTTTTGAGGAGAGCTTATGGCCGAAATTTCATGGGCTCTTGACCGCCGGCAACCGGCTTAACCGGCAGCCAAACCCTGTTAAAATAGAATATAATTAGAATAAAATGACTACATTATGCCATATGAACGTGCCTTTGCAAACATCCAATAACGGTCAAATTTGCACGGTTGTTAGAGACATTTTAGGTGAGCTTATGACCGAAATTTCAGGGTTCTTGATCGCCAGCAACCGGCTAAACGGCAGCCAAACCCTGTTAAAATAGAACATAATTAGAATAAAATGACTACATTATGCCATATGAACGTGCCTTTGCAAAAATCCAATAACGGTCAAATTTGCACGGTTGTTAGCGATATTTGAGGAGAGCTTATGGTCGAAATTTCAGGGCTCTTCACCACCGGCAACCGGCTAAACCGGCAGCCAAACCCTGTTAAAATAGAATATAATTAGAATAAAATGACTACATTATGCCATATGAACGTGCCTTTGCAAAAATCCAATAACGGTCAAATTTGCACGATTGTTAGAGATATTTGAGGTGAGCTTATGGCCGAAATTTCAGGGCTCTTGGCCGAAGGCAACATGCTAAACCGGCAGTCAAACCCTGTTAAAATAGAATATAATTAGAATAAAATGACTACATTATGCCATATGAACGTGCCTTTGCAAAAATCCAATAACAATCAAATTTGCACGGTTGTTAGAGATATTTGAGGTGAGCTTATGGCCGAAATTTCAGTGCTCTTGACAGCCGGCAACCGGATAAACTTGCAGCCAAACCCTGTTAAAATAGAATATAATTAGAATAAAATGACTACATTATGCCATATAAACGTGCCTTTGCAAAAATCCAATGACGGTCAAATTTGCACGGTTGTTAGAGATATTTAAGGTGAGCTTACGGCCGAATTTTCAGGGCTCTTGACCGCCGGCAACCGGCTAAACCGGCAGCCAAACCCTGTTAAAATAGAACATAATTAGAATAAAATGACTACATTATGCCATATGAACGTGCCTTTGCAAAAATCCAATGACGGTCAAATTTGCACGGTTGTTAGAGATATTTGAGGTCAGCTTATGGCCGAAATTTCAGGGCTCTTGACCGCCGGCAACCGGCAGCCAAACCCTGTTAAAATAGAATATAATTAGAATCAAATGACTAAATTATGCCATATGAAAGTGCCTTTGCAAAAATCCAATAACGGTCAAATTTGCACGGTTGTTAGAGAAATTTAAGGTGAGCTTATGGCCGAAATTTCAGGCTCTTGACCGCCGGCAACCGGCTAAACCGGCAGCCAAACTCTGTTAAAATAGAATATAATTAGAATAAAAAAAACTATATTATACAATATGAACGTGCCTTTGCAAAAATCCAATAACGGTCAAATTTGCACGGTTGTTGGAGATATTTGAGGTCAGCTTATGGCCGAAATTTCAGGGCTCTTGACTGTCGGCAACCGGCTAAACCGGCAGCCAAACCCTGTTAAAATAGAATATAATTGGAATAAAATGACACCGGCTACACCGGTTGACAAACCCTGTTAAAGTAGAATATAATTAGAATAAAATGACTACATTATGCCATATGAACGTGCCTTAGTTTGCGATAATCCAATAACGGTCAACTTTGCACGGTTATTAGAGATATTTGAGGTGAGCTTATGGCCGAAATTTCAGGCCTCTTGACCGCCGGCAATCGGCTAAACCGGCAGCCAAACCCTGTTAAAATAGAATATAATTAGATGAAAATGATTACATTATGTCATATGAACGTGTCTTTGCAAAAATCGAATAACGTTCAAATTTGCACGGTTGTTAGAGATATTTGAGGTGAGCTTATGGCCGAAATTTCAGGGCTCTTGACCGCCGGCAACCGGCTGAACCGGCAGCCACACCTGGTTAAAATAGAATAAAATTAGAATAAAATGACTACATTAGGCCATAATATAATGAACGTGCCTTTGCAAAAATCCAATAACGGTCATATTTGCACTGTTGATAGAGATATTTGAAGTGAGCTTATGGCCGAAATTTCAGGGCCCTTGACAGCCAGCAACCGGCTAAACCGGCGGCCAAACCCTGTTAAAATAGAATATAATTAGAATAAAATGACTACATTATGCCATATGAACGTGCCTTTCCAAAAAATCCAATAACGGTCAAATTTGCACGGTTGTTAGAGATATTTGAGGTGAGCTTATGGCCGAAATTTCAGGGCTCTTGACCGCCGGCAACCGGCTAAACCGGCAGCCAAACCCTGTTCAAATAGAATATAATTGGAATAAAATGACTACATTATGCCATATGAACGTGCCTTTGCAAACATCCAATAACGGTCACATTTGCACGGTTGTTGGAGATATTTGAGGTGAGCTTATGGCCGAAATTTCAGGGCTCTTGACCGCCGGCAACCGGATAAACCGGCAGCCAAACCCTGTTAAAATAGAATATAATGAGAATAAAATGACTACATTATGCCATATGAACGTGCCTTTCCAAAAAATCCAATAACGGTCAAATTTGCACGGTTGTTAGAGATAGTTGAGGTGAGCTTATGGCCGAAATTTCAGGGCTCTTGACCGCCGGCAACCGGCTAAACCGGCAGCCAAACCCTGTTCAAATAGAATATAATTGGAATAAAATGACTACATTATGCCATATGAACGTGCCTTTGCAAACATCCAATAACGGTCACATTTGCACGGTTGTTAGAGATATTTGAGGTGAGCTTATGGCCGAACTTTCAGGGCTCTTGACCGCCGGCAACCGGCTAAACCGGCAGCCAAACCCTGTTAAAATAGAATATAATGAGAATAAAATGACTATATTATGCCATATGAACGTGCCTTTGCAAAAATCCAATAACGGTCATATTTGCACGGTTGTTAAAGATAATTGAGTTGAGCTTATGGCCTAAATTTCAAAGCTCTTGACAGCCGGCAACCGGCTAAACCGTCAGCAAAACCGTTTTAAAATAGAATATAATTAGAATAAAATGACTACATTATCCCATATGAACGTGCAATTGCAAAAAACCAATAACAGTCATATTTGCACGGTTGTTAGAGATATTTGAGGTGAGCTTATGGCCGAAAATTCAGGGCTCTTAACAGCCAGCAACCGGCTAAACCGGCAGCCATACCCTGTTAAAATAGAACATAATTAGAAATAAATTACTACATTATGCCATATGAACGTGCCTTTGCAAAAGACCAATAACGATCAAATTTGCACGGTTGTTAATGATATTTGAGGTCAGCTTATGGCCGAAATTTCAGGGCTCTTGACCGCCGGCAACCGGCTAAACCGGGCAGCCAAACCCTCTTAATATAGAATATAATTAGAATAAAATGACTACATTATGCCATATGAACGTGCCTTTGCAAACCCCCAATAACAATCAAATTTGCACGGTTGTTAGAGATATTAGAGATGAGCTCATGGCCGAAATTTCAGGGCTCTTGACCGCCGCAACCGGCTAAACCGGCAGACAAACCCTTTTAAAATAGAATATAATTAGAATTAAATGACTATATTATGCCATGTGAACGTGCCTATCCAAAAAATCCAATAACGGTCAAATTTGCACGGTTGTTAGAGATATTTGAGGTGAGCTTATGGCCGAAATTTCAGGGCTCTTGACCGCCGGCAACCGGCTGAACCGGCAGCCAAACCCTGTTCAAATAGAATATAATTGGAATAAAATGACTATATTATGCCATATGAACGTGCCTTTGCAAAAATCCAAAAACGGTCACATTTGCAAGGTTGTTAGAGATATTTGAGGTGAGCTTATGGCCGAAATTTCAGGGCTCTTGACCACCGGCAACCGGCTAAACCGGCAGCCAAACCCTGTTAAAATAGAATATAATGAGAATAAAATGACTACATTATGCCATATGAACGTGCCTTTGCAAAAATCCAATAACGGTCATATTTGCACGGTTGTTAGAGATAATTGAGTTGAGCTTATGGCCTAAATTTCAGAGCTCTTGACAGCCGGCAACCGGCTAAACCGTCAGCCAAACCGTTTTAAAATAGAATATAATTAGAATAAAATGACTACATTATGCCATATGAACGTGCCTTTGCAAAAAGCCAATAACGGTCATATTTGCACGGTTGTTAGAGATATTTGAGGTGAGCTTATGGCCGAAAATTCAGGGCTCTTGACCACCGGCAACCGGCTAAACCGGAAGCCATACCCTGTTAAAATAGAATATAATTAGAATAAAATGATTACATTATGCCATATGAACGTGCCTTTGCAAAAGTCCAATAACGATCAAATTTGCACGGTTGTTAGAGATATTTGAGGTCAGCTTATTGCCGAAATTTCAGGGCTCTTGACCGCCGGCAACCGGCTAAACCGGGCAGCCAAACCCTCTTAAAATAGAATATAATTAGAATAAAATGACTACATTATGCCATATGAACGTGCCTTTGCAAACCTCCAATAACAATCAAATTTGCACGGTTGTTAGAGATATTTGAGGTCAGCTTATGGCCGAAATTTCAGGGCTCTTGACCGCCGGCAACCGGATAAACCGGCAGCCAAACCTGGTTAAAATAGAATATAATTAGAATAAAATGACTATATTATGCCATATGAACGTGCCTTTGCAAAAATCCAATAACGGTTAAATTTGCACGGTTGTTAGAGATATTTGAGGTGAGCTTATCGCCTAAATTTCAGGGCTCTTGACCGCCGACAACCTGCTAAACCGGCAGTCAAACCCTGTTAAAATAGAATATAATTAGAATAAAATGACTACATTATGCCATATGAACGTGCCTTTGCAAAAATCCATAGCAAACAAATTTGCACGGTTGTTAGAGATATTTGAGGTGAGCTTATGGCCGAAATTTCAGGGCTCTTGACCGCCGACAACCGGCTAAACCGGCAGCCAAACCCTGTTAAAATCGGATATAATTAGAATAAAATGACTACATTATGCCATATGAACGTGCCTTTGCAAAAATCCAGTAACGGTCAAATTTGCACGGTTGTTAGAGATATTTGAGGTGATCTTATGGTCGAAGTATCAGGGCTCTTGACAGCCGGCAACCGGCTAAACCGGCAGACAAACCCTGTCAAAATAGAATATAATTAAAATAAAATGACTACATTATGCCATAATATAATGAACGTGCCTTTGCAAAAATCCAATAACGGTCAAATTTGCACGGTTGTTAGAGATATTTGAGGTGAGCTTATGGCCGAAATTTCAGGGCCCTTGACAGCCAGCAACCGGCTAAACCGGCAGCCAAACCCTTCTAAAATAGTTTAACATAATTAGAATAAAATGACTACCTGATGCCATATGAACGTTCCTTTGCAAAAATCCAATAACGGTCAAATTTGCAGGGTTGTAAGAGATGATTGAGGTGAGCTTATGGCCGAAATTTCAGGGCTCTTGACCTCCGTCAACCTGCTAAACCGGCAGCCAAACCCTGTTAAAATAGAATATAATTAGAATAAAATGACTATATTATGCCATATGAACGTGCCATTGCAAAAATCCAATAACGGTCACATTTGCACGGTTGTTAGAGATATTTAAGGTGAGCTTATGGCCGAAATTTCAGGGCTGTTGACCGCCGGCAACCGGCTAAACCGGCAGCCATACACTGTTAAAATAGAATATAATTAGAATAAAATGACTACATTATGCCATATGAACGTGCCTTTGCAAAAATCCAATAACGGTCATATTTGCACGGTTGTTAGAGATATTTGAGTTGAGCTTATGGCCGAAATTTCACGGCTCAGGACCGCCGGCGACCGGCTAAACCGGCAGCCAAACCGTTTTAAAATAGAATATAATTAGAATAAAATGACTACATTATGCCATATGAACGTGCCTTTGCAAAAATCCAATAACGGTCATATTTGCACGGTTGTTAGAGATATTTGAGGTGAGCTTATGGCCGAAATTTCAGGGCTCTTTACCGCCGGCAACCGGCTAAACCGGCAGCCAAACCCTGTTCAAATAGAATATAATTAGAATAAAATGACTACATTATGCCATATGAACGTGCCTTTGCAAAAATCCAATAACGGTCACATTTGCACGGTTGTTAGAGATATTTGAGTTGAGCTTATGGCCGAAATTTCAGGGCTCTTGACCGCCGGCAACCGGCTTAACCGGCAGCCAAACCTGGTTAAAATAGAATATAATTAGAATAAAATGACTATATTATGTCATATGAACGTGCCTTTGCAAATATCCAATAACGGTCAAATTTGCACGGTTGTTAGAGATATTTGAGGTGAGCTAATGGCCTAAATTTCATTGCTCTTGACCGCCGGCAACCGGCTAAACCGGCAGCCAAACCCTGTTAAAATAGAATATAATTAGAATAAAATGACTACATTATGCCATATGAACGTGCCTTTGCAAAAATCCAATAACAATCAAATTTGCACGGTTGTAAGAGATATTTGAGGTGAGCTTATGGCCGAAATTTCAGGGCTCTTGTCCGCCGGCAACCGGCTAAACCGGCAGCCAAACCCTGTTAAAATAGAATATAATTACAATAAAATGACTACATTATGCCATAATATTATGAACGTGCCTTTGCAAAAATCCAATAACGGTCATATTTTCCCGGTTGTTAGAGATATTTGAGGTGAGCTTATGGCCGAAATTTCAGGGCCCTTGACAGCCAGCAAGCGGCTAAACCGGCAGCCAAACCCTGTTAAAATAGAATAGTCTCAAAGAGATTTTAAAGTTCAAATTCATTGTCAAATTAACAAAAAAGTGAAACAGGCACTATCAGGAATAACCGTCATCTTTAGTTTAAACTTATTTATTTAACATTGATTGTGAAACAAGTTATTCAAACTTATATTAATCACGCTCGATGACTGCTTCCTGGGTTCCCAACCAGTACTCGGGCCGAATGTGGATTGAGGAAACTGCAGATGAATCTCATCCCTGGTGGGACTCGAACCCCGCAGTCTCCGGATCTTGAGTCCAATGCTCTACCTCTAGACCACTGATCTTCCACTAAACCATCATCTTTGTAAAATGATTTTAAGTTAATAAATAAATGCAACCTTACTTATTTACAAAACTATCCTTTATGAAAATTGATTGATTGGCTGGCATGGAAATGTTAGCTTTTTAAAACTTCCACTAAAGTATTTAGCCAATCACCATTAAGTAATGCAAACAATGCTAATTAAGAAATGGGCCTAGTGATTTATGACCATGTTACATAATATAATTATCAAGAGGTGTAGGTGTGTCTTTTGAAGTTTAGTTTAGTCTTTGTAACAGGTGGTAAAAGTTGCTTGTTTGGGGTACAAATGTTGAAACTGACAAGGGATTAAATATTCTCATTAATTCTCATAATTTTGTTTGAGACCTCAGACATTGTTTATTTGATTTTGTGAGTTGAATTGTTCAGAACTGAATTGAATAAAATTAGCCGTCAAAAAAGTTTTACACAAAACTATATTTATGTTATGAATTAAAATTGATAATAAAACTAAATAAACTAAAAACTTTTAATAATTGAAGAGAAAGACATAAAAAAATATTAAACCATTTCTGAATAAGAATTGTCAATCTACCCAGTAACAATTGTGCACTGTTCAAACGGATGTCAATTAGAATACTAAGATAGCTCTGTTTATCAGTAGGCCCCAATTGTATGATGCTTTTTATCTGATCAAAAGCAGTCCAGAAATTACTGAGAAACTAGCAAAAAAAACTACCTGAAGCAAGTGTTTTTATAAGTGCATGGCATTCTTAAGTCAGCTGGTATAGCCACCCTGATAAGGAAGAAGAGATCAGTCATTATGGGTCCCCAAATCCACCAATGCTTTATCTTTTGTGGAAGCACCAAGTTAGAGAATGCAGACTTACTTCTTGTCAGGTAATACACAGCATATCAACACTGCTTTGCTTGATACTCTAGGGCTAACCATGGAATCCTGAAAAATAAGATATTAGTTCATTATTTGATTGTTTGAATGGAATATACAATAAAAACCAAACTTGGATTGAGACATGAAACATTTTGAAAAGAAATCCTGTTGGAAAAACCTAAGGCTTTAATAAAGAAAGCAGAAAGGATATAATTATTTAACATTAACAAACCATGACACTCGAAGCATCTATCCAGTGGAGTAGACTACCACCATGAAACTATCTCTTTCAAGGTGAATGGCAATCTCCTATGCAGAGTTGAATGTAATGAGCTGATATTGTAAGAGAGTGGGTGAATTGAAGGATGCTCAAATTTATGTATTAGTTAGAGTCCAAATAGAGAAATCTACATGAAATAGACACGGCATAGGAGGGAGCGGTAGCGATCGACTGGGTGTGTCTATAATTTCATGTAGGTTTCTCAATTTGCAATCTAACTGACATAGTGTTTACGCTAGTTTTCCCAAAGTTTGTTGTATAACAATAATTTCTATAGACTGTTTCTACACGAAATACAAAGGAGATTTTTTTTAAATAAAGCGTTGTGATTGATTGAAAAACTAGGGTAAACACTAAAACGGTTAGCAGTTGCACATATTTTTACACATATATTCTGTCCACCGCCAACCCTGTTTCCTAGACCATAACATTTTACCACATGTAACAATTTAACCCTTTCCTCCATAGACACACCTTTATTGGGTGGGCAAACAGTGTACATCCAGCTCAGCGGGAACATCCGTGCCATCTGATGAGGATCTGCACTGTTCCTTTTTTGATTTGTTAGGTTATTTGTGACCAAAATTAACAGTGACTATTGGAGATCCTAATTAGACAGCACAGATGTGCCGGCTGATCTGGATCTACACTGGTCGCTTAGGCGTAAAAATTTGTATATATATGGAGGAAAGGGTTAAAGCTCCCAAATTTAGCCAGCAATGATTCAACGCGGATACTGGTAGCATATAAATCCCTAACACATTACTTCTTACATCTCTGTTGAACGATCACTGCTAGTTACAGCAGGGCTGAAGGTTATAAAGCTGAGCATGGAAACCAGTATCAAATCTCAAGCATCCGATTGGCTCAGCACCTAATATCCCAGTTCAATGATCAAGACTAGTATAGGTACATAGTGACTTATTACCTTGTTCAGTGATGAATACTAGTATGGACAAAACATAATAATTTCATCACTGATCACCGATTGAGACTAGCACTGACAAAATGTGTCATACAACCCTGTCTGGTGATCGAGGCTTGTAGACACAAATATTTTACTTACAACCTTTTTCATCGATTGAGACTAGTACAGTCAAAATGTTGCAAAGTTCAATGATCAAAACTAATATAGACAAAATGTGAGAAACATTTACCCTGTTCAGTGATCAAAACTAGTAAGACAACTTGCGACTTGAAATCCAGTTCAACATGATCAAGATTTAACAGACAAAACTGTGACTTAACAACTCTGTTCAATGATCTGTTCTTAATACCAGTGAAAGCACTGTAGTAACTGTTGTCTCAAGGTCTTAGACACATCATTAGTATATTAAAACCAAACAGTAACCATAATTATGTAAGTTATTTAGTTATTAAATGTCTTTAAAATAGACAATAGGCAAGTTACTGATAATAACAGTTGAGTGATAATGTTTTGTGATTATCTGCCCTTGTTGACATGGTTGTCTTGAGTTATCTCCCTTGGAAACACAAAAATGTTAATTTCTCCATTTTTCTACTGTAAATATCTGATTTCTTATTAAAATAGTACACAAACTCTGTTTGTTAAGTTTTCTACCAAGAGACTTTCTTGAAAAAATAAAAAATTTTAAAGTAATAGCAAAAAATCGATATTTTCCATAGGCTTTAATGTAAATGTTAACACCAATTATCTCCCGTTCAATAAAAATGTCTTGAAAAATTTCTCGGTGAATCATCTTATATTTTGTATGTCTTTAACACTTTAAAGGTACATTGATTTCCTACCATCCAGTGTCAAGATATGAAATATGTCAGTGATGGTCCTAAATCCTTAATTGGTTCCTGATCAAGAGCAGCTTAAACATGAATGTAAAATATAGGAATAACCATGCCGTAATTTTGAAGTTTGCGACGGTATACACAGATTTTAATGGTCGCAAATATTTTTAACGGCGAATGCGCAGGATTGTTTGTCATAACAGGAAACGATGTCAACGTCAAATGACAAGTAAACAAGGAATTTTACGGTCGCAAATTTTCGCCATTTGACCAATCAGATTGCTCGAAATTTATTTAGTGCGTTAGAATGTTATATTGTGGTTGGTAGTCCAGTTACTAGTGTTGGAATTTTGACTTTGTCTAGGACTGGTCCTAGACCAGTATTTTCTGTTTGTAGAAATCCTGAAGTGAAGGTTCTTTCTCACTTATTCCTGGCTATTTAGTTTAAGACCGACAATTTCAATTTTTGTTTGTCTGGGTTTTGAAAATACTTTTCATAAGCAAGCATATTCATTTAGTGGACTTACATACAAAATCGCTGTCAAACAGCATTTCTTAAATGTGCTCCTAGTGGTTGGTGTCTTGTTGGCAACATCCATCAAAAGTTTTCCAAGGTAAAAAAGGTCCATATTTATTTCAGTGCCTTCCTGTAAAAGAAGAAGTAAATTGTCTTATCTACCTTTAAACAGACAAGGAAAAATGAACTTTAACAGAGATTATGTTAGATTTGAGCAAAATGCAACAATCAGGATGTAATTGAACCAGTTTACTTATTTTTACTCAATAATTGTATTGTTGTACCAGTGAAGTGTTGTTTTTATTTCACTAAGTGAACAGTTTGGTGTTAACAATCAAAAGAAGGCCAACCATTAGAAATCTATAAAATAAATTCAGTTATCAGTTAGGGCAAAATTAACTTTTCTGTTCAGGTTCCTCTAAATAAAATCACTAGATAGGGTACAGGTAGGTTTGAATTTATTTTTATTATTGTTTTAATTTTCAGTTATACTACACAAGAACATGTCTTGACTATTTTCTCGCAAAGAAAATTCCATATATATAACTGTTGTTCAAGTAAGCTGTATTTTGACATAAATATGAGGAGTTAAATGTTAAAAGAAATTTCAGCTGCTCCATTCAATGGTTGGTTAAACATAATGTTATAGTAATCAACAATTGTTAAAATAATAATACAAATATCAAAAGCAAATCATGTGCAGCTTTCCAGGTTATTCTAAACAAATTATTGTTTTCAATCAAAAACCCTGATTTACTTTAATGGTCGAAAGGAAAATAATGGCAAGATGTTCAAGCTTGTTAATAAGAGTAAGGTAATGTTTTATTTTTTATTTTAATAACTACAGTTTTCAATGCTGTTAACAAACCTTCTTCGCTGCAGTGTGACCTTCTACCTTCTCATTCCCTGCCAAATCACATAATAATATGGAGGAGTTCTTATCCTGAAAGGAAAGTCCATTATCTGGTGAAAACAAAAAATACTATTATTACAATAAGCAAAGTTCTGGTACTTTACCCTAACAGGGTAACAATCTTCAAATGCAGGGCCCTGTCAAACCTCCTGGAACTGTGCACTTTCAACTTTCACAGAAATTTCAAATGCTGTCAGAGATCTTAAATGGATAAAATTGTAAGCCACCAAGAAGCAACGTCTATGCTGATCATCATCAAACTAAAACTGGAAACTATTTTCCATTTCTGCCAGTTTCCATTTCATCCAGTCAGATACTTGATATTTGAGACTGGTCTCCAATCTTAGTTTTATGATCTTGGGCCCTAGTTGGTCATTTATAGAACTTCTTAACTGAATAAAAATAGTAATTACCGGTAGTTGTAAAATATATATAAAAAACTGCTTTCCATTTAAAATTTTGGTTCTTTGGAATTCATCACTAAAAATAATGTTGCAAATAAACTAATAATTAACATGAATGTACCATATGTGAATTTTTTTTCAATCGTTTTAGGTTAAGTTATGAAGCTGCAATAATTTTGCTGTTAAAATTATTCCAAGAGCTTAAAGTACAAGAGCAAAGTGTTGTCACAGGGTGAGAAATATGTACTCCCCATCAATGGAAAGTTACCACTTTTGTAGTAACCACCAGCTGATTGATAAAATACAAATGACTTCATTTAAGGATTGAATCAATATTTGATGGTTTTCATTTGGGTATGGAAAACAGTTGGGTTGTTTAACCCTTTCACTGCCATAAGGACGGCCTATGTCGTCCCTAATATTTTCGGCGTATTTGCCATATGGACGGCTTTTGCCGTTTCTATATAAAGACCAGCATGCCAATCTATGCTGACGTAGGCAGATCATTGAACTATTGACCAATAATGTTATTGCTTTCGTTTTCACATGTAAACATAGTAACTACGTCAATATATCTATAAATAACCAGCTTCATTCTGACTTTGGTATTGATATTTTTAGAAAGCTCTTGGCACTGACGACGTCAATTTGGGTTTTAGATGTTTGCAGCAAAAGGGTTAAAGTGTGTGAATCCAACTGTTTTTCATACCCAAAGGAAAACCATCAAATATCGATTCAATCCATATATATTTACACACATTAAGACTCTCTTTAATAAAGAAATTATTAGAAGAATTTTTGATATCACAGCTTTTGAGAATGGCTGTTGGAACGGCAAGATGGCAAGATTGACCACAAAGTGAATGACGGCACACTTTTTCGCAGCAACTCATGTCAAAATATTGTGCAACGTCCAATAAATTGTGAACAGTTCTACTATAGCCACGCCTTTCAAATTATACTCAACAATAATAAAAAGTATCCACTTTCCTATCTTAAATTTTGTAAAATTTGAAATCGAAAACTGAAAAATCTGTATGTGGACAACTTTGCATTTCTGTTATCATTGCAAAGAGAAAAAGTGTTCTTGAAAATCTGCAGCCACAACTTAGTTATCTTTCCCACTTGTTGTAATGAGGGTTCCAGGAAAAAGACAGTGATTCTTTGAAGTATTCACATTGGTTTGAATTAAACCAATCTTTCCACCTCTTGTGATCAATAAAATCATAAAACATTCATCAATAAAACAAGTAGTCCTCGATAAACTACGCTAGAAAGCCCAACCATTTCCAATTACCTCCCTTTAAATTGAATATGTAGTGTTTTGTAATCCATTATTAATTGTAATACGACTTGCCGTTGCTTAGGTCTTGGTGTGGAAGATTGTGTTTATGAACAATAGAAATTGAAAACAACTGAGATTAACCAATTAAACACCATTCAAAGCGTACCTGATTAAATGAAAATATGTTAATGAGAATATAAGCATAAAAAGTGGATACTTTTTATTTTTGTTCAGTATATTATGTCACACTGTTTACCATCAGAAATTATGGTTCGTTACATGAATAAGACTTCATCTTAGAGGACAAAGTTGAAGTGTAAATATTTGAATTCAAAGGTTTATTTATGATCGACTTTGAAACAATCCCTATGATTAAGGTCAGGAACATGGTAGCAGTGTTGTCACCCTTAACCCTTTCCTCCATGTATATGTCTTTATGGCATGGGCTATCATAGCAGATCCAGACCAGCCAGAACACCAATGCTGTCTGATCAGGTTACTGCACTATCCACATTTCGGTCAGAAAAAAAAACGAATGAATCAAAAAGCGAACAGTGAAGAACTTGATCAGACAGCACAGAATGTGCTGCTTGATCAAGATCTACACTGGTTGCATATCCAATAAAATGCATATATATGGAGTTAAGGGTTAATTCTATTTCTGGTTTTCAGCAAATTTCTCAACTGTTGTTAGCTAAGATATTTACAAACTGACCAACTAAAATATAGTGTGTTGCAAAAGAAATATTAGAATATTCAGTTTCTTAGTAAATTTAAATTTCTGCCAGGGGAAGAAAAAGGTATGAGAGCCTTTTACATGTTTTCCCATTGGCTGTTTCTATCTAATATTGACCTTTGAATTTTGGCAGCAGAGAAGCCTGATGAGCAAGTGACTAAGTACCAGTGCTACTTTGCCATACCATTTAAGTGTCATCAATGTTAAACCTACAGTAAAGGTTACAGTAAATTAATATTGATGGTAGCCTGATTGGAACTTAACCATTTCCTCCATATACGCATTTTTACACATGTGCGACCAGTGTTGATCCAGATCAGCCTTCACTTCTGTGCTGTCTCATCAGGATCTACACTGGTCGCATTTTGGTCAGAAATAACCTAATTAATCAAAACACAAACAGTTTAGATCCTGATCAGAAGGCAAGAATGTGTTGGCTGATCTTGATCTAAACTGCTCACGCAATAAAAAAAGTATCTATGGAGGAAAGGGTTAAACCTCAAACTTTGTGATAACGGGGAGAATGACCCTCATAAATGAATTATCGAAGCCTTTTTCATATATCAAAATATAGATATCTAAATGAATTTAGAGACAATACTTTTAATTAAAATAAAAGATAAAAAACATTCAAAGTGCCAGAAATTTTTTAAAGTTTTGTTTATAAGCATTTAATATATCCATATCTAGCAGCCTTATTTCATTGAACCCTTTACTCCATATATACACCTTTTATCACATGGGTGGCCTGGGTTGGAGGTTATAAAACTGAGTTTGGAAACCAGTCTCAAATCTCAAGCATCTGATTGGCTGAAATGGCGACCAGTCGCCATTTCAGCCAATCAGATGCTTGAGATTTGAGACTGGTTTCCATGCTCAGTTTTATAACCTTGGCACCAGATAAAATCAAGATACATCTGTGCTATCTGATCTGGATCAACAGTGGTCCGCTCCTGTTCAGAAGAAAACCTTATGAATCTAAAAGCAAGTTTTTACAGTTTAGATCCTGATCAGATTGCATGGATGTGTCAACTGATCTGGATCTAAACGGTTTGCCCATGCAGTGCAAGTTGATCTTCAGAATATTTTTTGTCAGGGTTGCCAGCAGACTTGAAAAGTCAGGGAAATTTGATTTTTTTCAAGGTCAGGGAATTGTCAGGGAATTTTAAAAATTGGTCAGTGAAAAATAAAAATCCTGAGAAGTCAGGGAAAAATAAATTTGAAAGAAAATAATTGTTCTATTTTTTTAAATATTGCATTTACAAATTTTCTGTTATGAACCTTTTTTTATAATTATGTATTATAATAAAAGTTCTTATATTTAAAAAAAATTGCCTGAAGACTAAAAGGCTCTGCAACCCTTGCCTCCAGAAATTATAATAACAAGGTGCTACACACAAAACCCATGTTCTTCCCTCCAAAATCCAGCTCAAAGCAACACTCTGAACTTACTAATTTTTGCTATACAGGCCTTACTGATGATAGTTGTTGTCTTTGCCCATATATTTTCATCTATGGTTGGATTTTAAAATAATTGGCAGAAGTGACTATCATAATGTGAACATCTCATGTACAGAATCTGTTTTCCAACATTCAGTTCACGGCAACCTAGTTTTTTGTACAACGGCAGGATTTTTTAAAAATATTGCGGCACAAACTACATGTACTGCTACAGTTTTCAAGATACTGACTTGAAACTTTAAACAAGTGGGGTACTTGGTATCATGTGTAGATGTGTCTGAGATATTTTTATGTGGCTCAGTCCATCATTTTTATGACAGGTGCATGATTTAAAAATTTAATCTTTTGACAAAAACTTCAAAAATTTTCTCTAGATTAATTTGAAAGTTTACGCATACATTCTGCATCAACTGACGTATTTTCCATTAGGCCCAGTGTATATGTGGTTGGCATATTTTTCATTTGGATCAGACTATTAATTATTAATATTTATTGGATTGGAACAGGGATCTTCAAAACCTACACACACTTTTTCTAAGTTTATCCAAGCACTGAACTGGCTAAATTGTGTGTTTTTGTTTCACTTGTATGGTGTAAACAGCATTGTATTTGAGTTATGTATAATTTTTGTTTTACAACATGAAGGAAACATGTGTGGGCATTCTGTCTGAGGGGTTGTTTTACTTGTGTAAAATGGTATGTTGTTTGTTTGCTTGCCCATTTTACAGATTATGTATATTTCTTTTACTCTGCATTTGATGATTATTCCAGTCATTAGTGAATTATGGATACTTTAGCTTCAGATGTGATAATCTCTTGCTTAATACTTTGTTGTTTATTCATTTAGTTTCTGTATGAAGAATAAGAATACATTATTTGCCAATTATCTTAGAAGTATTGGTTAAATCTTGTAAGAGTACATATTTTAATATTTCACTAAACATAAATCTATGGAACTTAATACTTGATATATAAATGATACTTAAATTGTTAAATAATGTTATAATATATTGTTAAAATAATAAAAATGTACCTATGGGTGGATTGGGCAGCAGTACGGGTGGTTATCGGCCGTTTACGTTAGGTTATATTGGTCAGTGAAAAACCTGATTTGGTCAGTGAAAAGTCAGGGAAAAGTCAGGGAATTTTTTTCATCCTTGGTGCTGGCAACCCTGTTTGTGGTTACCTAATTCTCAGCATCTACACTTACCATGTTTATACTAGGCCATATAGGTAACTTTCAGAGTCTTGGTGTAACCAACAATCGAAAATAGAGATACAACTAATCTTGAAATCTGAACGACCTGAGAAAGATCGACAGACCATTCAAGCAGCGATTCACATTCACGTTTCTTCAAGTAATACCATATAGGTAACTTTCAGAGTCTTGGTGTAACCAACAATCGAAAATAGAGATACAACTAATCTTGAAATCTGAACGACCTGAGAAAGATCGACAGACCATTCAAGCAGCGATTCACATTCACGTTTCTTCAAGTAATACCATATAGGTAACTTTCAGAGTCTTGGTGTAACCAACAATCGAAAAAAGAGATACAACTTATCTGGAAATCTGAACGACCTGAGAAACATCGACAGACCATTCAAGCAGCGATTCACATTCACGTTTCTTCAAGTAATACCATATAGGTAACTTTCAGAGTCTTGGTGTAACCAACAATCGAAAAAAGAGATACAACTGATCTGGAAATCTGAACGACCTGAGAAAGATCGACAGACCATTCAAGCAGCGATTCACATTCAAGTGTCATCAATTAAAACCTTTTAGGTAACTTTAGGTATCCTGCCGAAACCAACGACCAAATAAGAGATTCATAACTTTTTATGAACATATCTCCATGCATAACGTCGATCGAGAAAGAAAGCGATCGGCATTTGATGCAAATGTCGATATGAAAAAACCAACGAACGAGGATTCCGAACATCCTCAATGTAAAACAAGATAAAAATTTGTTAAATATTAAAATCTGAACATTCTCGCCAGATTTCATGGCGCAACTAAAGAATAAAAAGAGGTACACTAACGCTTCAATAAAGATGAGAAAAAGCAAATCCTCAATGTGAATCAACAGAAGAATTCGTTAAATACTAAAAAACAGTTGGGATGAACAATGTGAATTCATAACTAACAAACCATCATTTCAACGAATTTATTTTTTTTATGTTGTGTTAACAGAAATAAACTTCTCGATCTTCTCGACCAACAACTAGTTTATGCCAATCTGATTGTTCGATTTCTTAGTTCTCTGACACATGTTGATCTCATTATTCTGCCTATTTGCTTCCTTCTGCTCCTACGTTGCTTCTTGGTCAGTTTACGAAACACATCTTGGTAAGTTTCGGCCGATCGTTCAATTTGGACAACCAAGGAATCAATCGTTGGGTCTTCTATACATAGACTTATTGACATTCCAAGATAGTCAAAGTTGTTGGCTGAAATTCTAAGAAATATCACATTATTAGCAGAGTTCCAAAGAAAGACATGAAGTCAATGTCATTTCAACAATCGACTTTCATCGCAATACGTAACAAGTTTCATTCTTTCTCTTCGACCTACCTTGAAACGGCATTGTAACACCAGTTTCTGGATTGTATACTTGTGATTTAAGTCGTTCAACGATCATCTTGGTATGATTCTAAGAGCAGCGATAATTTTGCGACTGTTGTGGTCTGTGTCTAAAGTCAGAATGACGATCTCTCTAGGAAAGACACTGCTTTCGCGCCAAAACTCTGAACAGCCAATCAAATTGTTTTTCAAAATGCGACAGATGGAAAGATTGAGAAGTTTTAGTCATTCATAGTTTGGCTGTTAAAGAAGCAACATCAAATTTTCCGAGCTCTCAAGTTTACTATGTCTTCAAGAATAATGAACTTTAGTCGATCTTCAAGTCGGGATATCGATGTCATCGACGTACTAGAAGAAGTGGAAGATCTTCCTGACATCATACCACCAGCATCGCCATCTCATTCTGGTGAACCATCGCAAACATTCACCAATGTCAGGCCATCGGTTTCGAAAACTAATCGTCGATCGAAGCCTTACAGTCGTCCTTCGAAGAACGCTTCTTCAACGTCAGCTAACACCAGTTCTACGAAGACAATCGACAGAAACTTTGACTGTGTGTTACTGCAACGGAACTTGAACATTTTGAAATCTCAATACTCTGAAAAAGCAATGATGTCAGCCAGCTATAAGAGTTTGTCGTTGGATACAACATTCGGTGAGCTCATTGAACATTTGGAGATGGCTGCTACGTTGCATCGTCGGGCAATGGACAAACTCGCCTCTCTGCAACGGGCTGAAGAGATGAAGAAAGCTGAGGAAAATGAAAATCGGCTTCGTAGGGAAATGTAAAGACAGAAAGAAGAACTAGAACAGTGTGTGATTTGTTATTCGGAGAAAAAGAACGTTGTTATTGTACCATGTGGACACTGCTTTTGTAACTCATGTGCTCTACGAATGGGAGAACGTTGCGGATTTTGTAGAGAGGATGTTCATGATATCGTTGCAATGAAATTCACAAATTAGTTTTCTTGTATAATAAATATGATTGCAATTTGCCTTTTTGTTTTGCCATATTTCAGATGATCGAACGTCCCTTTCATACCATATCAACTTCACAAAATGTGCTTTTTGCAAGTCCTTCGAATTTTGCAATCTTTTTTCTCTCTGATCGACCATCGACGAGAGAAGCAGTTAGAAAGTCTAAAGTCTTAAGAGACTTCCTCGAAAGTGGGAATCGAGTTTACATACCGACAACAATTAAAGAACCGCAGACGCAGATCATCACGACAGTTTGATTTGTAAATAGATTTTGCATCGGCATCTGCCAACTTGGCTTTGCTTGTGATGTTTAAGAAATAAATGCGGAATTCTGAATTGATGTGTTTGTTTGGTTGTCACTTTTCATCGTGAATGTTAACACTTGAATCAGCCTACCTTGTTTGTTAGATTGCAAACCTTGCTCGTTGGAAAGACATGTCCATGATTTATCGAATCTTAAAAATCGCCCTACTATACCTGCCTGAGTTGAGGGAGGAATTTCAATAGAAAGCCAGGTGGGGGAGCTCGGACACATTCTGCATGTACAAGAAACGGTATTTGGTACTTAATAAGCATATTGAAAAGCAAACTCCGAACTCATTTTGTTGATTTATTGAAACAAAGTATACAATAACCAAGGCACACTCAAATCTCTTCTCTTAACAAAACTAGTCCGACAGGAACGATCTTACAGTTTGTTCTATCCATTTTGTACACAGTGGACACAAGTTCCTTTTTCGTTGACATGCCATAACGCAATTACCACAAATGTCTTCCAGATCTTGAAGCTGTTAAGAGGAAGAATCGAAATCATTCTTGTCCTCGTCGCTGTCTTCAGTGTACATATTGACATTTTCAGAGGTTTGCTAAAGCTCGATACAACAACTGGCTTAGGCATATCACTTGCTCTTGAGCTTCTGGTCTCAGTTCCCACCATCACCATGACCTGATGTTTGATATCATCCATCAGAGTGGTCATGTCCTTTTGCGCTTGGTCTGGTTTTGTCACATTCTTTTCCATAGCATCAACAAAAGCTCTAACCAGTAATGACTCTTTTTCTGTTATTTTCTGAGGAATCGTCGACCTTATTAGGAGAAATCCCTGGTTGGAAGGTTCGGTTTCCAAGATTCTATCCTTATTTCCTGTATATCTTGCTGCCTTTTTATTGACTTTTTCTCCCAGCAAGGATAAATCGTCTGCTTGAATAAGAAATATCACCGGCTTACCATCAATCTCTTTTTGCAAATCCATCACCAGATTGACGAACACGTCAACATACTGCAGGCCTTGCTCAAAATTCGGTTCGTAAAACTGAAGTCTTCCTTTGTCGTCCACGAACGTGAGGAAGATAATAAAATAGTTATCATACTTTTTACCGGACTGGATTCGTTTCCTGATGTCTTCGCAAGTTTCAGCACAACTAAGATCCTTTTTGACCGCGATATCAGCACGTCCTTGGTATAATTTGCGAAAAAAAGCTTTCAAATAGACTGCATCGACATCGCATCTCTGACCTATGTATGGATTTTCAATAATTGTTGTCTTTGCTTTTCTAGGATCTCTGGCACTGCCGTATGGATAGATAGGAAAAGTTTGTGAGTAAATCATCACCAACGCATTGTTTTTAGTCAGTACCGACATATTTGGAGCTTGCTTGGAAATCGTGTACTGAAGATGAAAAAAAAAACGTTGTTTACAAGACGTTCTCGAAAATGATTGTGTGTCTGTGACTGATTTCCAGTGATATTACAGTCAAAGAACCAGCTCAAATGCAAGAACGCCTTTATCCGACCGTATTCTGTCTTAAATAGTTCTTTTCTAAAAATTGTCTACGGGGAAAGCTTGGACTACAAAGCTGCAAAAAAAGAAAAATGGTACTTGGCTAGAAAGCAAATCAAAAAGAAAAACAAACTCCAAACTAGAATTTCAATGAAATCTATTTTTACATAGTATACAAATAACAAGTTACAATTTCTCAAATCTCTTGTTTCTTCCTCAAACAAGTCTAGTCTGACCGATATGATCTCACAGTAATATCTATACCCTTTCTACATAACGGGCAACAGTTTCTTTGGCGTTGACATTCCATCACACATCCAGCGCAAAACGTATGTCCACAAGGCACAAGAGTCGTCGTCTTCTCGTTTACCGTACAAATCAAACATGTCATCAGGTCTTGTCTTGCCCTAAGCGTAGCATCTCTGACAGCTTCTTCTAGCTCAATCTCAAATTCTGCTCGTTGCTTCTGCTCTTGGAGTTTCAAACCAAGTTCGTGTTCTTCTATCAACAGTTTGTTGATCGACTCGAAACACTCTTTTTCGAAGCGTCGACTTTTCTCAATTGTCTGAACAATTTCTGTGTGCAAAGTCTATCTTCCTCGACCTGCTCTCTCTGCGCAGAATGTCTGGTCTTCGAACTATGTAACATTTTCTCCTTTGTCTCCTACGATCGGCCAAATCGCTCATACACCGGCTCATCGTTGTTGTGTGTTTGTCTCAAGGAAAAATTTGCGACTGCTCTCTTCGATTGCTAGAATCAGAATGACTCCAAAGATCTTCTGATCTACGAAACTTGATAAGCCAACCAATCAGATGGCATGGTGGCGCTGCAGACAGGAGGAGTATAAAATCCCACTACAGCTTCTTAGAGAACTTAAAGTTACTCAAACCTTCAGAAAGTCATGGCAGAAAATCAACACGTTTTTGATCACATGAAATACGGGACCTGCGAAGTTTGTCATGTTCCAACATTCTTGGAGTGTCGAGACTTCGCTTGTATTCTCAGGGAGATGAATGAAGATCACAACTGTCCCGAGGAATGCACACTAGCCATAACGCCTGTGTTGTGTGACGAGTGCGAACACTTGTAAGTTTCGACGAACGATCGTTCACTTTTCATCTTGAGAGTCAGATTCAGAGTGATTCGTTTGACGGTCGATGATCATTGCTCGGAAATATCTCGAAATAAGATTGAACTTTTTTGGATCAATACTTTCTTTCTGTTACAGGAGAGTACATATAATTCGGCAGAGACAAAGGGCGGCAGGAGCTTAAGAAGAACAAGCAAAGAAGTCATTTGATTCTTTCTTTATTGGATCAAAATAAAAAAAAACGTTGAAGCACACAATTGTTAATCGTTTCTTAAACCTCTTCAATCTCAAGTCAACCAAACTGATTTATTCCCCCACAATTTGCCGACTTGCCCCAGAAGTTCTGTCGATAATTGCTAGGCAGACCAAATGCGCCTAGCTTGAAGTTGCTTCTTCCCACGATATCCCTGTCAGTCCCAAGGATTTTTAGATAAGGACACTCCGTCGAAAACTTTTCATGTTCCACCAGTGGATCGTCGTTCGTCTCCCAACTGTACAACTTTAGTCCGCATGAGAAACAGTAAACAACATCCGCTGTCCCCGAGTAATAAAGTCCTGCTTTCGCCAACGAGAATTTGTCTGGTCTTATCTGCGTATTCCAGGTATCGAACGTTTTCAATTTCTGTTCGAAGAATATCATGTTCTTGTTCTGGCATGGAATACTGCCAACAAGATCAGAGGTTTGATTTGACGAGTAAGACATGGTTATGATTTAGAATAACAATTTATTCAAGAAAACCATACTTATATAGTAAAAAACGAAGATCAATTATTTCAGAGCTGTCAAATATCCTCAGAACAAATTTGACTGACTCGCTTTTCCAACGAATGCACCAGCAGGTATTTTGGAATATGCTGGAAGTGGCGTTGACGATTATGGTCCGAAGTGAAATATTGACTGAGCGGTTGTCGTAGCAGCTGTAGTCGTAACAAAGTTTGACCCTCCTGTGGATGACGTTTGAGTAGGATGATTATTCTGTCCCACACTGGTTGTTCCGAAGCATCTGAATCCGCCAAATCGTAAATAACTTGGTATTGTCGAAGTAGCTGTCGATGTTGACGGTTGAGTAGGAGGATTATTCTGCCCCACACTGGTTGTTCCGAAGCCTCCTAGTCCGCCAAATCGGAATCCACTTGATACTGTCGACGTAGCGACGTTACCCATTGTTGATACTGTCGACGTTGAATTTCTGCCATTGTCGATCTCATCAAAGTTTGGTCTGACAGCTCCGACGGAAGGATCGGTGTAACCAACGATCTTCAAGTAAGAACAGTCTGGCGACCACTTTTCATGCTCGCTCCATGGCTCATTGCTAGCTTCCCAATCGTGCAGAACGATACGACAATTAAAACAGTAAACCCTGTCAGACTTGCCAGTGTATACAAATCCAGCTTTTGCAAGATCGTGTTTATAAGGTGTAAGCTGTTTTGGCCAAGTGTCAAACGATTTCAGGCGATCCTCAAATAGCAGATGGCTGCATTTCCTAAAAGGTAAAGCGTCAGTCGTGTCCATCGAAGCAGTTAAAAGAGCATTTGACATTTTGCCTGATTTTTAGAAAGTGATACTATACTTAAATTGTGTGATCTTTAAATACTCGAAAAAGTGAATCAACATTTAAACTATATTTCTTTTTTTTATCTGTTACATGGTTTGTTAGAAAGGTTTGACAACAAAAAGTCTCTCTTCTACGATAACGTTTCATTCACGAAATATTTTTCGACAGGAGCACTTATTTTCGCAAACTGATATGTCTCTGAAACATAAGCTGTCCAACGCCGACCTAATTTCAGTTTGGAACATGGAACAATACGCGAGGGAAGATAAAGACTATTTGTCGTTGCAACGTTTCTTCATGGAGGAAACGTCGCCATTCGATCTCGAAGCTATGGCTATTCACATCGGGTTTCCGTACATGCAGTTGATCCAGCTAAAATACGACTATCCTCGAACTTGTCAAACGATAATGAAAAGAATGTTTGAGATGTGGTTTCCAGTTGCCCTGCAGGTAGCGCATGTTGACGATATAACTCCGAGAGAAATCCTTGCCTACGGTTATCATTCACTTAATAACAACTTAAATTTCAACCGGCTTCTCGATTCTGAACTAAGAAAAAAATTTGTGAAATCAAACTGCAACGAGTTTGAGCTTTTGTCGATGGCAATAGATAAGCAAATTCTTAACCTCTGCGAAGAAGAGATGTCAGTCGGTGACGGACTAATGCCAACATGTCGCAGAGTATAAAACCATGGTCGACTTCTTCACTTTTCAATACTTTCGTTCTAGCTTTCAAAGTGAACCCATCAGAAATGGCAAGCAACCAATTTGTCTGCATCAGTGAGGACTGGGATTACGACATAAGACCATGACGATTGCCCGTTGCTAGATCAGCATCAGACAAATACGTTTGTATGAATGAAGATTGGAGCAATGATCTTCTTTCCCAGCAAACATTCAACAGTGCCAGCACGGTTGAAGATTGGGATCAGGAAATTAGAGAAACTAGTGAAAGACCTGCGTTTGTTCTACCTACAAAATGTTCTAAACGACAGATCGACAGAATGAAAAGACGCTGCGCAGCTTGCCTGAGTTTGCGTTGTGAACATTAGCTGTAAGACTTTGCAAAGTGCTTACACTAACGTGTTGATAGTTCTTTGATAGTTCTTTGTCATTGATTTCAAATTAATGTTTTACAATCTCAGATAACGGTAATAAATTTTGTGTTTAATCAATTTTGTTTTGTAGTTCGTTTATACTGTTATGTACGTATGGTATCAATCTCAAACGAGTTTAACACATTTCATCATCGAGGCATCAATGATAGAAGCTACGCACTGTTGATGTTTCAGATAATGTAGTCTCTTGAACTATGGAAAGACATAAGAAACTCTAGTCATATTCCAGACATTTTACTTCTTGATTTTCAAGAGAAACCTTGTCTAAGGAAGAGTTAGAAACTACCCCAAATTCCCATTCCCTAGGACAGGATTTTGAAAAAATGAATTTGGAAGATGACTCAAAAAGTATTTTATCTCCAGATCAACAACTTGCTGAGAGGATTGTCGAGTATAAACGCTTGTTAGAGGACAGTAGCATGGACGAAAATTATCTGATGATACTGTTTGACAATATCATGCGGTTTGCTGAGGAGCACGATTTAAACGATTATGAACTTCAAACGTGCCACACACTTATTAACTGTGGGGAGCGCGAAGAATATCGGCGATTCAATTTTAATTTAAAGATGCACAATGACCGAGTGGTAAACACTGAACTGCTCTTGCCCTGGAAAACTCTGCCTGCAGTTGAAAATCTTATGGTAGATCTTAGTCAGCACAATCATAGCTCTGCATGCGGCAGTATAGAGTTGAAATGTTTAACGGACCGCCTTTTGTTGTGTGAACAGATGGAAAAAGTGTTGTCGGACTCAGATGCATGTTTTGTCATTTGGCCACCTCGAAGTATGAGTCATTATGACCAGTGGAAGGAAAGAACAGTAGAATTGTAAATAACGTGAAATGTTTGATGATCTGTTTAAAGATTTAATTTTCAATACGAAAATAATTACGTATTGTTTTAACAAATAAATTGTGTTGAACCGTTCATCCAAAGTTGTTGTTTTTTATTGCCAAAGTACCTGTTTTGTTTTATTAATCGTTCATTAAACATTCAAGGTAACTGAGAAAGTTGTAATAATACTGATGAAAACTTGTATATTTAAACGCAATCCCACAGTGATCACTCGCAGTTTCACAGAATCATTTGTTGAGAGTACGACATGGCACATTTTAAGAGAAAACCTTTTACGCTTTGGGACGCAGCGCAAATCGAGACACATAAGACATTCAGAAACTGTGCGGACGACAACGATCGAAACGAAAGACATTCGACGGAACAACTTGAACTTCCTAAACCAAACCGCGACATAGCTCAAGTCAAAGTTATGACTACGTTCATGGTTGGGCTGAAACCTAACAGGTATCAAAAACAAGTTTTGAACGAACTGATCAGACTCAATCATGGAAATAGGAACACGACGTCTGATGTTGAACCTCAAGAAAGGCCGACGCCTATTAGAGAAGGAAGCTTCAAGGTCCCAAAACAAGCTGTACGATTATTGACTGAAAACGACACTGATGACCCTGAATTTCGACTCAAACACATCGAAATCATGGTTGAAAGTTTCCTGTTTCAAGATCGAGAAACTCCAAAAGAACTTAAAATCATAAAACTTTCCAAGAACGTTGACCGATTGCCACCCATCGCACATGATCTTAAAATTGAAAAGAGAATTAATGGAAAATTTGTTCTTCACATTCCATGTGACTCGATGTATACCCGACGTTCATTTACACCGAAAAATGAAATGTGCGGAGTCGACCCGGGAAGTCGATCTTTCGCTACGGTTTACGACCACACGGAGAAAACCGCCTATCATGTTGGAACAAAGAAGGACAAGCAACGTGCAATTCCAGAACTTCAGCGAAAAATCGACAGTGCAAAGGCAGCTTTGCAATGTGCTATTGAACAGAATCATAAACAGGCTATTGACGAACGAACAGCTCAGCTCAAAAAACTTCAATTTAAATTAGACACGTACGTGTCGGACGTACACCTGAAGTTGTCGTCGCATTTGGTAAGAAACTACAACTATGTTGCGATAGGAAAATTTGATCAATCATCGCAAGATCGGATGCCATGGAATCATCAACAGTTTCGAGAAAAGCTATCACATCGGGCAAAAGGAACGGCATGCAATGTGGTCATTCAAGATGAAGCCTTTACTTCAAAAACTTGCGGTGCGTGTGGAAGTAGAAACAAGAACCTGGGGTCAAGCGAGACATTTCGATGTGACGCCTGTACATACGAGACTCATAGAGATGTCAACGGTGCTAGAAACATTCTTCTGAAATCATGTAAAATGTTTCCATTTGAGCCAAGTCAATAAAATGTTCTAAACTGTTTGTCAGATCTTGTTGTAATTTCTGTTTTACAAACTTTTTTGTCATACACCAGTTCATATACATCCTCGAACCCAATCTCGAAGCAAAGTTCACGGTAGAAACTGTCCACCAAACAAGACGACCGCCAGCTCGGTGACTAAATTGACCCGCAGCCGATTTCACTTTCCTAGAACAAACTTCGCCGAACATTGCGACTAATTAGTACATTTTAGGATATCTTGTGAGTAAAATTTACTGCGTTAGTGATGCAATTACAACTTTGTTTTAAAACAATTCGCTCTTTCGTTGACTTTGAAGGACAGGTCTTTTACAGTTTGTGTTACAGTTTTGTTATTTGAAAACACGTATTATATTCATTCTTATAAGTACTGTTATCAATAATATAACCAGTTACCGATGTCATGCAACGTATATCAGGGCTATCCGATCAGCATTGTTTTGGGTTGTCCTGGTTAGCTCAGTTGGTTGCGTCGCAGGAATTGCAGGGCTAGGCGCTGTCGCCGTGACGGTGGGGGTTCGCTCCCAGCTAGAGACTCTATCATTTAATTGTTATATGGGCTTTTGTTTTGGCTTTCAACTTTTCAAGAAAAGTCCCCTTTTGAGGATGCATCGTATCTCTTATTTTTCAAATTCATAGTAAACGACATACGTAAAAATTGTTCATTGTTTTCAAGTTGTTTTTTTTCTAGTGGGCATTAAGAAACTGATATATCTCAAAAAGAAAACAATAAACGCAAATATAAACTTAATGTTTTTTCTTTATTATGATTCTTGTTCATTTTAAGTTTGGTAGAAAAGAATCCAGATAATTTTTAATTAAGCGATATTACTAAATTACCTTGCAAATATTATGACAGTGTTAAGATAAAAATAGGGTTGTTTGCACTAAACTTATAATTGTTTATTATCCGGTTATTCTTTCTCTCATAATTGAGCTATTCAAACGCAGCATTTAAAATCAAGTCTTCCCTGCTTGCAAGTTGCAGTCCGTTGATTACCGTTTAGTTCTAAAACCTTGTGTCAAGATCAACGACAATACATTTGTTAATTAATAAATATATGTCAGAGTTTGTCTACTGACTGTCGAATTAATGGAAAGGCATTAAAAATGTAATTTAGCGACATTAGGATTGCAGACTATAATATAATTATATCGTAGAGCAAAGCAATTTTCCTTACCCCTAAAGTGAGAGGAGTTCATATGTATGATTGGTGTTCGGTAATTTAAATTTTTACATAAAACCACATCTCCATTCTGATAGTTCCATTTAGATATTTTGAATATTCCACACATAAGCAAATAAGCCAAATTTGAGACGATTTTAATATGGTTTTGTAACGAACAAAGTTGACCAAATTATATCTTAGCATTACATTGGAGTTCGTGAATTGTTCGCCTGTTGGATCCTAGGTCTTAGGTCAACGAAGCTCTGTTACTTTAAATATAAAGGCCCTCTTTTATAGTTGCATTTAAAAGCAATGATATATTTCTTTAGAAAACAGGTTATTGTACTATAAGAAATACATCTGTATGCAAATATTTTACGATTTATATCTTATCACTACAATAACAATACTTCTACTAATAACACTGATCACTAGCTAATGCTTTGTTATTAAATGTTCTTAACAAGTTGTTCGCAAAGTGAACGTAATGGAAGCACACTGAATAAACATATCACAATCTATAAAAATATAGTAAAAATTCATAAAAAGAGTAAACTTAGATTAAACGCGATATATTGTCAATACGTCTCAGTGTCCGATTTACAAACAATAGTATCACAACAATAAGTTTCCCTAAAATAGTGACAAATTTTACCACACTGATTTGATTGAACATAAGGTTTTCAACAAGGAAAAATTAACTTTCTTAAGTATCCCCCCACAAAAAAAAACCCAACAAAATATCGAATGGCGATATGCGGCAATTGGTGAAGTTATGCCCCTCCTCCATAAGGAATTACTCAAAACATATGCAAACAATTTTAGCAACTGACTTCAGAAGTAACATACAACAGCTTCTTCACTCACAACATTATATGCGCCATTCCTCTAAATATTTTATTTTCATTTATTTCCTTTGTTACCTAACAAACGTCTAACATTTTCAGTACAATAGATACCACTTACTTCGACCAGCACAGCAAAACCTCATATTGCATCATTTGGCCCTGTTTAATATTCCCCTTTTTTAATTAGACAATAAAATCAATTTATATGTTGTTAAACTTGAACTTTTATCAGTAAGTATATAACTGCTTTGAGTGTCTCACTTAAAACTTGACAGAAATGACTCAAATCTTGAAATGCATTTTTGTCCTGTTCCTCAATTCTGAGGAGATACTTTTTAGTCCAGTGTATGCCTCATTCGTACCTTATATATAAATTTCAAGATATACAAACACTTCAGTAGTCACCGAATTTTAAGCAAATATTATTTTATTTCCATTATACTAGTTAAAATTTAAAGTGCTTACCATTTGATTTGTCTAATATTTTTTTTTACTAACTTTGAAACGGTCTGTTAAAACTACTGCTCACATAACACAAATTATTTTCATTGCAAATCACTTACCGTGTCATGTTCCGTAACTCCAGAGTCGTGGCTTCACATTTAATGTTTGTGACGGATAGCCATCTGAAAAAAATCTGGATACGTGTTTTGGAATAAACGTGTGATGTTTTTCATAACTCCAAAGTCGTAGCTTCACAATTTAAAAAATGTGACATGTAACGCTCTGAATAAAATCTGGATACGTTTAATGGAACAAAAGGCAAAATTTTCATGTTAAACTGGAACGATCAAATAGGACCAAATTCTTCACGATCCAGAGAGAAAAATTGAAAGAATCACACGATTAAGCGGACTAGCATTGTTATGACGAACCAAGGGTCACAAAATTAAATATCACAAGTATATGGAAATGCAATGAATACTATAGTAGATTTGACACCTCATTTTTTCCAATATGTAAGTTCGAACAATTATGGTGATATTGGTCACTAGGACAATAGTTATATGTACCATGTCTTTCCTGACTCACCACATTTTATTCAGTCTGAAAAGTGCACAGTCTTTTCAATTGTCAGTGTCTTGAATCCACAAGTTACCATCAAAAGGGTCTTGGTATGTTAGAGGCAATGAATAAGAAAACAATGCAAAAACGATTTGATATGGTCGTAAGTCCAAAAATGAATAAAAAGTAGTTTCACTTGACTTCCCGATTACTTTTTAGACATCTGGGTCAAATGAATAAACGATACAGAAACATGTCGCAATTTCGATTTCGACAATGATTTGCATAAAAAGACAGGGCGATAAACCGAAAGAAATGGATTATCGGTAATACAGAAAGCAAATCGATATAAATTTTGACTTAAATGTGATGAACTCTCCACACTGTCAAAAAGCTGAAGGTTATGTTAAGAGATTATTGATCATTGGGCATGAGGGAAAATCTTCAATTTGATCATTAGATTAAGGAAGAAAAACTACGCGACGAAAATGAAGATTTTAAAGCAAACAATTGACAGCTTCCCCACGCAACGAAAAAGAAGAGAGGAAAATGGAGCATTCGTAAATAAGTACGTCAAATTCAAATAAGACACCAAAAACAATAAACGATAAAGAGAACCCTTTGGGTTACCGCCTTGGAAAGGTCTGTGACAAACCAATTTGCCACTGGGGGTTTAAACCAGGTTCCAGAATGCACCAACCTTAGACTCGGTGTTAAGTTTATGTGTTGATACTTAACAATTTGGAGAAAATGCACATGGTATAATGGTATATATTGAGAATAAAATGACTTGGTAAGATAATTACCGGGAAAAACAGACCAATAGCTGCTTGACCGACCTGTTAAATAAAATATAAAAACGACAAGGCGATTGAGAAATGGTACGGATTTCCGGTCAGTAACCAATTTTTTAAGACTCATATTATAGTAAATAGAGACGTAACTGTCATATCTTAACACCAAAATAAGCGATATTAATGGTGTTCATGGTATTATTGTATCATGATAAACTTGTTGATTTGGACGAAGAAGCAACACCACAACGTCATTCGTCAACAAGGAGAAATTGTGAGTGTACATTCGTAGAACGGTCAGATGCAAAGCATATTTGTCACTGGTGGTGTAAACTAGATTTTAGGTTGCACCAACACTTTCAAGTCCAGTTCGTAATATGAGACATAAAACCTATTTGTGAATGAACACCAATCCTGCCATTGTGCATAAACTATGAAATAACATCAGAGAAATACAAAACAGTAGATAAAGGCACCTTCGAGCAAGAATGATATGAACTGAATGAACTTCCCGAAACATAAATAACCCATTCATATCACTTTTTTATTCCGATGTGTAAGCTGATCGATAATGATCGACCATAACAATCATCAAAGAAACGGTCAGTACTGTCACCAAAACTAGATAGATGTACATTGTCACTTTATCAAACAATAAAGCGATGTCTTTCCATGTGTATTGCACTTCATTGTCATCTTTATCGGCAGTAGTACACGAACGGTCATCGTTTACTTCAATATTCTCAATGATTGTCTCTTTATTATTAAATTTGTCTTCCGGTTTCTTAGGTAGAATCTTCGAAGATTTCCGGCAGCTTTCGACGCACGCAAGTTTCACGAGGTATGTTGACGCCATCGATTGTAACCAACGAGGAACTGGCTTTTCATCAGGAGTCAAGTAAATATCAAGGTATATAACAGTCAATAAAACAGCTAAAGTTTGTAGCACCAGAATCGTAGCAAGGTAAGCGGCTGAAATAAAAGAACTGATTTTTTTAAACTTTAAGATGGTATTTTTTTACATTTAGACCAATATACTGCTTATCAACTTACTTTTAATATGACAAACTATAAGTCATATTTTGAAAATCATTTTGTTGGAAACATGGTAGTGACACATACATGTATCTAAGTCACGAATCGGACTCTTCTGTAACAGTTTTCTTTTTATTACAGTATAAGAGCCTGTGCTTTTTGGAGGATTCTCATTACCTCAATAAAGATAAATTCAAAGTTAAATAATTTCTTAAAACGCAGGAATTTTATAACTTAATTAAATGACATGACGTTTTTGTGTTATAATCCTTCATAGTACAAACGTGCAAGGACTAACTCAATCTCTCGTTGTTTAAACATAACAATAAAATGTAATTAATCGGAAACTTTTTGTTGATATTCAATTATCTGTAGCAGGAAGTAGAGTTTTATGGAAAGTAGGCGAACGACTCTTTCAATCTGAAAGTATGGTGGCGTCTTTAAACCGTATGGATTTCTACCGAAATAAAACGGTTAGGGTAGGATTTAGTAAGATATACAATACGAAAGACATTAAACGACTGCGGTTTAACGATAGCGGATATTGGCTCGTCCCAGAGAAAATGGGCATCGGGTTAAATCCCCCTCGGTCTTTTATGTGATATGTCAATATGAATTTGTGCAAACTGTGGACGTTTAATAACTTCTTTACATGTTATGTTTATATACTCACAGAGAAGACTGGCGGAGATAGAAGTCTGGGGTATACTCTCCGATATCAGACTAAGGTACACAGCATAGGCCAGGAGAATAGTCAGTGAAAGTCCAACTCTTTCACCAGACTCAGGACTTAACTTGAAAATAGCTACCTGAAAGTAAGCACATGTGTGTATGTTGAAGTACTAAATAAAAAAATGTATCGATAACCCAAAAACTATACAATTACGGCCTAGCTTACCATACTACAGACCATCTATATCATTCCAAAATGTACAGTTCAAGTATGTAACTATACTGCCACCAACGATAATTGACATTCTGCAAGGTTTGAAATTAGCATATTACCATCAAGGGAGGTAATGGAAACTGATAATTACACTGGTGAAATATATATTAAATTATGAAATGTTCGTCTCTCAATACATCCAACAAAGAAAGTTAGAATGTGAAGATTACATTTACGATTTGGGACGCTTGGCACGATAAAATGTACCTTCGGACAGCTGAGGTCAGTTCTTGCATTTTGCCATAAAAATATTATTATGTCGTCAAAACGTGTAAAAGTTCTCCAATAAGTTATGAAAATTCTTGGATAATTGAAAGTTTCAATTATAGTAACGCTAAACTGTTTAAAAACATGGCACGCATTAAACATGAAGGTTAACTATACCGTCAAGAAGCCCATCAACACGACAGGAAATAGTGTATTAAGCACGTGAAACAAAGGCCTTCGTCTAAACTTTAAGGTGAAAATCAACCTGCTGAAAATTTCAAACTCGCGCTCTCTGGTTACTGCCGAAGATTCCTTCTTGATTAGTTCCCATTCGCCATTCTCTAAAATGTAATGCAACAGTATAAAAGCGTACCTGTATGAAAAAAAATACTTTTTATACCAAATTAACAAGTGTCCGAAAATTTGGAATTAAAGAGTATAAATTTTTATCACTGAATTCCCTTAAGGAAGATTTTATGCAAATGTGAAATTATAAAATAATAATGTATAGACATTATGTGAGAACGTAAATAGTTTAGGCATAAATACTTTGTTAAAACATAATTGAATTAGTAGAAGTACAGATGCAATTGTGAACATGTAAACGCAGAGTGTTTACAAAGTAACAATAGTGCCAGCGTGTAAAAAAGTACAAACATATTTAAATTAGTGCTAACGTTTAAAATTAAGTATAATCGTTTAAAAAAGTGTCAACAAACTAAGGTGTATGCGTATAAAACATATATTGTACATACAAATTACTGTGCAGCATATACAAATACTATTTTTAATTAAATGCAACCATATAGTGCAACTGAATACAATTATAGCGCATTAAATATAGGGTATTCATTATACCGCATGTCAAGTGCATGCCTGTACAGATAAACTGCAAGGCTGTGAAAATAAAAGGTAAGCTTAAAATAAAACGTGGAAGCATTATACAAATAAGGTGCAGGCGTAAAAAATGTAAATCCAAACATACAGTAGATTTTTATATTCTTGAATCGTCGCGATACATCCTTTGCAGCATGATTACAAATTTCAACAAAACGAGTTGGCTCCACAAAGTTTTACATATAGTTCCCGGGTGTTGTTCGTCAAAAATTGTTGTTTAGGCATCAGTTCAACGTAGAATGCTATATATCACCAACAAATATAATGTTATCACAATGAAGGCGTTAAAGCAACAGCATTAAATGGAAAGAAAACATCACAGAAACATGCCAAGTTACAATATATATGACATTTCCTAATTAGTAGCGAAACCCCGTGTCAGCGCTGTAGCTGAGAAATTCTTGTTAATGGGTGGGTTACGGCTGCGTTGCATTTCTGGTGTCTTTTATACAGACATATTGGTGAAAATGTCATATTTACATAGTATCTGGATATTGTCTAATGAAAATTCAGGCTCCTGTGATCACATTTACAAAAACAAATGTTCTAAACCTGTATAATACGCATACCTTGATAGAACTTCATAATGATCGGTTCGTCATTAAATACTAAGGCGACTTCATTAGCAGTAAACCCCCACGAGCTGAGAACGACACTGCATGTCTGTGAGTCCAGTGGCCAATATGTGACAGTACTTTCACAGTAAGTGGTGTAGATTCCAGCTAAAGTGACAGAAATTCTCAAAATTATTACTACTCATTCGTCTTAATTAAGTTTTCTTAAAAGAACCTAGAAGCTCGATTCGTTTCTTTTATTCCTGTCATCGTGTTCTTGCTGATTTTACTCCAGAAGCTCTGTGCCCAAGATCATAAAACTAAATCTGGAGATCAGTCTCAAATCTCAAGCATCTGATTGGCTTTGCAGTGCTATTAGCTTCTTATGTTTTATATGTTTGTGTGCTTTTGCATGCAACATTGTTGAGCCGATGGGTGGGTTAGAGTTATTTCACCAAGACAATTTGTACTTGTTTTGTGATACGAGAACCTTTTGGGGCGAGTGTAAGGTTGGTGCACCCTAGAACCTGGTTTAAACCCCCAATGGCAATTTGTTTTGTTACTGACCGTTCCAAGGCGGTATCCCCAAAGGTTCTCTTCTTCGTGAATTGTTTGTGGCGTCCTATTCGAATTGACATAATTAAATAAAACATTCTCTCTCTCTTCCTCTCTTCTTTTTCGCTGCGTGGGGAGGCTGTATTTTTTTAGTGTGGCGATTCTTGATATGCATATATTACTTTTTTTTTAACAATTACGTAACACTAGGAAAACTGAGAGTAGAGAAGTGATAGGGAATCTACTACATGTAACTAGTTTAACATTACTATATGAACACTAAATACAGTAGAATTGACTACATGACGTGATTACCTAATAAAGATTCCATCGTTACAAGAATAGGCTTATACTTAATGATTTAATTGATGAAATGCGAAGTTATAACAGATAAGAGATACAGAATTTTTAGAAGTCTTAACTCCTATCACCTGATGGAAAATTGTAGCAATCACTCAAATTGACAATTGGTTAAAAATATTTAGTTCAAATAAACGCTTAGAGTTCATTAAATCTGATGTTCCAAGTTAAAACAATTTTTTTTAAAAGTTACTTTTTATTAAAATACTGATGTCGTGTTAAGAACAATGCATGCTGTCATTTAGCGAAGTACAAAGGAACATGAATTTGCGAGACCAGATTAGCCAACACAATTTGATTACGGTCTACTCTCTTAAACTTCAGTCAATAACTTCATTTTATATATTTAAATAAAATACTATTATGTTCATTCAATATACTGACCTAAAAAGTAAAGTTGAGTCCATAAATTTAATTAAACGATTAAATGTCTTCACTATTAATACCGGCATATTGCATATCCAAACATCTTACAAACCAACAATATTCGAATTTAAGAAACATTTTAACGATAATTTTCGGGCTCGTCATGAGATAAGGCAACTTCGGAATATTGATGTCAATAATTAAAATAGTGTCATACAGGTGAGCAGACGATATTGCTGAAGTGCATTTTGAGGTAAAAATAGCATTATATAGTCAGTATATGTAAAATAATGACCTATTGTGAGGAAACAATACATAATTGTGAATTCTTTCCTAATACAATGACAACTAAAATCAGGGGTTCCATTTGACCCGGGAGATGAGCCTTTGACTTGAAATTTTTGAAAACCTTCATTTTGACCCCCATGACTTTAGCTGAAGGGTAATTTTTCCTTACATTATGGGTATTTTGACCATTTGTTTGCAAGAATTAACTAACAAGATACCAAAATGACCCCAGAGATTCAGCAGCTAGTGGAACCCCTGGAAAATGTCATGGTATCACCGACGACATCTTTTCTGCAAAGTGCACCATATGCTCTGTAAAATTATTTTTAGAATTGATCAAAAGCATTTACTTGGCATCCATGTCACTCTTCCGGTATTGATGATTCTCATTGGAACGTTCGGCTTGGAAATAACATCAATATCGTTAACGCTGAAACACATTTAAGACAAACAGGAAAATTAAAGAAAAAGATGCAAATTTAAAGGAAAAATCAAGTCAAGCGGAAGTTCCTATGGCCAAAGTCTTTTCTATAAAAATATCATTTTATATTGAAAAAATATCGTGTGAGTTGCAGGTAACTAGCAAGAGAGAAAGGCAAGTAATGCGAAAGAGTTAAAATGAGAGTTTCATTAATTTCTCTACAATAAGAGTAAAACATACATACGAATTTTCAATAATAATTGCAGGTGTCCACATTTGATTCTCGTTGCTGAATACAAATCGAATGTCGTTGAAAGTGGTGTTAGACACCCATTCTAGTCTTGGATCGAGCCATATCTAAGGAAAAATTGTAAAATATTTTGAAAAATTTGAAATTGGAATTTCCAGCTCATATTTTTAGTTCGTTTGAAATTGCCGGTTTTATCTCCCCTTTTATGCGTAGTCCGTTCGCCTTTTTTAACGTTATCGGCAATGTGATCCTTTGCTTGTGTGCGCCGTTTTATCCTTTGGCTTTCTCTGAGAAACTACAAACAAACAATTTTTGCTTAAACAATAATCGCAAAAAGATCCCGCAGTTGGGAACACCAGTTCATGTCGCCTTCATTTGTTAAGCAAATGAACCCAGTTGCTCGATATGCTTTCATTGTTCATAATTGTTAAATTTAATTAGATAAATAATTATAAACAACTTTTAAAATGTAAACATGCATTTTTGTAAGGTTCGTCTTCTAATTGTTTTTACAAACAAAACATCTGTACTTACTAATGTAAAATAAGCAGTAATCGACAGTGTTTGTTCCTTTATATCCTGAAAAGGAATAAATGAAATAACCAGCGTCATGCAATTCTGTAACATGCAATACTAGTACTATTAAGTAATTAGACAATTACGTTTTGAAGTGACGTAAATGCGCTTCGCAAAATTAAAGTTTACAATTAATGTTGCCGGGTTTTTTGCATTTTTTAACTATGTCGTGTAACGGAAAAAACGAACATTTAAATGAAGCTATGTCTGAATGTCTTTATATTAATGTGTCCATTTCCAGCAGTGTGCATTTACTGTGGATGCACTAAATATATTTCCGGAAGTAAAATTTCATGGTTTATCTGTTGACATCATTTGTAGTTGTTCTGTTATTCTTAAATTTGTGGAACGCTTTTTAAAAACAAAACGATAATGTCAAAGTCTTGAATTTGTGATGGTTTTAATTTCATGGATCGATCTGACAACTTAGCCACGAATTTGAGTTCCCCGCGAGTATTCATGATTTCACATTATACACATTAATTTTATAAACACCTAAAACTTATGAATTCAGTCAGAAGTACAAGTTTATTTGATAAATATAAATTCAGTTTTAAATTATCAATGTTATACGTGTAACATCGAAGTCTTGTGTACAATGTGGCATACAGTGTGTGCAAGAAGAAACTAAGTCAGGTCTTTTGAAGACGGCTAGGAAGGTACAAGAGTCTAGCTTTCATAGTTGTCAAATACCCGACCCGCAATACAGTTACATATATGTAGATTTTTTGTGAAAACATCATGACCTATGTTCGGCGGTGAAAGGCGTACTTATAAAGGAAAGGCTAAAATGTACATTCATTTTCACGGGATAAATAAATTGAGTAAATGTGTTTGAAGACAAATTTAACATGTGTGCGAGGACCCCATGAGAATCCGGTGTGCTATTTTGTGCAAAAGTGAGCGTGTTACCGCCAATTTAAGTTCCTTTAGGCAGTATTTTCTCATCCGAAAAAAACATGTAATACTGTATGATAAATACTTGTTTCGCAAAAGATTTACTTTTATTCGTTGCTTTATTAATTTAATTCTATATTCCCGAGCTTTAATATTTGAGATACTTAATATAAAAGAACAAAATAACGAGCTAAGTTATTTACGATGTGTTAATTTCATGATCACGATTATGGCACATGTAACCGTCAAAGCGCTTACGGTTACGGGCGCAGGGGACAGTTTCCGAGGCTGCCCCCAGAGTCTGGGACCCCGTGCAAGCTTTCATTGACTGAAAATAAAAACTTTGCACAGCTAAAATTTTGTTGTTGTACTTTCTCAATTTCTGTGTTGCAGGGGTCTAGGGTTTTACAAACCACAACCAACTGTTCCACAGAATCAATCATTTGATCTATACAGGCGTTTAAAGTCACCCCAAATCCTGATTTACCTATGCAAATTTGGCCGAAATTCTACACCTTTGAAACCTGCAAAATATTTCCTGCAATGAATTTTCAAATAAAACCCCTATTCATGCTAATATTTTATGTGTCCCTCATATCCCAAGCAGTTGGAAAGTGTTTCCCACCCGTCTCGATTTTTCAGCATTTGACATTGAAATACCTCACCCCCAAATTATTCTCAAATTCAGCCCGGCAGACTGCGTTTTCAACCGACAACTGTTCAACTCAGAACATACAAAGCTAGCATCAATGCATTTGAGCCACTGTGATCAGATTTTATATTACATATTCTATACAATATTAAAAAAAGAATATGACATCTTTAATTCAAACAATGATTTTAATGCATTTTATTCAATGCTACCCCAAATACCTAGAAAATCGACCGGGACCAAAGTGCGAAACTATCCCCTGCCCCTTTAAGCATCAGTAAGGCTCTTAACTTTTCCAGCATCAGTAAAGCGTTTTCATTTCCCATCAAAATCAGTAAAGTGCTTACTTTTTTCCAGCATAAGTAAAGTGCTTTTGTTTCCCATCATCATCAGCAAAACGCTTACTTTTTCATATTCCATCAGCATCTGTAAAGCGCTTACCTTTTCCAGCATCAGTAAAGAGCTTTCGTTTCCCATCAGCATCACTAAAGCGCTTTCCTTTTCCAGAATCAGTCAAGCGCTTTCGTTTTCCAACAGCAACATTAAGATTTCCTTTTTACCAGCATCAGTTAAGCACTTTCGTTTTCCATCAGCATCAGTAAAGCGCTTAGTTTTTCCAGTAAAGCACGGAAAATTTGTGTATGATATACAGGACAAGAGTTTCTGTTCTAAACAAACAATGCCAGTTTTCAAAGAAAAGCAAAGGACTTACTAGGTAATTAAGAGAAAGGAGATTCAATGCCGCTTTTACGATGTTCCTGTTCTGTGGTCGTTGTAGTACTTCATAGGAGTCAAACAACTTGTGCCTCAGCTCAGAATCGAGCTCTACTGAGTAAACCGGCCATTGACATCGATAAACAGGTGGCCAGGTCACTATAATAGTAATACATACAAGAAGACTTTGTTTTATTTGTATTAAACAATCAGTTTGGTTGGGATGAAGGGCGGGGCTTAATAGCCATACTTCCAATTTTGTTTTTTTGTTTTTTCAAAGATGATTTCTCGCCGCCTTTGCGTTGAACTTCATTTTAAACATCAGTAATTTGTAATTTTAATTACTAAGTCTTTTTCGAAAGATGTTCTCAAAGCATTTTAATATAAAACGAAGGCCATTGCTTCAATTCAGAAAATGTATGGTTTTCAAAACTTATACAAAAATACCTGAAAATAGATATATCCAAATAAATTTCCACTTCATATTTGGCAGATTTCATTTATTAACTAGCGATTTGTTTTCTTTTAAAAATGTGGACACTGGGTGCGTGAACAATTTAGGAAATAACACGACGTAAATACTGAAACTGCAATATAAACACCGTTCCGATTAAGTGATCAAGATTTTTCAATCAGCTCTTCTCATTAAAGACTTGCAAAACAAGATTAAATAGTATAATAAAATCTTCCGCGCCACTTGCATTATAATACTTTGCGAACAATACGCGGGTAAAACTTTATTTATAAAGCAGGTAGACGACAAAAGTCTTCTTACATGTAATATGACCGGACAATGTACGAATTTCATCGATCAGATTAATTAAAATATCTATTAACAAAGATAAAAATTGTGCGTCGATGCGAACATTCTATGGCAAAAACATCTGGGGTTACGAGCTGTTGCCATTGTTTCCCCATCCCCGTTGAAAGCTTAGTAGACCTTAATTTTCCGACTTGCTACCGAAGACCCGAGAACTGACAAACCAATCAGCCACTGGGGTTCAAACCAGGTTCTTGGGTGCTCCAACCTCACGCGTGATAAAATCTATGCGCAAAACTTAACAGTGTCGAAGGGAGAGTTTAAAGCTACAGATTTTATGACAGACTATACAACAATATTACCGTAAATTGATATATTTAAAATATGTAATAGATGAAAGGTGAACTTTAAAAGCCACCGAACACGACAAATATATATAAAGGGTCGCCTTCACTTGTGGATATCAAGTACAATAAACTCACAGAGAACTAGTACAATGTGCTCACAGAGAACTAGTATAATGTACATAATTATGAGGACGTAACATCATAGCAAATGGGGGGTACGGCAGCATGATGCAATGTTAGGAAAAATCAGCTCGATACAAAAGTTTAATATTGAACTATTTGAAAAAAACTTTTCAAGATCAATTGACTGAACAAGTCAACCTGTGAAGTTATTACAACATTTTAAATCCCAATTCGTGTTTTAAGAAGGGATTATTATATTCAATGGGTACAGTAGCGGTGCAATAATAAAGGTTCGTGTTTCGTTAACCCTTTGGTTAGTAGACAACATGGACAAAGAATTTTGAAACATACAAATGTTTTCCTTTTTAAATCCGATTTTCGAAAAAATAAACACTGTTTAAATTCTACTCAATTTCGGTCCAAAAGATTATAAATCGAAAATAAATGAGAAAATTATAAATAAGGTTTTGTTTGGTTTTCTAAGACTTGACAATTGTTGGCTTAAAAATATTCTTTAAGACATATTTTGCGAGTAACCTATATTTTATGTACGCTCGTAAACTACATTAGAAATTATCGCATGTAAATATTCTGTATGAAAACTATCTACATTGTTAAAATTGAACTGTTTGTAGTTCAGTGTCATACTCCGCCCGAAGACAGAAGTGCTTTGATAGTTTTCCTCGGGATTATCAGTCCTATTCTTCCACGTTAATGACACGTAATGCCCATCAAAACCTTTCAAAGTGTTTTTTATTCAAGATCATTTTTCTGCAGACGAAACAAGTCATGTGATATTTTGCTAGGGGTAATCTGTTTCAAATCTGCTGCACATATTGCTGCACTTTATTGACATGCAATACTCGAAGTTGAAGTAAAACAAAAACACTGATATAAACGTATGTGGAAATGCGATCATAAGAAATTGGCATTTTCGGATGGCTTTGTGTCATAATAATGTATTATAATGTACGAGGGATGATCCAAAATAACGTAGACTTTTGTCATTGCATCTTAATTAGAAACGCGTTCGCAATAAATTATATACTAAATTCAATCAGAACACAAACGTAACAAACTGAGCTAAAATAATCATAAATTTAATCGATTTCAAAAGCGCGTCGCTTATTTGAATAACCATGGTAACACGTAGGCGGCGCACGCCGTTGCCACTGTACTTTATAAAGGATATACATGTCAATAAAAACAAAACTACTAATGGAAAAAGAGCCAAACTTCGCAACGTCAAAGCACGGTATACAAATGAAGTCATGCCAAAATTTTACGTCATTCTGACTATGCGTTTTAAAAACAGTCAATATTTAAGAGAGCTATCACCAACGTTAAAACGTCAGAAATGTCGCCGTCAGATCGCCCGGAAATATGCGCTATTATAAAATTATGTCATGGTCATTGAAAATCACCTCATGAAAAGCTATTAAAATTTAGCAGACGCAAATGAAAACTTCCGTAAGCCGAGCTCTAGTTTTTAAATGGTACCAGTGTTGTTTTTTTACGGCCAGAAGAGCCATAAAATAGGCCTCGGGTAAGGAAAATAGATTCTTGCATACCAGATCAGGTCATCCGGTGTTTTCACCCGTGTAGGAAATTTCGATCCTACACCCCCCATGTAGAATGAGTCACGTGAGTGACGTCATACATTTAAGTTAGTGACGTCATTTATAAAAAAAGGTTTGCGTTAATGTCAATATTTCAGCATAAAGAAAATAAATAAGTTTGTATACATACACAGAAATGTTATAAATAATAAAAGGTATGCAAGAAAAAGTATCTTGCATGAGACATTCGGTAAAGATAGAAAAATCTGTCACCTCGGGTGAACTGTTTTGGCGGGAACTCGGCAGAGCCTCGTTCCCGCAAAACAGTTAACCCTCGGTGACAGATTTTTCCATCTTCACCTCACACTCATGCATGATACTTATAAAACAAATCGGCGTTACGGCAGTGACGTCAAGCCGGAAGGCAATTGAAGCGGACTAAAGTCTAACTTTTGTGGCGCTTTTCGACCTATTCTAGACTGGATGAGGTACCGTGCAACGGATATTGCAGAGCAAATGACATTTTTAAAGGTGTGTTAATAATTAATGAACAAATTTGTTTTTCAAAAAATGTTTTTGTTTGGTATTTGAATCATTACGAAGTCATACATTATCAAATAAGAATAAATAGGTTATTTATTATTTTAATTACACTTGAGTAAACAGCTACACAGAGTATGTCCACAATACCAAGATCGTTATATATCAACATATACAAATTTGTTATGAGTTATTTTAACAGTTACACGCCCGTTGCTAAAGTACCGCAATATTGTGGGTTTTGCATTCCCGGTCGTTTCTTCGGCGGTACGAGGGAGAAGAGGACCACTTTTTTGATCGCCTCATAACCACTTGCGACTTTGACCAGCAATGATGTATAGGATAACGACCGAGTAGGAGGTCTTTCTATATATGACGGACCCGGTCACGAGATTCATGAAAAACACGAGAACGCGAAGCGTTCGAGGTTTTTCATGAATCTCGTGGCCGGGTTCGTCATATATAGAAAGACCGATTTACGAGGTTGTTATCCGACTTACACAACGGCCAACCATCATGGCATGCGGATACGATTCGGATGAGATTTTATCTCAAGCTTTAGACATGGCTGAAAATGCTTGGCACAAAACGTAAGCATAACAATTACTTTTTTTCTTTATTGATTTAAATATACGACATGTTATTTATGCATTAAAGTAAAATTCCAAAATTTTATATCCTCGTCAGTTTTTTTGTTGTTGAAACAAAATGTGTTACAATCATGTCATGTCAATTGTAATAAATATAAGCATTATATAGCATTACTTTATACATGTAGTATTGTGTAATAAATACTTAAGTATACGTATGATTAAAAGAACTTTAACTTTTGAATAAATTTAGGGTCACATTGGATTTAAATTTTTAGTCGATAGATATTATAATTGATTGCGCAAAACGTAGCGACTGTTTTTTATGTTGCGTTTATATAAATAAAAGGTCATGTTTGCTGCTAACTTTGAACACATTAAGGAAATCTAGAAACAAAACAAGTTCCGTTATTAACGTACATATGTTTGACCAAATACACATATTTTTTATCTGTCCATTTTGTTTTCTGATCAAATTCGTTTCAATCATCAATCATATGGTAACTAAATGCATAGTAATATTTTTTTCTATATGATATCTTGTACTTGTTTAAGATACATGGCTGATGAGACACAAAAGGCACCGAAGTCAATAGAAACTGACTACGATTCAGTGTTTTGTCGCAGGCGCTGGGATCTTATGAAGAATCAGAAGACCAAAAGATATTTATTACCCAGTCAACATATAGGTATACTTTTAATGCATATGAAAGTCTTGTAAAAAGAAACATTATAAAACAAACCAATTCTAGATGTTTTTCACGTTTCTGTTGCAAAGTGCAATATTCTATTAGCTATTAATAACGTTTCCCAAATTTTATCGCCCATACAGTGGTTGTATTTAAAAAGAAAAAACTGTATAATAAAATTATTATTGAGGGAATTGCTCAACTAGTGTTTAATGGATAATTGATTTATAAAGTAAGGACAATTTAATGCAATATTAATTTTTCTGCATTATTTGTAAATACCATCAGCAAATTCAAAAAGACATTATCAACTATATGTATATCTTATTATTACATAACTTTTATAATACAAACGTTCGCGCTACAACGTTTAAATGGCTTAAAAACATTAAGAACATACTTTATACATGTGGAATGCAAAATGTATGGTCAGCACAGAATTTTGGAGTCATTTTAAAACTAAAAATGGTATTAGCTCGGTCGATATAGGTACTGATAGATTTAAGGAATATTTTGCCAGTTTACTTAATGATATAAGATCGACTAAAATTGAAGAAATAGAAAATTTCGTCAACGAGTCGGATTTTAATATCGACGACCCTATATTCGAATCACTCAATGTTGCAATAACTCATGATGAAGTTAGGTCGGCGGTGAAAGGTATCAAACATTACAAATCATCATGTCCGATAGATAACCTACTAAACGAGTTCTTTATTGAAACGATTGATATTTTAGTTGGTCACCTGACTGATATATTTAACGTTGTACTCGACGGCGGTTATTTCCCTTTGTCGTGGTCTTACGGTTTTATAGTGCCTATACATAAAAAAGGCGACATAAATGACCCTAATAATTACAGGGGTATTACCTTAGTAAGTAATTTAGGAAAAATATTTACACGCATTCTAACTAAAATGGTAGAAAACTGGTTTGATGAAAATAACATGTTATCTGATGCACAATTCGGTTTTCGGAAAGGGGCAAGCACAGAAAATGCAATATTCGTTCTTCATAATTTAATTGAAACTATCTTGATTTCGAAGTTAAGATTGCCGTGTGCATTTATTGACCTAAAAAAAGCATTCGATTCCGTTTACAGAAATGCCTTATGGTATAAGCTTTTTAATATGCGATTAGACGGCAAAATACTTCGAATTTTTCGAGCAATGTATTCGGTAGTTAAATCATGTGTCAAACATTGTAACTCATTATCTGATTTTTTCGATATTTCAATTGGTTTAAGACAAGGACAAAACAATTCGCCAGTGTTATTTGCCCTCTTTTTAGAAGATTTAGAACTGTATTTGCAGAAAAATATTAATTGTGGAATTTCGCTCTATGATTTATGTATTATGATACTCTTGTTTGCAGATGATATGGTAATATTAGGAAACTCAGTAGAAGATTTGCAAAACAAGTTTAGACCACCTATATGATTATTGTCAAAAATGGGGTTTAGAAGTAAACACAGCAAAAACAAAAGTGGTTGTATTTCGTAAAAGAGGCCCAATTAGACAAAATGAAACTTGGTACTACAACAACGAACGCCTCGAGGTAGTTGATAACTTCAATTATTTAGGTGTCGTATTTAATTACACAGGAACCTTTGTCTTAAATAGTCAATATGTAGTTGGCAAAGCTCTAAAAGCCATGCACGTGTTAACAAAAAATATTAATCTATACGACGTGCCACCTAAAATTGCGCTACAGCTGTTTGACGCATTTGTTGGTTCTATACTAAATTATGCATGTCCAGTCTGGGGATTTACAAAATCAAAAGAATTAGAACGGATTCAACTTAAATTTTGCAAAACGCTTTTAGGCGTCAAGCAAAGCACGTGTAGCGCCGCGGTCTACGGAGAATTAGGTCGTTACCCTATGTATATTAACAGATACGTGCAAATAGTTAAATATTGGTTTAAGGTACATAATTCTAATAATATTTTACTTAATACTGTCTACAGAAAATCGGTGGAATTATGCGATCTCGGACACAAAACTTGGGCATCTAATATTAAAGCATTATTGTGCGAAAACGGTTTTTTAGAAGTTTGGTTAAACCCAGATAATTACAACGTTAAAGTACTTTTACCAGTTTTTAAGCAACGACACATTGATAGTTTTCTTCAAAAGTGGCGTGCTGATACCACTAACAGTACAAAATTAAACACTTTATATTCGCATTTACATAACACATTTGGAATGTCTGAATATTTGAATATTTTATTTAATAAGACGAATCGTAAATGTCTTACCAAAATACGTGTATCGTCGCATAGTTTACGTATTGAAACAGGACGATACGGCCAAAACAGACTGCCAAGGAATGCACGAAAATGTCTGTTATGTAACACACAGGAAGTTGAAGATGAATATCATTTTGTTTTAATTTGTAGTTGTTTCAGTGATATCAGATCAAAGTATATTAAGACATATTTCTACCAAAGACCCAATATGTTTAAGTTAATTGAACTTGTTAATAGTGGTAATAAGTCAGTTGTTGTTAACTTATGCAAATACTTGTTAGAGGCAAATAGTAGACGCAATTTGATTATTAATGATATTGTATAATTTGTTTTCAATTGAAATATCACTGTTTTAATTGCAAGCCAGATACACTTCCATAGAATTATCAAATAATTATATACTTAAACCATTTTTCTTTTGAACCTCTCAGAATATTGTTAATTATGAACATTCTCCATTTTAGAGTACACAATTATGTAACTATGTAAACATTTTTCAACATATACCATTATGTTAACGTGATCACACGCAAGTTTTGTTTTTGTGATATACATTTTGTATGACGAGATGCTTTGATGCATAAGTCTGAAATAAAAGTTCTGTTCTGTTCTGTTCTTTTTCCCTAACTCTAAATGGATTACTTGCTCTGTTCATCAAAAACTCAGAGATTTATTTTTAAACGATTGGTTTACAACTATTTAAAACAGTTGCAAGATATATAGGTTGTTCAAACATGAATTCAAATTTGAAAAATACTTGACTGAAACAGACGATCGCTTTTTAAATTATATTATCAAATTCAGAACCAGAAATCACAAACTACCAGTTGAAACAGGATCTTGGAATAATATTTTATTAGAAAATCGAATATGTACACTCGTAATACTGGTATAGGTGACGAATTTCATTATATATTTGAATGCTTATTTTAAGATCAATGAGACTAAAATACATCAAACCAGAGTATACTAATAGACCTAATATGTTTAAATTTGATAAGTTGTTAAATATGAATAGTAATAGCAACCATGATTACGAAAATCTATGTATCTTTATAAAACATATTATATGCAAATTCAAGTAAATGATTGTCTTGCGTTTGTAACATTATTTGTATGACTGTTAATGTAATATCTTAATTCTTACAGGAGAATTTCTCCCGTATTGTGTATATTCGCTCTTTGTATGTTTATGTTTGTTTTCACCCTTGTTTAACTATATATATTATTATTAATACCTCATGCTGTCATATGACCTGAGAGTATACAATAAAAGTTGAAAGTTGAAAAAAAAAATTCTACACCGCTCTACATGCTTAGTGATCCTACCGTTTATCGCTTTGCTTAGCTCTTTGATTGCACGACGATATCAGGGATTTAAGGGTTTATGAAGGTTATAGGGAAATCTTGTAAAAGAACTTAAGAGTTCGATCTGTTTCCTTTACTTCTGTCAACCAAATCCAGAGGTTGTCTCTATAAGGTCTGTGAGAACCCGTCCTTTGGTTCACAGTGCTATTAGCTTCTTGTTATTAATTATACGTTTGTGCGCTTTTTGCATGCAACATTTTCGAGTTTATGGGTAGATAGTAGCTTATTAACCAGTACAACTTGTTCTTGTTTGCTTATATGAAAACAATGGAGGCAAATGTGAGGTTGGTGCACAATCGAAACCTGGTTTAAAACTCCAGTGGCAAAACTGTTTTTGCACTGACCGTTTCAAGGCGGTATCCTCACGGTTCTTAATTTCATTAAAAATAACTCCACCATGCCCATCTGTTGCCTGCAAAACCAAAATTACATATAAAACATACGAGTGAAACTCGTGCTAAGGTCGACTGGGGTTTGGAGAAATCAATATTATATATAATTTTAAAATTATATGCTCAACAAAAACAGAACCTGACGCGGCATACTTTACATATATTTCCGGAATCAAGCGAGTTTATGGTAAGAAATCTAATTTAACATTGTTTTAAACTTATCTGCGCATGTTGATAATGTTGGTGCATATTAACCGTTAGTCCGTTAGTCCTTATTGGAGGGTTCAAAATATTATATGTGTATGGTTATGTTTTATGCGTTTCGTAGTTTTTTAAAGTTACAGTGTCTGGTTTCTTATTTAAGTGTCGTCGTTGATAGTGGGTCCCGAACGAATAAAATACTTACTAGGTAATTGAGTGAAAGAAGGTTCAAAGATGTTCTAACAATGTTCAATTTCTGTGGACGTTGTAAAACTTCATAGAAGTCAAACAATGATCTCCTTAACTCCGATTCAAGTTCCTTAGAGTAGGGTGGTGGGGGTTTTCCAGGTGGCTGACACCGGCAAACCTGTATGCAGGTCGCTGTGGTAAACAGAAATATATTAAATGATCGATTTAAATACAGTTTAAATCGTATATTGATCAGTTATTATCATTTTTTAAGTTTGCTTATGAGTGACCTTCTTAAAATAAAGAGTTTATAATTAAATTGCAGACGTTCGCGGCGTCCATCGACAGATTTTCAGTAAGGTACGATTTTTTTTCTTGAAGGAGTACATGTATATAAACTTTCAAAATTTTGAAAACGTATCAAAGCGTCTGGTTTAGCAACTTTAACTCCCCCCCCCCCCCACCCCTCCAAAAAAAAGAAAACTGACAGAGAATGGATTAAATTGTAGACAATACATGTTTTATTATTGTTATTGAATATTACCTGTCAATAAATATATCCAGAAAAGTGTCCAATGCATATTGCTTTGTTACTTTGCTTTGTCGTGAATTTCATGTTACTAAGACCAGTGTGTTGGTAAACTGTGCAAACAAGTTGATAAGGGAACTGTACAAGACAAACATATTGATACTGCTAGAAATTTCGCTGCAAACAATAGGCTAGGGTCGTTAAACGGCTTTCTTTACGAATTTCTTAAAGAAGTGTTTTAATAACAATATTAATTTTTAATTGGTTTTCGCCAAAAGTTTTTTAGTGGTCTAGCGATTTGGGACGATGCAGTTCTCTATGATAGATGTGTATCAGCCTTTTCAAAAGAAAAAAGTATTTATTTCGGTGAAATAGACCGGTAATTCGGACAGTATTTTGTCCGAATAAACATGATTTTGGATTAATTCGGTTTTGGAGTTTAGTTGATTTCTTTTAATTTAAGTTTTAGAGTTTTGATAATTGGGCACTTATCAAACAAATGCAATTCTCAAATTTTCGTTTTACGTTATTTTGCGTAAATATTTAATGATGTAAGAGAGTAACGTCAACGTTCAACGTAAGCAACGTTATGAATCTAGAAAATATTTTCATTTGAATTTTTTCTTATTATGATAAAATATGCAAAAATGAGGCATTCATTTTTTATTTACGAATAACATCAGGATGTTTTATAACAAATTAAAAGTAGTGGCAGTTAAAAGCATTGTTGAACCGAAATTTTCACTCAAACGAATTCACATATTTGTGAAAATTTCGTACGAAAATGGCCAAAAATGTGCTGAGAAAATTTCGAGGCCTATTTTCTAACCACCACTAGGTATCAACGAATTTTTCACATAATTATGTGACACATTCCTACGTCTTGCACACGTGACTATGATATGAAGTTAATCCTGAAAACTATAATTATTACTGTTAGCTCTTATGGATTTACATGATTTCTCAGCATTTGAAAATATCTCTAGCTCCTCGGTTATTGGGAATTTTGATGCATGGAATCGCTCCTTTGCTCGGGAAAGCATAATTTAAACAAGATGCAACAATAAAGGACCTATAAATCGTATTGCATTATATAGGAAGTCAGTAAAGATATTTTCCTAGTTCAATCATAGGTAGATGCAATATAATTTTGTAAAATGAGAACTTGTAAGAATGTAATCTTTACGTAATCTTGATTTTCGCCAAGCAAACGTCACGCGACGAATCGCAATTTTGCGTGTTGTATCGTAAAGTGACGATGTTGTATTGCAATTAATCAATATCGTATCGTGTTATTACATGTCGTGCGCTGGGCGACGCACGGCAATGCGATACGACATGGTGACATTTCCGAATTTCGTATCGGATTGTCATGCGCTGTTTCGCCATGTTGCGATGTCTTATCGCACTTCCGCTGTCGCTAGTCGCATATATGGTATTTACGGAGAGATGTCGTTTTAGAATTTATTAAGTGGTTCTATTTCAATATTATGGAACTAAACCGCAGTCGATCAGTCTGACACTATTTGACAGACCGGACACATCAATTTGTAAGGATGACCTTCAAACATCGACATTTTCAAATAAATACCTCCGGCAGCGTTTCGGGCCATTAAATTTATGACGCTGTGTTTACCCGGAGGCGGCCCTGCAGTGGGATCAAACCACAACATGTCGATGTAAATAACCACAGACAAAATGTCAAATTAAAGGGAAGTAACGCATCTAGGAAACAGAGCCAGGCTCATGGTAAGGACCAGAATAAGTAACTACCCTGAAGTGGTGACGGGAAATGTCACGCGACAACTCGATATCGCATCATTGTGATATTACACACGACATTCTCAAACGAAGTTATGAGTATTTCAAAACTTTATGATATTCAAATATCATTATTATATTTCCTGCCAATTATGTGATTAGTGTAATCTTATTGAAAATGGTGGCAGAGCTTGTGAATCGAGCGAGCCTCTCCTTAAATTAATTAGTTTCACTTAATATGTTCTAAATTACTTTGAATATATAGTGGGCAAAGCTTCTAATTCCCGCCAAAACTAATAAGTAAACAAATCTTAATAAATAAGTACACCAATTTTTCCTACTTTCCATTGATTTTTTGGATGAATATCAGGTTGTAGTCTAATCCAAAGGTTGACATTATTTCAGCCGTTTGATGATCTTACCGGTGTAGCGTGATATCGCTCAGCCCGTGAGATCTGTCAGACATCCGGTTCCGGCTGATGAATTTCACGCCGCGAATCGTGATAAACTTCAGCCGTGAAAAATGTAAGACATTTCACAATTTAACTGGTTAAATGTGAATAAATGTTTTTTAATTATGTGTTTTTTGTTATAAATTAAGTTATTACAAATTTAATTGGTATTAGAATGAACAATGGTTAATATTCACGACGACATTTGGTTCACATGATTTATTCGGGTAACGTTAATTCGCCGGTTCCGAGTCCTTAATAAGCTACAGTACGGAGAAACATGTCTTTTCATCAATTTGATAAAGGTTAAGGTTTATTTTGGGTTGTATTATTGTTTTTTATTGAAAAGATAAATCGATATATTCGGAGCTGACCATGATTCGGAACTACCTATGGATGTGTAAGACTTGAAATATCTGGCTGATCATTGAAATCGACTTGACTGACGATGTGTGTATTTAAATGATGTAGTTACTCTTAACAACACATAATCATATAGATCATACAGAAACACAGTGGTTTAAAAATTGTATTTCTTATCTAGTTATTACAAAATTAAAATGCCTGACAGAATTGATTAGACTTGAAATGTGGACTGTGGAATCAGAGTCAATCAATAGACCCTGGTGGAATACATTGCTGTTTTTGTTTTAGTGTTTATCATCAAATTTAAAATGATAATTTTTTATCGACTTCCGACTTTATTTTTTTACTCTAACAGGGATGAAGAAATGAACATGTTGTACTGTTCCTCTTCCATCAATTTATAGTTGAGCTCCTAACTTATATCTAACTAACTAGTTTATTCTAAAACAAATATGAAAATAGATTCATGTATCATGTATGTCAATTGGAATTTAAAGAGTGATTTTTTTACGAATTTAGATTTTTTGTTTTATTAAATTAATAAAAATGTAGCTAAATCTTCTAAATATTTTTTACCGGGAACATGGATAATAAGGCATCAACATAAAATTCAGCTTACCTCCACATATTATTAGCATTACATACATTACATATAGATTGAAAACACATTTGACAAGGCTTAATAGTTTCAATTGAGTGTTTTATTTGTTTCTAAAACTTGAGGTGCAACTTAATTACAAATGTACCCCTTTACTCCATGTATACATGTTTTATCGCATGTGCAACAGTGTAGATCCAGATCAGCAGGCACATCTGGTCAGGATCTATACCGATGCTTTTAGATTTATAAGGATACACCTCATCAAAGTGCAAACAGTCCAGATCATGATCAGACGGCATGGATTTGCTGGCTGGTCTAGATTAACACAGGTTGCAAATTGATAAAAAAATAGGGTTAATGAATTTAAATAAATGAACTATATCACTCAATAATCAATTATTGTGTGCATAATTTAAATTATAATCGCTTTCAAAAATAAAATTATGACATTGGATCAATGAAAACATTGCCTACATTTGTTTTTGTTTACTAGACCCACAGATTTTGGGTTTGACATAGATTTTATTCTTGAATGTCACCTTTTCAGGCTTTTGCCCTCTCATTTTAATTTAATTCATGATCTGCAAAATATAATTATCTAGTATCATGCACCGGTCAAGGAAGTTTTTTTTTTAATTTTTAAGTTGTATAAAGATGGCTTTTGGAGACATTCGATGGTTACCTTTGTATTCTGGTCAGGTTCTCAAATGATACTTACATGTGAAAAAACACTGGAGTAACCAAAATGTAAGATAAAGTATAAATAATGATAATAAACCATAAATCATTAATATAGGGCTGAAGCATTGTACTTTACTTGTATATAGCCATGGTTTGTGGACACCCATTCCAATTTCATACATTTACTGCTTAACTCTATTTATATATGGACAGTTATAGATCTTGATGCTAGATATGTTAGGCATATTGCATTACTAGTTAAACTTCAAAACCCGAAGCATGACTTGAGATAAGGTCTTGTTTCTTGGAAACAACATCCAATCTCTCCAGTAACATTACAACACTGTAATAGGTTGACAGGAAAAAATCAGATTTGAACCAGACAGAAAAGAACCACAAAAAATGGACTTGACTCCTTTAGGTCAAGGACATAACTTGTGCTATCAAAAATACAACCGAGTAGATGCCTGTTGTTAACATGGTGAGCCCGCTTTCCCTTGACCTTTGACCCCTAACTGTGACCTTGTCTTTTGAGATGGGAACCTGGGGTTTGTGTGTGACACCGTCTCATCGAGATTAACATTCATTCCAAATATAAACATGAACAAAAATTCTGTTATTTCTGACCAGGCAGGAAGAGGCCAGTGTAGATCCAGATAAGATGGCACAGATGTGCTGGCTGATCTGGATCTACACTTATGCGATAAAACCCAATAATATGGAGTGAAAGGTTAACTGTTATTAGTAATGTTTCAGTGAACACTTATGTCATCTGGTGTATGAATAAATATTAAGAAATGGCAAAGTTATAGCCAACATCAAGCTTTCGTGACTAATTCACAGTAGAAAAAGGGGCACAACTCTGTCATATGTGACCTTGATCTACAAATTCTGGCACCATCACAAACCTTGTAAAGGGTTTTAAAAAACTAGAATTTGGTATTCAGCCAAACACGTCACCTTCTTGCAAAAAAAAGTTGAAATGTAGGTGTATGTTTTATCATATATGATAAAAAGATGTAACAGACTTCCCGAAAGTTGAAAAAAAAGTGTCAGACATTTGGTCAGACAAGATGCGAAAATCTGTCTTACCGTAACAAATTCTGTCTGACCCAAACATGTTTTAAAGGAATTAGCAGTTCAAATTTTGCCCGACATTCGATCCTGTAACATAAGAAATCATGTCAGACCTGCCCATAGGACAGGTCCGTTGGTCTTGCAATTTTCATGAAGTCTGATGTAATTCAAGTTGCATTGCAATACTACAAAATTACTCATTTATGTTCAATTATTGTCTTTATTTTATATTCCGGTTATAAGCAAAATTAAGTTTCAGGTTCTAATCATTCAAAGAAGCACAAAAAAGAAAACAGATATAACTTTATTAAAGCAGATGACATATATCAAGTATTCTATCAAATGAACAAATACTTTCCAAGTTATAAGCAATTAAGTTTCAGGTTATTTGAAAGGGGCATAACTAAAAAAAACATTGATCATGAGTTATCAATCTCGGTGTCACAGATGGCTCTGTTAATGCAAATGATGTATTTCAAATATGAGGTAATTAGGACATGACTGTACTTTCAATTTTATAGGCAACGTAAAAAGCCATATTAAAGTCCTTTAAAGGGGCATAATTCGAAAAATAGTAAAATAAGAGTTATCATTCTTGTTGTCACATTGGATTTGTTCATAAAGATGATATACTCCAATTATTTAGTAAATAGGACAAGGACTTAAAATCATAGGCAACATTAAGTTCCATATTTAAGTCATTTGAAAGGAACATGACTTAAAAAATAATAGGCTCTTTTTTCAAGCAAGTCTTTGTAGATTGCCGCTTTTTGAAATCAAAGATTTCTGAGTGTGTTGTGTATGACTTCAAAGTCCTTCGGTACCTTTAAAGTTTGGCGGGAATTGTGACGACTGTCTTAAGGCGGGGCCAGGAAAGAAAGAACAACGACCTGCATGACCAAACTTCAACAGTTCAGAGAGTCACTCCGAGGAGAGAACATTCATGGTTATAACGTAAGTGTTATGTAAATTTTTCATTAATTAATTAATTGCACCTGAAAATATACATGTACTATATAAAGTACTAGTTTATTACATGTGTCCTAATACACAAGTGTTTTCCTGATCAGTGCCTCGCTTTTGTATCTTTATACTTGTAGCTATTTTGGTGAAATGATAGCTTTTGTTTTTTAATACGCCCGAAGGGACGATTTATGTTATGGCGCTGGTCGTCCGTCCGTCCGTTCGTCCGTCCTTTTTATGTCCGGACTCATTTCTCAGAAACCATTTGAGCTAGCTTCATGAAACTTGGAATGTAGATACAGGGCAATGTTAGGAAAATGTTCGTCATTTTGATTTTTCTAAGTTTCAGGCTTGCTGTGAGAAAACCAGAAAAGTAATGCACATCATCTCCGGACTCGTATCTCAGAAACCATAGTAGCTAGCTACATGAAGTCTGCTAGGTAGATAGAGGGTAATACAAGGATTATGTCAGCAATTTTGACTTTTACGGATTTGAGCCTTGCTGTGCGAAAACTAGAAAACTTTGTAAAACAATGCACATCCATCAGTGATTTATGTCCAGGCTTATATCTCAGAAAATATATGAGCTAGCATCATGAAAACTGGTTTGTAGATAGGGGGCAATACAGTGATGATACCCGTCATTTTGATTTTTCCGGATTTGAACGTTACTGCGAGAAAACTAGAAAACTTTGAAAAATAATGCACACCCATCAGTGATTAATGTTCAGACTCATTTCTCAGAAACTATATGAGCTAGCTTTATATAATCTTTATATTTCAACAAAATGCACTCATGGACACAAGCTTTCATTGTCAATATGACCTTTATCCCTACTGAATTTGACCATCATTAAAAGGCAACAAGCTTTTAAGCAGGTGAGCGACTTTAGGATCTTGATCTTCTTGTAATGATGATATGACATTGTTTAGGGCCACGCTCTTGTAATACTGGTTAACCCCTCTTTAATAAATATGTTGTTATCATGAACAGTTATACAGTATGTGATTTATAAACAGCGCTCGTTGAATGAGAACAAATCTTTTCAATTTCAGGCTGTCGTCTTGAACATTGGCAAATGGCGAGAGGCGAAACCCTCGGGTGTATTTCAAAATCCAAGTCCGATATAATTGTTTCCAGGTTGAAGGGCGAGTTCAAAATTCCAGTCAAGCTAAGATCAAACGAACAAATACAGGCACTTAATCTTCTTCGTAAAAGAAAAGATTTTTCTGTACATGAGGACGGCCGCTTGATGTGTTATGGGAAAATTGTAATTGTACAGGAAGAGTTACCGAGTTATGTTGAAAGAACATTCAAAGAGAATAATGGTTGCGGATCACGAGTATTGTATAACAAATTGAAGGAACGGTATGCAGGTTTCAGTGAAAGAAGTATTAACGAAATACTACAACGAAGTACCTACTATCATAAAGAATACCCAAGATTTACAAACCAGCCATTTCCAAGGACTGTGAAATCTTCAGCGTCAAATGAACGATGGCAGATAGACATAGTAAACATGAAGGGGTTCGAAGTAAAGTATCAAGAGTCAACATATAGATACATACTGCAAGTGATTGATATTTACTCACGATATACCATGCCACAACCTCTGAAGTCGAAGGCCTCGACAGAAGTAGCAACCGCCCTGGAGAAAGTAATGTTAGACCATGGGTTTCCCGAAACGATACAATGCGATAATGGATCGGAATTTCAAGGACCAGCTATGAAGTCATTATTGCAGAAGCATAATATCAAAGTCGTTCATGGTCGTCCGTATTACCCGCAGTCTCAGGGAAAGTGCGAAAGGTCGAATCGTTCTTTGAAAAACAAAATCATCTATGCGTGCAGACAAGAATCTGGATTTAACTGGATCCGTGATTTACAACAAATTGCTCATTCACTTAATACTAGTGTAAAGAGAGTTCTGGGAAATTTGACACCGTTTCAAGTTTATAACGGCAGGAGCCATACTAGGGCACCCAAGTCATTGAGCAGAAATGAAATCAAAATACGTCTGACTGCAGCATACAAATCCTTCAGGAGACGACAGGTGAAAGGAGCCAAAAAACCAAGTATGTACAAAAAAGGAGAAAAGATTTTATTGAGATATCCATTCAGTAGACAAAGAGTTCCCACCAAACGACGAATACTAAATGACATTGTAAAAGATGCGAAACTCTCCAGAGGCAGATATTTAATAGAATATGTGAGTCCTAAGAACAAAAACATAGTTCAAGAGTGGGTTGGTGTAGAAAACATTACAAGCTTGACATTGGAAATGGAACGACAAAAGCAACAAAAAATTAACAAAGTACAAAAAAATCGCAAAGACAATCACAAAGACAATCGCAAAGACAGAGCTCAAAAGAAACTTCATCGAGCACAGTATTATCAGGTATTGAAACATGCTGATAAAATTTAGATGTTTGATACAGAATGTCAAAATGGTGTGCATGTTATAATGAACCCAGAGCCAGACGGTAACTCCCAGTTCGCAGCCATTAAACATCAACTTCAACAACATGGAATCTACAGGGATGAAGCGCAGCTAAGGGGAGAAGCGGTAGATCATTTGAGAAAGAATCGATGCTTCTACGAACAATTCATTCACGGATCAAGCTTTGACGACTACTTAACGCATATGTCACAAGACGGCTCATATGGCGATAATCTCACGTTAATAGCCATTATGCGCGAGTACAACATGCAATGTTATGTTGTGTCGGCTGCTGGAGTAGTACACGTACTACAAGTGCTACAAGTACACGTACATGTTACATGTAAAAATCTTGTCCTCTATATTATCTCTGCTATTACTCGATGCATTGCCTCAAAACTTGGAACACGCCTTAATGATGACAACATGCTATTTGCGTGGAAAGTTACATCCATAACTCCATCATGATTATTGAATTTTGCCCCTTTTTAGCTCTACTTAGTATATTCTACTAAGAATATGAAGAGCTGTTACAGTCACCCGTGCGTCGGCACACGCGTCCGGTTAAAGTTTTGGGATGAAGTTATATCTCTGAAACTACTTAAGATATTAAGTTAATGAAAGTCGCACATGGCTTCGGGTCCCATACCTTTTGGTTGGATTTTAACAGAATTGTGCACAGTTATGTACTTAGAAAAAATCTTAACCTAGCTTAAAGTTTTTGGAATTTAGTCATATCTCTGAAACTATTGAAGAAATTCAATTGAAAGTTCACACATGGCTCATTGGTCGTTATGTAAGATTACTAATTGAGTCCCAAAACTTTTGGTTGGATTTTAACAGAATTACTCCTCTTAATGTACTCAGTAAAATCTTAAACCTATGTTTTAAAGGTTTTGGAATGAAGTCATATCTCTGAAACTGCTAAAGATTTTCATTTGAAAGTTCACACATGACTTCTATATCACAAAAATTAAATACATGTAATTTATTACGATCACCAGTTCGTTGACGTCAGCGTTGACTAACGTTAATGAAATAGTCAAATAACTTCGAAATTATCGGGCAGCGTGCACTGCCGCCGGTAAAGCTCGTACATTCAAATCTAGGCGGCGTGCACTGTCGCCGTTGGTGCTCGTTCCTTCTACTCTTGGCAGCCTGCACTGCCGCAGGTGATTTTCGTACATTCTACTTATGGCAGCGTGCACTGACGCCGGTAGTGCTCTTACCTTTTACTCTAGGCAGCGTACCCGGCCACCGGCGGAGCTCTTACATTCTAATCTAGGCAGCGTGCACTAGCGCCGGTGCTCTTACCTTCTACTCTATGCAGCGTGCACTGCCGCCGGTAGTACTCGACCTCGCGTTCCTCCGATAACAATGCACTCGTCATGACGCTATCGTATCTTCATTGCTTGGGCTATAAGAGGAATAACTCAGATTAATTACTGAATCAAAACATCCTGAAGAAATTCTCCTGATACGCAAAAAGGTCCTAGTGATTTTCATTGGGCGGGTACGTGCGTGTGTTTGATAGATCCTCTGATATACGTACCTTTGTTCAAAAAAATATGTGAATTTTCCGTTGGACAATATTTTGTCAAATCATTTTTCTACTTTTTTTGTCATGTGAAAATTTCGTTCCATACGAAATTTTCACAAATATGTGAAATTTTCGTACGAAATTTTCACAAATATGTGAAATTTTCGTACGAATTTTTCACACGTGTGACGAATTCGTTTGTGTGAAAATTTCGGTTCAACAAAGCATTTTGACGGCACTTTCGTGGCTAACAGTTGTCAAACGTTCCATAGTTATAAAACTTTGGTTTGTGTTTTTAGATTGTCCGGTGTCGGTAAACATGCGGAAAACAAAATCGGATGTAAAAAGTTCCATTTCGTTTGCCGCACGGGAATTAGGTATAAATAACGTATGCCGACGTAGATGACGTACTACGTAAAACAAATGCACAGTTTTCATTTAATTTTTATTGTTTGATCATATTTAACATAATGTCAAACATTTTTTGAATTATGATAATTTTACTTTGAGATATTCAACATTGAAAAGTGTGCACTTAAAACTTTTGACGAGTGTAGAGCTATAAAGGAACAATGAATTGTAATTTTATGTAAATATGTTGTTTATTTAGATAATTCGAAGCCATTTAAGAAACGAACCGATTAATTAATTAACTGATTGATTTTTTGTTAATATAAAATGCAATTTAACTTATATAGACAAAAGCGTATTTCCGGAACACATATTTCGTTAATGTCTTAGACAAACTGTGTGTTTAGTGAATTATAGATTTAATTTAATGCGGAGATAAAGGTCATTAAAACTCAACTCAATTATATGTATATAAAACCAACTTGTGCTTGTTTATTCAAACGAGAGCATACAGGGGCAAGTCTGAGGTCCCTATAGGTCCTGATTTAACACCTCATTGGCTAAGCTCGGTGGAGAAATGTTTTGCAACTGACTTTTTCGAGGCGGTTACCCTTCCAGCTTTCATGTTTGTTAATTACTTCTTGTGTCTATTTTCTAAAGGTCATTTTATAAGCACATGCTCACGTTTACTCATTCTGGCTGTGTTGAGAAGCGGTCTCTTCTAGACATGGTCATTTCACATATGCACATTATACTTTTATTTTATTAGCTTATACTTTGTACGTAAATGTGAAAATGTAACATTAATATTGTCCATTAAGACTGGGCCAAAATAAATCGGATGCGTTCACTAATGTCTATTTACAGAACATTAACCAAAAGACAATTCGGGTGGGACTTCACATATTTAACACAACATCAAATTTGTGAAACTGTTAACTGATATTTTGATACGATGTCTGTCAAGTGACAGGTTTTGTTTTCGGTACCTTATTACAAAATAGATTGCGCTAGCAAGAAATTTTACTCATACTTATACATTTACTCTGATGGCCATAAGATCAGTCATGATTACTTCCCTTTAATGTAAGAGATAGGCAATATCACCATAGAAAATTTTTGTGTGTGTGTTTTTAGACGTGATTTAAGTCGGATGGTTTGCTAGTTAAACGGTGGTTTAATATTCGAAATTAGATCTCTATGCTTGTATATATGGAGTTCATGTATTGTAAACCTCACAAGAAATGTTGTCAACGTCTTTCAAAGTGACACATAATCAAAACGGCTGTTATGTACTGGCTGATAAACCCGAATGTGCATTTTGCATCTCATCAAGTAGGCCACTTGAAACAGTTAGTATAAGCGAATGAATATCAACAGCCAGCTTAGTGAGGGTCTTGCGTTAGATTGGGGACCAATCAAGAAGTTTTTAATATCAGTTAGAAATAACGACAAATGTAAGAGAGTAAGCCGGTAAACTTCTGAATTCTACAATAAATTTAATTATGTTATTTTTTTTTCAGTGTAGTAATTGGTAAATGCTGGCAAGTTACATTCTTTCACGCGTTCCATATTAGCCATTCCTGAGACAGAGAAAAAAAAACCAGTAACTATTTGTTATAAATTTTTCTAATTTCAAAAAGATGTGACTCTTGTTGTCTGAAACTAAAAATCAAGGATATTTAAAATGTAGCAAGAACTATCAATGATTAACTGGCAATAAATAACGAGATATACCACAATGTTTAAATGACTCAATGCCTGTGTATTCATTGTGCCAGAACACTGCGTGTAGAAATTCACCTGTTTAAACTTTCATTTTTACAAAGGAAGAAGCTAGCTTGACATGTCCGTGTCATCATGACATATTCTCTAATATAGATAATACACAAAAAATAAGTCAGCCTTTTGCAAATTTTGTACATTATACAAATAATATGTTCTTGTGCACAGAAGAGTAAAAGAGATGTACCCATGATGTTCACAAGTCTGTCTTTTACAATGAATCGAGTGCAAAGGAATGGACAGCCCGAACTTTGCAGTTATCATTTCGAATAAAAAATCTATTGTCCTTTAGAAGTCACACTTCATTTGTTGCCAATCAGAAACTATGAAATTTCCTCGGTGATTTATTTCAATAGAACTCATTTTTATTTTCTATTTTACATTGAGAATGCGTTTCGGCCTCTATTTTCTGTATACACATCTGAAATGACAATACCCTATATAAAAAAAAATCTCGAAAATGAAGAAAGTAGGTAGCCATGTGAATGTGAAAGGTTCAAGCATCAATGTTTTCTTTATATTTTCATTAAACTTAACGTGTGTTTTAAAAGTCAACAAAAAACAGACGCCGGCGGCTGTGATTACGAATGGGATCAACTTAGTTTCAATTTACAATTCTTACTTCTTTAACAAAACAGGCAATGTCATAATAGAACAGTAATTTGATTTATTAAGCTTATTTTCTGAGGTTTGAATAAGAAATCTTAAATAAACTTCATTTCGTTTTTATGCATTTTGTCATTTTCATGATATCAATAAAGAATTTTCAATTAATGTTAAACTACAGTACATTTTTTATTTTGTAATCAAGTTTCATAAAGAAGTTTTTTGAAATGAAACATGATTTTTTTATAATTCAACAAACAAAATCTTTGTTATGTTTTACATGATGTCGACCTGAGCGTGAATATTTATTTATTGACTAAACGTAAAGCTGTCATTATGATGTGTACAGAAACGGAAACGGCATCCGGTTATGACTACATAAGTGTACTGAACCACCCTAATATTCTATTGTTTCCCTGTTATTCAATAGATTATTATTTTTCACCTTTTGAGAAAACAAAGTTATTTTTCCTGCGCGAAATGCATAATAAGTAATGTCGTCTGCTCAACTTTATGGCGTCATTTTAAGAATTAAGGTCAACTGACCGAATGTACCTTTTTCCGTGACGCGACCCATTTCAAAATAAATCACATGTTTTACACAAGCATTAATGGGTTCAAATGTACATGTATGAACCATAAAACTTATCCAATTTTTAGTGCAAATATGTAAAAAGTACTATGAAAATGAAGACGTTTGTATAGCCCTGTTATATATATGTAAATATAGTATTTTTAATGCTTTTTGGCAGACTGTGCATAAATTATCTCCTTCGTACTTAATACTTTTCGCTAGATAAATGCTTTTAAAAGTCGTTAAAGGAATAATATGATTATCGATAGATTAAAGATTATTTATCATTTTGGATTTATAATCATTCCACGAGCTGTCATAATTGAATAAACTAATGAACTATCACCATTCAACGCTTTTGTTGTAAATCTATTCAAAACAGTTAAAGGGGAAAATATTAAAAGTCATCTTAAATAGGAACCATGATAAAGGACGTGGGAAAAAAGAATCGATGTCAACAACAATTTCAGGTTATCATTGAGGACCGCGTGATTGTTATATGTTCAGTTTGTGACCCTGTGTTGTTGTTGTTGTAATTTTCGTTTGCATTAATATCTCTCCGTTTAGAAGAGATCTAATTTTTATAAGCAACCAGGATTAACGATTTAAGAATGCAGTAAGGTCACTACAGCATTTGTAAAATCATCAAAATTCATATGGTTTTAATTTCGTGGATTTTGTAATAACATTTTCAAACAAAAAGGTTACTACTACTCACTGGCCTTGCAGAGATCTGATAAAGTATAGATGTATGATGGAAAATGTAGGTTTTCTTTAACTGAGCTTGAAATGTGTTGGAGAAACCATACATGTATAAGAAAGCTTCATCATTGTTTAATCCGAGGTTTTAATTCGAAAAGTTGAGCTCTGGGCCCAAGATCATAGAACTAAATCAGAAGATCAGTCCCAAATCTCAAGAATCTGATTGGCTGAAATGGCGACTGGTCGCCATTTCAGCCAATCAGATGCTTGAGATTTGAGACTGATCTCCAAACTTAGTTTTATGATCTTGGGCTCTGGACTCGATAAATGACTTAATATTCTTATGGTGTGACATTCGAAGGTTGCGATTTCACGTGCAAGATAGTCGATCGGTATTGAATATTTGTGGCACTGAGGGAGTCAAGATCAGTTTTGAACTATAACGGAAACTTAAACTATAATTGGACAGAGGTAATTTGGCAATGTTTACATTGGTTTGTTTACATTAGCGTTACATGTAAACAATGAATTAATATTTAAATCGTTGATTAATACAAAGCGCAAATATTCCAGTACTTGCACAATTAGCCGAGTGGTCAAAGACGCAGTCAATAAAATACTTTGAAATGCAAGTGTAGCAACGCTGATTTAGGTTGTAGGTTCGAAACATATTTTTTACGGTTTTTTTAATTTTTTTTACACAATAATTATTTCCGCGATAAAATAAACTGAGGCAAAATACATTCAATACCTTGAAATAACTGCAATAAATCTTAAAAATATAAATCTAAAAGATTTCCTTAAAAGCCGCGTGTCAGTGTGATTCGAACCCGTGTCGAAAAAAGTTAGAACCTATGCAAGCCGGACATGTAAACCACTACGCTTCCGAGGCGATTTGACATATACATAGGAAAAAAAGTACTTTTAACGCGTAAGTTTGCCTTAACCCGTGTTTACATTCTATTAATAATTGTAAACATCGCCAATTTAGCTTGGTCGACCTATAAATTAAATGTATATATTAAGTACTTTGAAGCGAAACAGAGTACTGAAGAATAAATCAATTGAATAATCAATTGCTTTTGGTTTAGTGAACATAATAGAAAAGTCTATACTAAGTTGGGAAACGTTAGCGTGAAAGATTTATAAAAAATGAATTCAGTCTAACAAAGACATGGATACGTGCTAAATAACTTTCATTTCGAAAAGTGTTTACATCGAATAAGGTTATTTTAATGATATTTTTGTGTCTTAATATTTGAGTCTTTAAATTGTATGCTAATTTTGTTTGGCAACATCAACTTGATATCAGTGTGTGAAATTGCAATGTTATAAACACAATAATATAATTACTATTGTGGTTACAAGATTGTTAATAGCAGACTTGTTTTATCGTAAATCTTTCTAGTCGGGCCCAATTTAATTGAAGATCCCCTCTAGATCGACATTGAGAAATATCCCAAATTGATTATCATCCTCGTTTTTTTGTCACCTTCGTCGTCGTCATTATCATCATGGTTATCATTATCGTTGGTGCTGTTGTTGTTGTAGTTCATCTTCTTCTCCTCCTTCTTCTTTTTATATCGTCGGTCGTCTTAATCATCATCATCATCATCATCATCATCATCATCATTATCATCTTCTTCTTCTTCTTCATCTTCTTCTTCTTCTTCATCATCATCTTCATCATCATATCATCATCATCATCATCATCATCATCATCATCATCATCATCATCATCATCATCATCATCATCATCATCATCATCCTTTTACTTATCATGCTTCTCGTCATGTTAACTGTAAAGTTGGTCTCATATCGAGTGGTCTGAAAAAGACAAAATTTAATGTAAGGTCAATGAGAGTTATCGCATCATAAAAAAGACGCATCTGCAGAGGTTTGTGAAGAAAGAGTAGTCGCATAAGCGAGGGAGGTCGCACAAACAAAGAAAATAGCTAGATAAGCACAAGAAAGTCAAGATAGGTCAAAGAGGATCATTAAAACAGAGTCATTTTACGTGGTCGCGTCAAAAAATAGTAAAACTCAATGAGATTGCTGGCATATACTTAACAGAGTAAGATTACGCATAAAGTATATGTTAGTTAGGTGATCAACTAACATATAGTAAAACCCTACAGTTTTACTCTATTTTTATCCCCGAAATAAAGACCACCTCACAATTGGGACCACTTCTCCCTTGTCTCAGTGATGGTCTAAATAGCGGGATTTAATTGTACAATTATTACAATCTTAGGTACAGAAATCAAAGGTGAATGTTAATGGAAATGGTCGCAGTGAGAGAGATGACGCATAATACATGTACAAAATATATAGATGCAGAGAAAGTGATTGTATTGAAAATGATCGCGAAAGAGATTGGTCGCAAAGCAAATATTTGCGAAATCAGAAGTGTACGGGCACCTGAAAATTGTTGCAATTAATACAGAATTCTGCATAAACAAAAACCTCGTTTCCGGAAAAAGTCATCATGTTGTATAAAGCAGTATAAATGTTGGTACAGGTGAAACAAATACAGCACAACTCTTTTTGAAACGAAATTGAATTCATTTATTCTATTGCAAATTGGCTTTTAAATAATTCTGACGTTTCACAACAAAACGATATGGTGTTCTTACGCATGCTATATCTGTGTACATAATTATTAAATAACTGTAGCTTCACCTTGTTGTATGTACAATCATTCCTATATAATCCATCGAATCTGAAATAAGCAATGGTATACATGTATACGAAGTGTTGTGCGATACAATCATTCCTATATAATCCATCGAATTTGAAATAAGCAATGGTATACATTTATACTAAATGTGATGCGATACAATCATTCCTAAATAATCCATCGAATATGAAATTAGCAATGGTATACATGTATACGAAGTGTGGTGCGATACAATCATTCCTATATAATCCATCGAATTTGAAATAAGCAACGGTATATACGAAGTGTGGTGTGATAGGAATTACATGGCTAACTGAAAGCAAAAGATTGTATTGAGCGCGTCATGGGAAAAGGTACCTTCGGACAGTTGACGTCAATTCTTGAAATGACGTAAAGAGTTGCGCAGGCGACATTACTTAGTATGCTTTTCGCGGTAAACATAACATTCTACTGTCAAATTGTGTAACACAATCACTATTTAGTATCGAGAAAAAAACAGACGATGGTAAGTTCTTTTCAACTGTAGTTACAACTAAAATGTCAGAATATATATTCGACGTATATATTTTCCCGTGGCATGCCGCATATTGAAGTCATGAGATCGAAACAACAATACAAACCTAGGCACCAATTATTGAGCAAAACACAGATGTAGCTATGACGTTACATGTATACATCTTCCGATCGTAAGATTAGTTTAATATGGGGTGCGTCAAGGGAAAAGGTACCTTCGGACAGTTGACGTCAATCTGACATTACTTATGATGCATTTCGCGGTAAAAATTTTATTGTCAAAATGTGTAACAAAATCACATTTTAGTTATAAGAAATTGATTTATACATGTAAGTTCTTTCTAAATTTAGTAAAAACTAAAATATCACTAAAAATGACCGAAGGTACCGTTTCCCGTGACGTGCCCCATATATGGCTAGGCGCTGTCGCCGCACTGGTTCGCCCTCCATTTGGAACATTATCATTCTTAAGTGAGACATCTAAAATTGTTTTCTGTGTCACTCGCGTGATCTTTTTTTACCTCCCCCACATCAACGTGACGTAGAGTATAAGTCTTTCGGTTCAATTTCGTGACATTTTTAAAACTGAAATATTTTAAGAGTTCAGCACTTTATTTTACCCTTTTGTTAAACATCGACAGAAATGTTCACGGTAAATCTTATTATAGACTCAGTAATTAGTAGTACTAATTACAGACAACATTTTATATTATGTCCTACAATAGCATGTTGACAATAGAAATTTTGGTAATTATATACCATTCAAATTGATGTTATTGAAGATTCTTAAGTATGCTTACGTCGTCAAAATTCAATCGTGGTGACGTAGTAATTCACATTTCGTGACTTTTTTTCCAATACTTCATGCAAAACATCTATTCAGATATCACTTATGCCATTCATTGCTATAGTATAGCCCATATATTTACTTCTCAACCTGCTTTATCCATAGATATACCTGAACCGAATCTGACAAAAAACTTTTCATTTTAGCAAATAATTGGTGAAATTAATATCCTCCCCTAAGTCGTCACGATTTGCGGGCTATATTAACGTAGGTGCCACTAGGCATCGTCAGTAACGCCTTGATGTGGACTGAAAGTTAACATAACAAGTAAGTAACATCTTTTACATATACAAGGACATTTGTTTGTTATATATAGTAATAATTAAAATTCTAAGTTTGAAAGTTTTAATTAAAGTATGTTTTGATGTATTCAATAATACTTGTTGTAAAATGCATCTTTATGCATTGATTTATTTGCAACCCATTAGCTGAATGATCATCTTATGCATTTCAATTATAAAACTAGTTATAACTGATTATAACATTGCCACTTTAATTAAAATCATTTTGATTTCAAGAAATCTATTACGCTTTTTATTCATCTAAGAATCAACAGACTAATTTCATCGAAATTTGTTAGTATAAAACAGAGATTTGTAACGACAACAACATCAAAATTTCAAATAAAGAATCTGATTCATTTAATAGTGAAACCGTAAGACTGATCAAGATTTTAAAAATGTATGCATTACTTGTTTCATATTTTATATCATATACATGTACAGAAAAATATGCGCATCAAATATGTAACGTCAAATTAAAATGTTCAGCATGTTCCGTCGAAAAGAAAATGTTAAATAAAAAATACCCATACTGTATACATTGTATGAGTACTTATTGTTACGTATTAAAACATAATGTTGCTTTACACAGATCTCATTGTTACAACAGTGACCTTCATTATCCAAAAAAGAAAGTAAAATAATCAGTAGTTTTAACACTGAACAAGAGTGAGGTGCCCTGGTTTGGTATGTTTTGTTAATGTGCTGCTAAACGTTTTGACTTCGGCTATTTCTTTATCGCTCTCTGTTTACGTGTTTAGGACCATTCAAGCTGCTTGGACATTTTGAGTTTTCTTTTATATTTCACTTTACTTTTAAATGCGCTGAACTTCTTTGTTCGCAGGGCTGGTCTGTCGTAAAATTGATTAAAAACCTCGTTTTTTTAATAAATGAAGATGTTGTTTTATATATAGGGAATAAAATCATTGAGGCTGACAATCGTTGTTCAAGATGAAGATTGCTGTGGTTCTTGTGGTGGTACTGGTGTCCAACACCTTTGCCTATCCATTCTACCTACGTGGTGGTTCTGGTAGCGGTGGCCACGGAACTGGCGGTTCCGGGGATGGCGGCTCTAAATCTTATGGCGGACACGGAGATGGTGGTTCCGGAAGTGGAGGTTCTGGTAGCGGGGGCCATGGAAGTGGTGGTTCTGGGAGCGGCGGTTCTGGTAGCGGTGGCCATGGAACTGGAGGTTCAGGGGTTGGCGGTTCTCATCAATATGGCGGACACGGGAGTGGTGGTTCCGGAAGTGGTGGCTCTGGCAGTGGTGGTCATGGAGGTTTCGAAAATGAAGTTGCAAGAATAGGTAGAGTTTATTTGAGTTCTTATCAAATAATTAAAAGCAAACATATTTGAGAATTTCCCGTTTGTGCAAGCTAACGGTAGTAAAAACTAATAACCCAACACACACATTTAGTGTTTATCAAATGATGTTTAAACAATTAGGCTAACACGAAACTTCGCTAAGCTCTGTTCCTTATGGTTTCGTAAATTTGTTTGTTTGTGTATAATCTTTGCTTAAGAATACTTTAACGAAGCAATCACAATTATTATGTAACTGTACTTCCAGGAAACGTTGCTTAATTGTCTCATCAATAATAATTATCTTGGTGTCATTTATTTGAGTGTAATAACTGATTTTGCAATACTTTTTCATAGAAATAATGATTTTGAACATTTGATATACATATGTATGTGAACTGTGGCACAGCATTTGTGTTAGAGACATTGTTGCTTAGATGAGATATAACATACACGCTGGAAACCTCGACAGTTCAACCACTGATATATTTCAGGTGACGGAGGAGGCTATGGTTTTATGCCAAGTGTACAACATGGAGGAGCGAGTGCTGGAGGCCCTCCACCTTGCAATCCAGAAGAGGAAGAGTGCACTCCACCTTGCAATCCTGAAGAAGAAGGGTGCCCTCCACCTTGCAATCCTGAAGAGGAAGAGTGCCCTCCACCTTGCAATCCTGAAGAGGAAGAGTGCCCTCCACCTTGCAATCCTGAAGAAGAAGATTGTCCTGAACCAGAAGAATATCGACTATTAAATATGCTGTTGAGAATGATGGGTGGACAGCAAAGCGGAAACGGAGGTCAACAAGGTGGTAGCGGAGGACAACAGGGCGGAAGTCAACAAGGTGGTAGCGGAGGACAACAGGGCGGAAGTCAACAAGGTGGTAGCGGAGGTCAGCAGGGCGGAAGTCAACAAGGTGGTAGCGGAGGACAACAGGGCGGAAGTCAACAAGGTGGTAGCGGAGGACAACAAGGCGGAGGTCAACAAGGTGGTAGCGGGGGTCAGCAAGGCGGAAGTCAACAAGGTGGTAGCGGAGGACAACAGAGCGGAGGTCAACAAGGTGGTAACGGAGGACAACAGGGCGGAGGTCAACAAGGTGGTAGCGGAGGACAACAGGGCGGAGGTCAACAAGGTGGTAGCGGAGGTCAGCAGGGCGGAAGTCAACAAGGCGGTAGCGGAGGACAACAGGGCGGAGGTCAACAAGGTGGTAGCGGAGGACAACAGGGCGGAAGTCAACAAGGTGGTAGCGGAGGTCAGCAGGGTGGAGGACAACAAGGTGGTAGCGGAGGACAACAGGGCGGAAGTCAACAAGGTGGTAGCGGAGGACAACAGGGCGGAGGACAACAAGGTGGTAGCGGAGGACAACAGGGCGGAGGTCAACAAGGTGGTAGCGGAGGTCAAGGCATACAGCAGCTTCGTCAGCTGGAACAACTTCTTCGGATAGCTCTGGACACAAAATAGGAATGATTCAATCAAAAGGACAAACGAACGTTAACGAACTCATACCTTCTCGGTCACTTATAGTTACTTTTTCTAAAACATTGTTTTACGAATAAAACACTTTTTAGACTTGGTTTAACAAGTTTAATATTCCATTTTGTAATCTTTTTTAGTGTTGCATTTCTGAAATAAACTAAAAATGAAGATCTTTTCTCTTTGTCAGTTGTACGGACATCAACAAATGTATTTTGTATCTGTGATCCTTAACATGGTAATATCTTTCCGAATATTGTTTCTCATAATGTGTGTCGTAATTCGTCTTTTATCTTCTGGTTAGGCAAATAAGCGACTGTCAATAGAAAGTTACGACTTTAACCATAGTTTTTACAATGTTAAAATTAAATTAATTTGGTATGGCAAAATAGTTCCAGTACATCCTTGTAAGTTCTGGTTACAATAGTTTTTTCAGTTTTTTTTCTGCTACCCAAATTAAGAAGTTCAACATTTCATACAAATTATAAAATCAATCGGACAAAATTTCATTACCGCTAATAGAAAAACATGTTAAGTGAAAAGCTGGCTTACTTTTTTCGCGCCACGGAAAATTTATCTGTCAAATAACTTGAACATTTCCAAATATTTTACGACATACTCTTACGTTTAGTTGGTCAAAGTTTGAAAACGTTTTATCTGACGGCAGTCGGTAAACCGGATATATATGCTTAATGATGGTAACACCGATAGTGCGTTCGTGATCACGATCATAAACATTGTATCAAATTCAGTCATAAGTAAAACTTTAAATGCATATAAAACAATTCATATCTTATCAATCGTTTACAGCTGGCTTTTATAATTAAAGTGGTAACTTTCTATTGACGGGCAGTATTTTTGGTAGCACATTTATGGTGAAAAGATAGTCCTTTAACTTCTTTTCAAGTTTGGAAGTAGGCGTGACGTACAAAGTAAGAGGCAAATTAAAAGCTTTTAATATGGATTCATGTAAGATGATGATCTCCTTGAAATGCTTACAAATAGACTTGCAACATTTCTGAGCTGATGGGTGGGTTGGAGTTATTTCACCAAGACAGCTTGTACTTGTTTGTTCATATGAGGCATGTGTGAGGTTGGTGCACACTAGAACCTGGTTTAAACCCCCAGTGGCAAATTGATTTTCCACTGACCGTTCCAAGGGTTCTCTTCTTCTTTAATTGTTTGTGGTGTCTTTAAATTGAAATTCTTATAAACACATGCTATCCTTTTCTCTCTACGTTTTCGCTGCGTGGGGAAGCTGTGTTGTTTGTTTTTGATCGTGGCAATTCCTGATATGCATATTTTACTTTTTAACCGTAGGAACCAATTCCTTGTTCTGGACTGAATGTTACTTTGAGAGCCAATTATGTTCCCTTGGTGTTGTTTTTGAATAAAGAGCTTGCTTTGTTCGCTTTTATCATTTTCTTTTGTAAGTAACAAATTGTATACGTTATCAATTATTAGCTTGTTTAAAATATAAACGGTTGCCCAGCTGCGCGCTGCCTTACCGTTTATCATACAAATAAACAATTACAAATAAAAGCATTTTTCATATTTATTTTTTGCATTTGTACACTAGAATAACAAGTTTCTAAAGACATTAAAGGATCAATTCGATTTTAAATACAACTGTCCTTATTTTGTCTGTACATTACCAGCCCACCCCGCCCGTTCCCCGGTTAATGTAAGCCCCGTTTCGTTTAACATCTGTTAGTGCAACTCCGTTTAGTTTAACCCCTTTCGTGCAACCCCGGTCAGTTTAACCCCAGTTTAGTTAAACCCACGTATAAGGTTTCCAACAACCGGCCCCTAAAATGGCTTTCATATCCCGGTAAACTCTAAATATTATCGATCCATCTCTTACATTACATTCCATTCAAGTCGTGCAAAATATTTGATCACGTTTTCGAATTCTATTAAATATCTAACCTGATTTCAACATATGTTTACTTTTGTAGACATTAATACATGTACATTATAATACACGTTACAGAAAAACATTCGTTATAAATATGCGTTACTTTAAAAAATAAATTTGAAGTTTTTAATAAAAAATACAATAACAAAACACTACATAGAAAAGAATCTTTACAAACTCAAGAGGAACGTCTTTATTTCCGTGTACTGTATGTAACACTCACAATGCTGTCTTCTGTGGTAATTTGACCGTTTGTTGGAACTAATTGGTTTACTTAGAAATTACTTTTTTATCGATTGTATTATCGTCGCTAATAAGTGAACGTCACATTCCTAAAGAATTTTTTTCCGTGACGTGTCCCATATCAGAACATAAAACATGTCAAAACAATGTCTTAAAACGGTAACTTCTATTTATATGATAGCTGCAGCTAACGGATTCACCCGCCTTTTTAATATTTGGACGCGAGTATCGCAAGGCAAACCACTGTCACAACAACTGTAAGGAATATAAACAAATACATAAAACATCGGTCAATAATCAATGCGACTTCTTTCCATGAGTACATTTTCTTCTTTTCCTCGCCTTCTACTTCCGTGTCGCCATCTTCGTCTGCCTTTCTTGATCGGAAGCGGTTATTTGCATTTTTATCTCCTTCAATTTCTTCAAAAGGTAACTTTTCACACGATGAGGTTATTATCGTTTCACCGCTCGGTTGGATAGTTTGCTTTTTACAACATCGTGTTCCTGTTAATAATGGAATGGTATAGGTCAACATATATCATTATATTCATTTTATAAGAAACAAAATAGATGTGCGTGCATTCTATAAAATTAAAAGGAAGCTAAATACCCTCTAATAGCCTCTGTATTAGGCTGATCAAAGGGTTGTAGTTTGTAGTTTGATTTTTTCGATGAACACAAATGATACATGTACTTATAATATATAAAACTGTAAGCTTTAATCAATGAAACGCATTCTAACTGTGTTTATTTGTTGGTAATCTTTTATAATCATGTTAATATCCCTTTTTGTTGAGAATACATCAATAAATGATAGTTTTCTAAAATATTGATGCACTTCATGTGCTGGTTACATGCTTTATTCCAAAAAAAAGTGTGCACTTTGTTTTCAATGATTTTTCATTAACTGTTTTTCTTAATGCCTGAATATTTAGTATCAAAATTGGGACTAGGTTATTTATGTAGATAGTTTAACTATAGAATTTAAGAAATATAAATTTTATTCCAACAGATAGTATGCCCTTTGTTTTCTGTGATTTTTCATTAACTGATTTTCTTAATGCAAAACATGGGATTTTATCAAGGATATTTAAACTATTGATTTTTTATTACATAATTTTTTGTTAGCTACCAAATATTAGGGCATTAAGAAAATTATTTGATGAAAAAAAGTCACAGATAACAAAGTACACACTTTCTTTTGGAACATAGTATATTACAGTTTGTTTACATGTCAAATAATTGTAAACGAAGGTAATAGGATTGGAGTGTAACATGATCTTGTGTTACCTTTCCACATTGACATTTTAACAAGAAAGTTTCTTGTCAACGTTTGAATCCAACTCGGAGGATCTTCGTCATCGTCGTGGTTAAAGTAGATGTCGAGAACAACAATAGTGAAGATGACAGAAAGCGTGCTTAGCATCAGGATTATCGTCAGGTACGTCGCTAAAATAAATTATATTCCAACAACAATTAAAACTTACCAGTTTTTTTAAACTAAAAATGTTAATAATGCTATATTTTATCATTCATTTAAGTTAATGTCGAAATGTTATCTTCTCTTTTCTAAATAATAATGAGGTTGATATTAACATAACATTCTCAAACCGATTATTTGACTGTCAAAGTGTATGGTATGAACAGAAGAAAACACAATCTTCAAAGCTTCAACTGATGCACGTGCTTATTTCGTTTTTTTATCTGATAGGTACTGAACCGACATCTTTTAAGACAAATATATTGGTGATCAAGTTCCTTCAGATATAAGCATTCACTGGCATCATTAATGTAATAAGTGTTTTCCTTATGTGACGGTGCGGGTTCGTTCCCAGCTAGATGCACTATAATTTGTTATTTTTTGTTAAGTTTTCATGATTGCTCAGTATATTATACTTTTCAGTCGCGATATACTTTCGGGATTTTATTTTCGTTAATTGTTTCTGTTTGTCTTTTTATTATTATTATTTTTAAAGACCATGCTCTGTTTTCTTTCTACTTTTTGGGCGACTGGGGAGGCTGCTGCGTCTTCTGGATGTAGCCATTTTTGATATGCGTATTTCACCTTTTTTGAACGATCAGTGGCAGAACAAATTGACACCGAGGGTTTAAACCAGGTTCTAGGATGCATCAACCTCACAATTGTCCCCACAGGTTTTCATATGAATGAACAAGTACACGTTGTCTCGGTGAATTAGATTCAATCAAACCATCATCTCGATAACGTTGCTTACAAGAGCACACTAACATATAATCATAAGAAACTAATCTTCTGGTCAAGAAGAGAGTTGGGTATTCAATGACCTTAACAGAGACCAAATCACCTGTTTTCATAAACTCTTAAGAATAAGATACTATGAATAAAAGATATAAATCGATCTTGTCCAAACAGAAGTAACTATAGCCTTGCCTTCATAAACTCTTACAACCCTGCAACTGTCATACAAATAAAGATGTAAGCACAGTGATCAGCTGTAGATGGGTAAATCACTAAGCTTGCCGAGCACCGTACAATAATATGTTGGCAGCCGTTCTTTGTGAATTTATATTTAAATACATTTTTTCTCTATTGTATGCTTTATTACAGTAGACCTGTCACTTGGCAAATGTTTACCGCTAAGTGGATGTAATTTCTTAGATAAAAAATGGGTTTTAAGTTGAAGCAATTCGTTTGTTTAAGTGTTTTGATTTCAATACTTGTGATTGCAATAGAGAATTATTTTATAGTTATATACAAAGATATATTACTTTAAGATATTTTTTCTGACACTTTGTTGAAAACTGAAAGCAAACTATCAATCAAAAGATCTGGATTGATAGTGAACAATTTAAAGCAATTATAAGTGGAAGTGTTGGACGTTTAATTGTGTATTTATCCATACGGGACAATACATAGTAGAAACATTACCAGACGTACAGAAGTTCAAGTGCTGTTTGTTTTACGTTTTCTTTGTTATATTTTTGAATGCGTACATATTATGTAATATTAACATGTTCGTCTTTTGAGCTGAAAATATTTTGCAAATACAAATAACATCAAAAACAAGTTTGTTTTTGTAAGTCTTTACTCGATTTCACCCAACATGTCACAGACTATGAGTGTCTTAATATGGCTACCCGAAAATTTGTTTCGTTGATTAAGTTTTGAGAGAACAGTCCGACTTTTACACAACTGCACGTAAATTTCCACAGTTGTACGTTATTGACTATAACTTAATGTACTTCACCACAACGGCACTTAAGTCGTCATAATTTTGACGTAATTTTCCACAGTTGCAATTTATAAACCATATGTTATGCGATGCATTCCTTTAAAATAATCTCACACTTCAGATTTATTCCATATCCGGAATTTGAAATGTAAGAACGACGGAAGATTGCTTGTTATATTTGGCAAGTATAGCGTATACATAAAGTGGTTCGCGCATTGGATCATGGACGAAACAATCAAATAATTCCTCACAAATAAACAAATATCTTTGACATGAAAATATCTGACGCTAGATCATTAAGTATTTATTATATAATTTTTAGTTGTTTAGCCTTAACTAAGTTACTATTAATACTATATTGAACTCCCCTGTGATATTAAAAAGTAAAGAAATAACAACTTAAACAACTTAGAAGCTCGATTCGTTTCTTTTATCCCTGTCATCGTATTCTTGCTGATTTTACTCCAGCAGATCTGGTCTCGGTATGATCATTGAGTATCCGCCCTTTGGCTTTGCAATGCTATTAGCTTCTTATGATTTATATGTTTGTGTGCTTTTGCATGCAACATTGTTGAGCCGATGGGTGGGTCGGAGTTATTTCACCAAGACAACTTGTACTTGTTTTGTGATACGAGAACCTGTTGGGGCAAGTGTGATATTGGTGAACCCTAGAACCGGGTTTAAACCCCCAGTGGCAAATTGTTTTGCCACTGACCGTTCCAAGGCGGTAACCCCTCGGGTTCTCACTTTCGTTAATTGTTTGTAGCTTCCATATTGAATTTGATTATTGTAATACCATGCTCTCTTTTCCTCTCTACTGTTTGGCTGTGTTGGGAGGCTGTGTCTGCTGGATGTGGCCATCCCTGATATGCATATTTCACTTTTTTTAACGGAATTATACTATTCTTACTTTTGAGATCATGTAAAATATTATCCACATCTGTTGTGCGATTTGTTCTATTTACATAATATGTAGCTATAGTTGGTTGTTAATAAACGGATAATTTTTTTCTTTTAACCTTTGATTATTATCATAACTTACAGAGTATGCTTGCACTCAAAGACGTCTGGGGAATGTTATCCGAAATAAGTGTCAGATACACAGCGTAGGCAAGGAGAACTGAAATACAGTTTCAAAAATAACCAAATATAGTTACAGGTTCCCAAAACCAACATAATAACTAGCATACTATTATACAATGGCACACGGTGGCATCTGTAAAGTAATGATAATGATAATAATAATAATAATAATAATAATAATAATATAATGAATTATTTCACAATGTATTAATAAACTAAACGAAACTTACCTGTCAATGACATGCCAACTCGTTCTCCTGATTCTGGGGGTAGTTTGAACACAAACACAATCAACGATGCCATCAGTAGCACTGGTATTATTGTGTTCAAAATATGGAAGAGAGGACGTCTTTTTAACTTAAATGTGAAATACAACCTACAAAAAATGAAAATATTTTACATATCAAGGACACATTATAAGATGAAAATAAATTAGGCAAATCAAGTTAAAGATGATGTCTGTAACACAGGAACTATTGTTGTTGTTTTTTCAAAGGTATTTTGAAAATGAGCAAACAAAATCAAATAGTTTGAAAATTGGATCACTGGTTAAGTGCCGAGACGGCGTTATTCAATATTGATCACAGTGTCGCAGGGCGGCTACATGTAGTGACAGCATCAAATTTTAGTTAATTTTCCTATTAATTAATAATATTTTGTTTCAATTGTCAAATGCCCTTCACATCACGCGTTGTAAAGTGCTACAGTGCATAGTGTCCTAGTGAATAAAGTAATACTATCTTAAAACCAACTTTAAAAAAAGGAACAAATGTGAGAAAAGATTGAATGATTTTATTGTATTTAGAGTGATTTTGTAAGCTCCCGATCATATACAATGCTTGTATGCTTACATATCAAATTCTTTTGTATAAAATGCTAAAGATTACAGATTAAACCAAATTCAGTTTTAATAAATTGCTTTTGAACATCAGCAAAACAGAACGTAACCGTTGTTTAGCTCTGAAGCATCAATTAGAAAACATGACCTATTAAGAAGCAATGGGCCTGTTTCTTACCTGGAATAAGAGTTGCTCGTGTCTTTCGCCCTGGTTGTAGATGAAGAATATGTGGACGTTTCGACGATTGACCATTCACCATTTTCCTGTATATATTGTAAACAATTAATGATACAGAAATATGCAATGTATATTAGCAATATGAACACATTTTATGTTATAAAAATTTCACTTTATAATAACTTCTGCAACTATTTCAACCAGTATTTTATGAAGATGTTTGTATTAATAAATTACAGAAAAGACAATAAATGGTCATCTAGTGGTGATCGATTTGCTTAGCTCTTTCTTTGGTGGCAAGGGGTGGGCTTAAAGTTTTGATGGTTTCTATGGAAATCTTGAAAAATCGTAGCTCGACCAGTTTCTTTTATTCCTGCTATCGCGAAATAACTGCTTTAGCTCACGATGTTCTGTGTCCAAGGTTATAAAACTTGAGTTCATGCTCCGTGCTCAAAACTCAATTTCATTCTCAAAGCCTGTGAGTGAAATTTCCTGATTTATACTGCTTAAATTGCTTAATTTGAAATCTTTAATGCATAACAACGTTGTACCAAAACAAATAATTAACAATAAAAGTTTCTTTTCCTTGTAAGCAAAGAAACACAAAATTGAGTTTTGAGCACGGAGTTCAAACTCAAGTTTTATAACCTCGGGGCCAGGTCCCTGTTAGGTCATTGAGTGCATACCCTGTTCGCTTGACAGATCCATTAGCTTCTTATGTTTTATGTGATTGTGAGCACGAAATATTTTGAAGTGACTGATGGGTTAGAGTTATTTCACCAACAAAAATTTAATTTGTGTGTTCATATGCGAAACCTGCAAATGCAAGTACATGTATGAGGTTGGTGCACCCTAAAACCTGCATGTAGTTTAAGCCTCCCGTGGCAAATTGTTTTTCAACTAAACGCTTCGAGGAATTAACCCTCGGGTTCCTTATCATTTTTCTCAAGTTAATTATGTGTGGCATCTGTTTTGAAATTGATAATTTTATCAACCCACTGCTCTAATTTTATCAACCCACTGCTCTATTTTCCTCTATGTTGTTTTGGCTGTGTTAGGAGACTGTGTATGCTGGATGTGGTTATTCCTGATACATATATGCATAATTCATTTAAAAAAGCCTGTATACAGATAACAGCTTTTCTATGTATACACTCACCCAAAGTTCTAATTGGTCAATTTTGTCTGCTATTTTTTTCTAAGAAAAAAAAAGACTTACCTCTGTATTTGTGATTACTTGCCAACAGCGGCCTTCAATTAAACTTTTAATCTTGTAATAATTGAATTTGAAACAGTTTGGCAAGAGCTATCCTAAATTTTGCTAAACATTTCATGCAATTGAAGGTCAAGCAACCACAAAATTGCTCTAAATTTCTTGTTTTATTTAACAAGGACCCCTTGATAGTAAGAACAAATAAAACCTTATTAAACAGCAGCTTTTTGTTTAAATAATTCCCCTTTATAGTACCAAATTTTATAATTACCTCCCTTTCAATTAAAGATCATTTTAATTTTGACGCTCCAGGTTAGGTAAATGGCACTGAATTTATCTAAGAAAACAATCAATAACAATTAAAGCGGCATCACTTCAATTTAACCCGCTATTATATGTATTGGGAACTAAAGGCACAAATTTGCAGCATTAGTTAAATAAAATTTTAATTTACTAATTTAAAAATAAATTTGGTCCGCGCGACTAAAAGCGAAAGTAGGATTTCCGAAACGTCACAGAAATCGAGATCGCGCATGTAGTGGTTTCTTCGTCGGTGCTAAAAATAGCTCCTTTATATTTAGCTTCTTAAAAGTTCGTTAACTATATTTTACAAGTTTTAGCTTTCCAAAAAGCTAGTCGGTCATTAGCAGATAAATTAATAGAATAAATATGTTTCATTTAAACTTTAACTATTAAATTTATGTTACAAATTTCCCGTCGCCCCAATATTCAAAACTTGCCCTTGAATATATGCATTTTCAAAGAAATACGAATTGATTTAATTTGATTCCCCGATTCCCTCTCAAAACCACATCTTTCATGCGTTCTCTTCTTGGGATCTATAGTGATCGGCTGGACTAGTCGCAGGTGCAATCCAAATTGAGTTTAACTTGTAAAAGATTTCCAAGGATACCCCTGACCCCAATGTCTGCTTCCCCATACACATGCAATATAACGGATCTGAATTCGGTCTTTTGTCGATACTAAACAATAATATTATTTTGACAAGTACAGTAAGGTAGACAACACAAGCACTCATGTACATACAGAGAAATGTAAATGGAAAAAAAACTTGAAACTTCAACTAAATTCACAAATGGTTTGTTTGTCAGATACAATCTAAGTGACATTGGTCGACTGAAAACTGGACAAATCCTTGACTTCCATTGGTCCAAAAATAAATGCAAGCACGAATACATATACATATGCACGTACAGAATGGTTACCAAGTTTGAATTTTAAAACAATCGTTTAATTTTGTTTTCTTAAAAAAGATGAAAAGGTCACTTTGAAAACCACTCAACACGACAAATATTAAAATATTGCAGCCTCGGTTTGGTTGAGTCTGTTAAAGACTTTTAAGCATCCCAAAAACATAAAATATCTCATCGTAATTAGTGCTCCAACTTGGATATCAAAAGAACAGAGAAATAGATAGATCTCAAAAACAGGCAGTTTTTGCGCAACAAGTTCAAAACTAAACACTTTTATGAAAATCTTTGAGAAAGAGTATTGTATATAAATGTCCCTCTGAATGAGTAATTGCGAATAAAAAGTCAAATGTAATGTTCATAACTAATAACTGAAGAGATGGGTAGTCATTAAACCAACTAGGTTAAACGCTCTCAGCTCGGGTTTTAACATTCCAAAAGTGCGCTCGGGAAAAGCAAAATTATGAGGTTGTTTAGCTAACTAATTATGGTTTGAAATGATTTTCCAACATACTTGACTAACGAAGTACTTGTCAATATTGGACACCAAAACTGAGGTAACATGTCACCATTTATCCTATAAATTGATATTAGACAAATACAATAAACAAAATCATTATTGATGCTACCCTGGCACTCTGAACGTTTAACCAAAAAGTGCAATTAACCTCCTGTGGCCATCCTAGTCGTTAATCTCTGTCGTTTGCAGCTAATTGAGCGTCTTTTAGCGTTCCGCCGCCCCATTGACTACGCTTATGAATTATAAGATAAAAAATATTGCCCATGCTGATCTCCTATGTTTACTTTATACAAAGGTCATGTCACACTTGCTAAACATCCGGTAACTTTTAAGAACATTCACCAAAATTGCACTGGAAATCGCAAACAAATTGCAAAATCGCTGACCTGTGTTTACTTTTAACAATTGTCATCTCACATTCGCTAAACTTCCGTTAACTTCTGAGAACATTCACAACATTTGCACAGGAAATCACAAAAAAACTCTGTCTTTAAAAGACAATATTTTGACAATTAGGCACAGTTCTGAGCGTTCGTTTCGACCTTTAGAAATGCTTGTTTATAACATCTTCTCTTATGCCATAAGCCTCCACTTTTTCACGACCGTATGTTAGGTGATTTATACCACAAGAAAGAAAAATTTAATGGTAACGCATGGATAGAAGTTTTCGTTAATTTTCAAAGTGAACGCATGGACATGATTTTTTTTAAACCCGCATTCTTTCATCTAACATGGAATACACTGAAATTGACATCATTAAAACAAAGAAACAAAAACAAGAAAATGTGCAAAAACCAGCAATAAGTTCTAACAAAATTGTTGAAGATCAGAATAGTAAATATATTATTATACTGCAAAGAAATTTCCTTGAAATTGATTGGATAATTTGCCGCTGATGTATATCCGTATTTACGGATCGGCCGTAGATATGAACTGCACGTGCCTTAATTTCCCCGTCTGGCCTCCCACCTTTTGTTGTCGTCCGCCATTTTGTTTTAAATTTCCGTAAAAATGCATAATTTGAAGCCGATCTTGTAAATTATAAAGCGGTATGCTTAGGGATTACTAAAATTGTTACAGAAAATATTTCTGTTATGTTTTTAACGTTGAAAACGATCAGATTATTCTCAAATTTTGTAAATAAAAATCAAATGGATAGTCCATTCAATTTCTATAGAAGTGACGTCATGCAGGTAAATTAATGACGTCAGACATGTAATTATTGAGGTTCTCAGCGGGGAATTAAGCCGTTCGGCATTAAATAAGCGAAATAATCGAACAATCGATGTTTTCTTATTAATTTTGTCTGAAAAAGCCTTTGCAGTATAATAAAATAATTATTTGGTTCCTTGAAAGGGTATGTGAGGATATAATGCCGGTCTGGGTGTCATATTATCCCTCGCCTGCGGCTCGGGTAATATGACACCCAGACCGGCAATATATCCTCACATTCCCTGTCAAGAAACCAAATAACTATATGATATTTGTGAGTCCCTGTCATGCTTCTCATCCCCATTCGCCACCCGCCCTAGGACAGTGACAAAATTTTGTTGTTGAACATAAACTCTAGATTTTGGAATGCAATTACAACTTGATTGTCCTTGCTTTCTCTTTACTTTCTGACAAAAATTGTGTAAGACGAATTAAGCGCTTTCATTTCAAAGTGGCTTAAAGTTTTAACTTCAGTGCCATGTGTCTTTTTGGTAAAAAAGTTATGCTAATGACCGACTAGCTTTTTGTAATTTTTTGTTTACAGACAGCCTTTCCCGCCAAAGTCGATTATTCGTTAGTCTCTAAGAAAACTTAAGCGATATCTTGCTTTTGACGAACAAAATCAAGATAACGAAACGAATCTATTTCAGATATATCATCATCCTGAACAGTTGTTTGATTCAAATAAAGTATCAGTTCAACTTACATGCAACTAATATTTTGCTTTAAAGGTTTGCATCACGTGACTTTCTAAAAAAAAGACGCATAACATTATTTCTATACCCTGTAGAAAATACAACACACTTATGTTTACAAAATTTAACATCTCGTTATTGATCAGCTCAATTTCTGATTTGATGTAACTACAATGTTCAAATATTGTTTCATCAACGTTTAGAAGACTTTTCTTGCAAACACGGGGAACGGAAAAGCATTCTCAAGCTTTAGACGGGCGGCTTTGTCTAAAGTGACCACGTCCGGTGCCGCTGTTAACCGGTGTTTCCCTTCAAAGTTCAAGTTTGGTCCATTATAATATGTCGGTCATCAGGATTTCTACACGTCCTGAATAAAATTATAAATTAAGTATACAAGAAACATTATTATCTACATTAATGTCTTTTCCGGTAAAAGTTCTCTATATATAAAGCAATCAAACATCAGCCTCTACACTATTCTTTTGCATGCGGAACAGGTGGCATAGTCTAAATTATCCGTTCTGGACCGTGAGTCACTGTTAACCGGTGTTCAGGCTAAAGATCTCAAGTTTGGTCGATTGTAATATGTCGGTCATCAGGATGACCGACAACAATATCACAGAAAATCCCGTCTATAAGAAAGAATTTAATCGGACCTTTTGTGTTCTGTTAGAGAGTTTATAAATTGTAGTCTATATGGACAAATATGATTTTTCAATAGTATATTCTTACTTAAGTTTAGGGCTGGGGCTTTAAAAAGACATTTTATAATTGATTTCAAGACAAAACAGTTCTTTTCACAACCTCTCTTGACATATGGAAGAAACGAAACTAGAATACATTTTAAGCATATACAATTGATGACCAATTAGAACTTTTTGGTGAGTGTACACCTTCGTATTGTGCGACAAGTCCTTCATCTGGTTATCCTTCCACACCTTACAGACAACAAATGGGCCTATGCAGTTTGTGCACGATGGTTTAGGTGTAATCATTAAGCGAATATTTTATATTTTCTTGAAGTGAACAACGTCAGAATATTTTCATGGTGCGCTCGGTCTCCGGATCTTAATCCAATTGAAAATCTGTGGTCTGAACTTGGAAATGCGCTTGTTTGAATTGTGCTAGGATTCCCCAAAGAGTCATTCAAAACTGTATTACCTTAATGAGATCGAGGGGTATTGAGGTTATACACATCGAAGGTGGTCATACGCGTTATTGACAGATGTGTATTTACATTCTGCGGGTGCCAGTTTTCAAAATGATTGTGAGCGGTCAGTTTCTGCCATTTTGAAAATTGTTTTTACTAATAAATCAGTAAGTGTTAGTATTTATTGCATGTTTTATTGAAAGTTATAAAGCAATACATCAAATATCAATTCAGTAATGCCCCAATACGAAGGTGTATACTTAGAAAAGCTGTTAAGTTTGTGTTAATAGTTAAACATCGTTAAGTGAACTTACACTAAAACTATCAAGGATAAACGGTTCGTCTGCCAACTGCAACGTTACCTCCCCTGACGTGTACGCCCAAGTCGTCAATATAATGCTGTGGACACAAAATGATTGATTTAAAGCATGTGTGATTTTCATTTGATTTTTACAAATGAATTTATATAACAATTGTCACAAAATTACAAGCATTTTGATTATATTTCCTAAGAAACCCAACATAACCTATATTTGGAAACTATTACAAACTTAAAGTTAAATATTCGGTACAGTATCCTATCGAATTAACTTTAATGTCTCAACAGAGTTATATGACCATCCACGCGAAAATGATTATGCCTTTACCTGCATTCCTGTGTATCCAGGGGATAGTATGTTATATCAGCATCACAGTTGGTTTCAAAAATTCCTCCGGGAGCCCAGATGGCAGTTCCCGACGATATCAATCTGATCAATATATTCTCGTCACTGAACACTTCCAAGTTATTTACGCTTAAATATCAAAAGGAACCATAACTTTAAACATTCGTTTTATAAAGAAAGATTTACTTTTCAACTTGTTCTTGTTTATTTATTTGAAAACCTGTTGGGGCAAGTGTGCGGTTGGTGCGCCCTACTACCTAATATAAATCCCGCCTTGACGAATTGTTTTGCCACTGACCGTACCAAGGCGGTCACCCATCGAGTTCTCACTTTCGTTAGTTGGTTGTGGCATCTTTTTTGAAACAGATCACTGTATTATCATCCTCTCTTCTCTCTATTTTTTGGTTGTGTGGGGATACTGTGTCTACTAGATGTGGCCATTTCTGATAATGGATATTTCACCTTTTTCCCATAAGAATAAAATACAACCATTATTATTACAAAAATGATAAAAAGAACAGGACAGATGTGTGATGATGACTTTTGTTGTTTTTCTTTTAATAAAAATGACTAAATTTACTGTGCTAAAACAAAAACTGCGGGTGTATTATTGTATAAATATGGTGAAAAATGTAAATTGTTCAACATTAAATAAAACATGTCATCGTGTTCTTGCTGATTTGATTCCAAAAGCTCTGGTCTCGGTAAGATTATTGAGTTCCCGCCACTTTGGCTTTGCAATGATATTAGCTTCTTATGTTTTATATGTTTGTATGTTGATATGAGAACCTGTTGGGCAAGTGTGAGGTTGGTCCACCCTAGAACCTGGTTTAAACCCCCAGTCGCAATTTGATTTGCCACTGACCATTCCAAGGCGGTTACCCCAATAGTTCTCATTTTTGTTAACCGTTTGTGGTGTCTTTTTGAAACTGATCGTTTTATTATCCATGCTCTCTCTCTCTCTCCTCTCTCTCTCTCTCTCTCTCTCTCTCTCTCTCTCTCTCTCTCTCTCTTCTTGTTGACTTTATGGGGCGGGTGTTTTTTCTGAATGTGGCTGTTTCTGATATGCATATTTCACCCTTATGATAAGATATGTGTAAATACATTAACAAGCCAGTCTGCGTATTGCTCATATTTATAAATCTACAAATTGTCGGGAAAATGATTAATATTTATTTGCACGAGATGTGTTGGAAGAATGGGGGCTTTGCAATATTTTACTATGATTTTATATTCGGTATTTTCGAGCAATGCAATTATGAATGTTTTTAAATTAGGAACAAAGCTGAAAATGACCAATATAGCCTCATTTTCTATATACTGTAAAATACATGTATACAATGTGCTCTCAGCTGATTCTTTTACTCACCTATTTTCTATAACGATGGCAGGCCGCCACATATAGTCCTCATTTGAGAAAAGGAATTTCACATTGCTGTAGTTGGTCTTCATGTGCCATGCAAGCCGATCATCTTGCCAAGACTGTAACACACAAGAATCGTCGGAAACAAACACATTCTATATAGAACAATTGTATTAAACAAATAAATGAAAAAGAAACAACGGAATCCACCGAACAAGACAAATATAAAATATTGCCGGTTCGGTTTGATTCAGCCTGTTCATTAACATGAATCATGAGGAGAAGTAGTAGAAGTGCTGAAAACTGTTCAGTCTAGCCCAGGATTTAGTACGACTTTTAATATTTACAGAAATATAAGTATCATGCTCAAACGCCTTCAAAGTACTATATAGTTCCTAAAAGCACTGCTTGGACGTACAGGATATTAAAATGCATATACGTTTTTATTTCTGATAATCTACCCCTTGATGATAATATGCTAATTTCAAACCATGCAGATTGTCAATCATTGTGATTGATTGTATACAGGCATACTAAAACTGTCCTATGTGGGTGGGATACAGATAATATCTACTGTGTCCGTCTCTTGCATGGTTGGCTAGGTGCTACCATCGTATTTGATTGGCTTTGGGGCTGTGTATACATTTTTCTTGCACATGTTTATTAATGCTAGCTGACTTAAGTTTTTGTGATGTTTTATTTTTAAACCCAGGACATTTTGAACTTTTGTTATGAAATTCTGTTTTCTCGTTGTTGTTTTTTTTTTGTTTGTTTTTTTTTTAATTTCGATGAACTTTGAATTCCTTGGTCTTGTGTAGCCCCTCTAACTTCACGTTTAGATAAAGATAAATGGCCCTAAGGGATGAGTTCTATACAAAAATATTGTCATGTCACAACAATGATTTTGTAAAAAAAGAACCTTTTATATTTTATAATAGATGAAAAGGGAACTTTGAAAGCCGACGAACAAGACATATATGAAAATAGTGCAGGCTGGTTTTGATTTAGCCGAGTCCCGGGTTGAGCGCAACTCAATATTTGCACCAATAAACAGTACATTTTTGATCCATCCCAAACGATGGAATGCATATGGCGGTGAACATGGAACCGTCAATTCGATATTTTCAGATTAATACCATTCCATGTTCAGCGGCGTACGGTCGGCAGATGAAAGAATAGGTTTGCCCTAAATTAGAAAACAATGGGCGAAACTAAACAGAATAGAATTTTGAAAGGGGATCTGAGAACATAAATCCTGCATATCACAGACAACGCCAACGGCAAAATTAAAAAAGCTGGAAGTATATCCTAGGGGTGATTGCACAATATCCGAATCTGTATAGGCTGAAGCTGTATAAGCTGTGCTGCATTTTTGGTTGTTTATGATCTTTATTCCCTGCGTTTTCTAAAACAGTAGACGGCCAGGAGAAAGTTATTTTAAAAGAAAGAAATATCTGTTGGTTTTTGTTTCAAATGGTGTTACAATATTTTTTACCATAACAAAGAATCCGGATGTTGATAAAATCTGGTCTTTGATATCCTGAAAAAGAATGAAAAGACGAAATGAAACCTGGTTTCGGTGTTATAAAAATTCAGGTAAAATTCTGTGCTCAAAACTCAAAATTGTATTTCTTTGTTTACAAGAAAAAAAAACGCTTGTTGTTATTATGTTAATACATGTAACAACATCATCATGCATTTGATAACACAAATAATAGATGAAAAGTAAAATTTGAAAGCCGACGAACACGACAAATATGAAAATATTGCAGGCTCGGTTTGATTGAGCCTGTTCATGGGCAGTAATGGAAATGCATGCCCCCGGGTTATAGTACAAATAGTACAATTTTGATCCATCCCAAACGATGGAAAAGCAATTCTGTGAAAATATGTAATTTTACTCCAAGGCTTTGAGAATAAAACTGAGTTTTGAACATGGCGTTCAATCACAAGTTCTATAACCTTGGAATCAGGTCTCAGTCGTCATTTTTATTTTAACAGTTATGTCACACCATTTCATATACAAAAATGTATGTTTAGTAGTTAGCAAGCTTGTGCTATACGTTGGTATTTTAAGTCTTAGGTATGCTACTTTTGAAACTCTACTGTCAACATGTTGACAAATAATTTCTATTTTATCAATATCATATTTAAATTGTTACGGCACTATTTGTCCAGTGTCGCGTCAAATAGCATTCCGCAGCAAACCGCAAACCAGTCAGTTTGTTTCTTGAGTTGTTTACTAAAGCATCTTTTAAAAGAAGTGGGTGAGGCTATTGGTCATTGTGGTTAGCAACAAAGATATTTGATGTTAGTTCGATTTAAAGAATAAGTCTCTTTAACATTCATCTATATAAAGACTTTGATATCTTGCTTGCTTGAAGTTCCTTTGCAGTAAATATATTAACAATACATATTCCATTTCAATCACTAAACGTGAAAGCATTAACTGGAAGGATTATATTGATTGGAGTTATTTTATATTATCATTCGCTTTAAAATTTTTAACAAACATTATTTTTTTGCTTTTGATCTTGACTTATCAAATTGCATTTATTTATAGGTAAATATGCTTTAATAATGAATCGAGCACTTGCCTATTTTCACTTAGTATACATAATTGATACAGTTTACAATTTTTTTGTAAACATTGAGTATAATGCATCAGTTATTAAGTGTTGGGAACTAAAACTTTGAAATGTTGTTTACCAACGAGTTAACAGTGAGTAGATTCAATGCTATCTTGACATTCACTGTTTGACTTGGTCGTTGCAACACCTCGTAGCCTGTGAATAATTCCGTTCTAAGCGCTGATTCCAAATCAGTTGAATAGTTAGGAACGGCACAGTAAGCTATCCGCAACGCTGAAACAATCCAGAAATATTCATTGCGGAATTTACAAAGACAATTCATTCAGTATATGTATGTGTGCGTTTTTCATTGGCATGTTAGACAATATATTGCCTATATCTGAATATGGTTTTTATTATATATTTTCATTCATACCGAATTATGCTTTCAAAACATGAGTTGTTTGGTATATAAATGTGCAAATTGCGATGTCAATCTTAACGAATGGTAACACATTTCTTTTATAATTATATATTTAGAAAATTAATCAAACGGATAAGTAGGGTTCCAAAACATAATTTATTCTAAAGATTTGAAAACAACAATAACAGAATAATATGATCGACACTCTTTTAGCTTTTTTTCAAGAATGCCTTTTTAAGAAAACTTCAAAAGCTTTAATTTCTAACCTCTTTGGTTGCACGACGGTGGCAGGGGTTAAAACGTTTATGAAGGTTTATAGGGAAATCTTTTTTTAAAAGAACCTAGAAGCTCGATTTGCTTCTTTTATCCCTGTTACCGTGTTCTTACTGATTTGACTCCAGGTGCTCTGGTTTCGGTAAGGTCATTGAGTACCCGCCACTTTGGCTTTTCAATGCTATTAGCTTTCTACGATTTATATGTTTGTGTGCTTTTGCATGCAACATTGTTAAGCAGATGTGTGGGTTGGAATTATTTCACAACTTTTGCTTGTTTTGTGATATGAGAACCTGTTGGGGCAAGTGTTAGGTTGTTGCACCTTAGAACCTGATTTCAACACCCACTGGCAATTTGTTTTTTCGTTAATTGTTTGTGGCGTCCTATTTGAATTGACATACTTATAACAAACATGCTCTCTCTCTCTCTCTCTCTCTCTCTCTCTCTCTCTCTCTCTCTCTCTCTCTCTCTCTTTTCGCTGCGTGGGGAGGCTGTGTTTTGTGAGTGTGACGATTCCTGATAAGCATATTTTACTGTCTTTTTTTTAAAATCCACCAATTCCACAAAAAAACTGGTCTTGCGCTAGTGTTTTAAACACACTAATGAACATTTAAATAGCAATGGAAATAAACGTTATGGTTCTTTGATGATTTGTAAAAATGATTTTGAAAATATAATTTTACTCCGTGTATACACGCATCAGATGAGCCTCAAAAATATTTCTAATGTATGATAACCAGATGTTCTGTTCAAGAACAGTGGAAAGCACGGAAAGTGGGTATACGCATATAACGAATGGCCATATTAGCTATTCTAAAAAGCAAATGATAGGTTTGAACTTTACTTTAAATTGTTCTCCCCTTAATTTCTCAAAAAGCAAAGTGATTCGTATGGTACGATATTCATTTGCCCTTGAGTCTATAGAAGCGTGCGTTTCATATTTTATGATGCTTATTTACCCTTACCTACACCTCCACTTGCTTCACATTCAATACACACTTTTATTAACCGGAAGTCGTAAAATTTGTCAGTGTGCAGTATGGTCAGTACATTATGATGTTATATATTTATTGTGATCATTAAAAGTGCTGAGTTGTGTATTGAAACAATTTGTCTTGTGTGCAAGAGAATGCAAAAGTTATCATTTATATTCTGGAAACGACCACGTACACTTTTCCGATAAAAAAATCACAAGCAACGCGTTTTTCATCTTGGAATAATCAATCAAATATTCTAGTTTTAACACTAAAATATTAATTTTAATTTCTTCTATTTTTTTTAAACAAAATGTTTTCTTTTGCGGACTATAAAATGCTGTTTTCAGTTTTCAATAAATGTAAACCATTTTAGGTGAAAAGCATTCAATGAGATAAACCTTGGACCGGAATAGAATTTCATTATTGTCCTTTATCACTATAACAAATTGTTGATTTTGATACAAAGCATTTGATAACTTGTATAAATATATATCATTAATCCAAAACAATTTTATTGTATATAATAATAGAAGTGGTCTTTGGGATAATATAAGAAGTGGGCTTTGGGCTATCGTTTTAAACGGTCAGTGATGGTTACAAATGTCATGTTTGACGTTAAAAGTCATTTAATGCACCTTATCTTAATCTCAAGTTGACCTGACTTGCAACAATAAAAAGTTGCTATTGATCCACTAACATTTTGAAAGTTTTGATATTCATAAAAACTATGAGTTTACACAAACACTAAGACATTATCGCTCTTTATGTAACGATTTTGTTGCTTAGATTTCAGTAGAAAGATATTTGAGACAAATTTGAATTTGAGTTTACACTAACACTGAGATATTATCGCTCGTTAAGTACCAATTTTCTAAATAACGTTTATATTGCTAAGATTTCAGTAGAAACATATCTTTGAGACAAATTTAAATTTGAGTTTAAACTAATTCTGAAAATTATCGCTCTTTCAGGAATACTATTCTCACGGAATTAAAATAGTTAAAATCTGGGCTATCTAAATGGTGAACAAATATTGCTTTAATGTTAAATCTAATAGATGATATACCAATAAAGAAAATAGATTTCAACCAATTGTTATTTGACAGACTTAACAAAAAGGTCATCTTCTCTATATAACAATGAAAGGAATACGGCTGTTTTAATCACTATCGAATACACATACGATCACGATTTCTATTCAGTTTAAAATTTTAATTGTACAATATTGTCTCGAACGACTTATATTTAATTGTACGGGCACAAAAGACCTTTAATAATTGTTAAAGTACATACAATTATTTGTAATTTATATTTACTTTTCCAAACTTCAGGTTTGGTCTATAAAAACAACGAAAAGAGAACCTTATGGGCTGCCTTCTTTGAACTGTAAATGGCAAAACAATTTGCCACCGGGTGTTTAACCGTTTTTAAGGGTACAACAGCCTCACTCTTGTCCATACAGGTTCTCATATGTACCAATAAGTACAAGTTGTCTTGGTTAATAAGTGTCAACCTACCCATCAACTGGACAATGTTGCATGCAAAAGGACACACATATAAAACGTAAGAAGAAAATCGCAATATCATGCTGGAAGTTGAGTACTCGATGACCATACTGATATTAGACACTTGAAATCAATTCAGCAAGAACCCAGTCAGAAAAAAACTAAAACGAGTATATGACAGTTAATAAACAGTAAACCCAAAGTCACAATATTTACCTCGCTTATATAGTTTGTTTTATTTTAGAGGGAAACTGAGCACTTTTGCTTGGTCTTTTCCTGATTTGAAATTTTCGATCTACAAATCGGTTAAATCATATACAATAGACGATTCGGACGGACGATAGTTAAATGGGGACACGATGTACGATAAACGGAAAAACGATGCATGCATGACAGAAGAAAAACGGATGCACGATGTATGCAAAACTTATCTCATACGACTGTAAGTGTTATTATTGTGTAAAACTGACAATTAACCTTAGTGCTGGGCTCCTAAATTCGTTTCAAACATTGAGCACTAAAAAGATAATGTTGTATCAAGAAAATATGCACCACGATGCCAGAAAGATATTTACTACATGTTTAAGTGTGAGTGTGAAAAAGTGTTAAACTGAAAGATAACCATTCGAGGGCTTCAAATAACATGTCAAATTAATAAGAAAGTAGTGTCCGCTTACATATTGATAATACCACACACGCAATCGCAGCTTCTAGAAAATACATCTCCTCCTTCAGTTAGTCGCTGGTTTTGGAAAAATCTCCTCCAGGAAAACTTCTGAAAAAATCGTAATTACACATTTTACTGTCAAAAAACTTCATTGTCAGATCATTTAAAGCATAACAAATATTCAAAATGGTACCTTAACGACTTTTAAAGAAGCGTTTTGGAATTAATTATTTGTAAGTCATAAGAGCATAACGTTTGATTATTTTTTTATTTCTGCATTGCCATTTAACGGTTCGCTTCATTAGTCATTTAGTATCTGAGTCGTTGTTCCCAGCTTATATACTTGACAGGCCTAAATGAAGACATTTTGATCAGGTCGATTCGGTAAATATTTTCTGCTTCCCGAAATTTTTCTTAAAGCTCTGGACGGTTAGGAAACAAGTAAGACAAATGCCATAAAATGAACGAAAAAAGAGAACATTCAAAATTTAACTATCTAACTCTTTCAGTTTAGTAACCTGATTTTTCTTTTGGCATATAATACAAATAAGTATAAATTGGCCGCAAAAAAGAACTTATCCGCACTCTCTGGATAAAACATAATTTCGCTGCTGAATGAGTACTTTAAATAATATTGAGCATCCAAATGGTCAGACTAGTAAATAAATTACTTCTTTTTCTTTTCATTTACTTCACTTATACATTATTTACCTATTATGTAATATAACAGAAATAAAAGAAATTAGCTTACCTGTGAGAAGCAATTTGACTACGTGTTGTTTTGTTTAATTTATTTTTTCATATCCATTTTTCTTCGCTTATAATTGCACAAGTTATATATGTATTTTATCCAAAACGAAGACTGTTAGAAAAGCGCATGTTGTACAATTATAATCTTCATACTCCGTTTTAAATATCAATGCTTTTCGATTCTCACAATAAAGGTATATGATAGACGGTCATCACAATGCCTTTATTACATCGATTATACTGAGCCGTTATTTGCTTATCTGTACGTTCAATTTAGCGCAAATTTGATTATTGAGCTTTTCTATCATTTCTCTTAATGTGTTTTAATACTAATTAATGATCTAAACATGACAATTAAGAAATATTTCCGTATCTAGAAAATAATCTAAGAAAGAATAAACATTTGTTTACCGGTTTAAATTAACTTTAAATTAACAATTCACTGAATATTCTTTGTACAAAGTAAACGTCGGTCACGATTTCTGCTAATAAAGGAAAATATCTTGTCATGACAGCAAATAATGTGTACAATAACAATTAGTGTCGACTTATTTAAAACTATCAATGTGATCATCTTTTTGTCTTCAGACCTAAACCATGAAGGAATTAACGATTTGTGAGGTTTTATGATGACTTCGACTTTAAGCTAAAGTAAAATATGGCAGGCATGCGAGTTAACTTAAAGTCATGTGCTGTGATTACCATTTTCGTAGAATTTTACGAAATTAGATATATTATACAAATAAATTAAAAGACTAATCCTTATTGTATTTTTCCGGTGATTTACAGTTTCAGTACCCTTTTACAAAGAGAAATATATTTGAAAGCATAACATTCTAATACATGTTTAAAGGCCAGTTATAGTTGATGCATATCTATTATTCCCTTTCAATTAATGGAGCTTTAGAAACTCATTTGGGATGGTCAAAATTGTACTGTTTATTGGTGTAAATATTGAGTTGCGTTCAACCCGGGGCTAGGCGGCATGGACAGTAATATGCATTTTACATTACTATCCATGAACAGGCTCAATCAAACCGAGCCATATTTGTCGTGTTCGATGTCTTTCAAAGTTCCCTTTTCAACTATTTCATTCAAATCCTTGAAGTTGCTGGTCCGGCGTAAAGTTGGCACTAATTATTGTTTAGTCTCACTATCTAGGATTTGCGGACTATTTAATAGACTAGGCAAGATAACTGTTAGTTATTGGTAAGTCATGCCTCCTATGTCATTTACCTTTGTTTTCATACCGATAATAATGACAAGTGTTGCAGTCCGTACAAGACACACTGACACAAGATACGCTAGCTTGTTTTGCAACATCTTCATGTATGTCACGAACAGGAGTAATTAAAACTGATTTTATAACAAAAAAATGAAATATGCATATCAGGAATCGCCACACTCACAAAACACAGCCTCCCCTCGCAGGTTCTTAGTTGCAATACGTGGGTGATCGTCAGTAGGCCCATTTTACAATTAACAATTAATGTGCCTTTTTTGCCAGTGGTTATTTCAGTTGGTATTGCATATCAGCAGGCTTGTACTTGTTCACATGATAATATTTTTAAGGTTTTCCTTTTGCGAATTAAATAACATTCATATTTTATAGATTTAAAAAGCGTTATTTAGCTAACGGTGGACTCTCATTAAATCTTTTTGTAACCTATATTGTAATGGTAACGGTTAAAAGAGACGTCCTTAATTAATATGCAAATGTAAAGTAGAATTTTCTATTATTTACAATGTATGTCAAATGAGCTGTTTTTCTCAATATTGATATTACTGAATATTAATAAAGTCATAATTATTTTGTTATTACTTGAAAGGTATCTGCCTTTAGGATCAGTATTTTTCACAAAGGGGGTGACATATATCAAAACATGGTTTGAATAACATACTCATGTTAAAAATAAAAGAACAAAATATTTTTTAAAGTTTTTTAATCAAAATTTCAATTAATCAGTATTCATTTTAATTTTTTAAGTTTGTGAAATTTGTAGTTCGATTATTGTTTATTGTTGCAAGATGCTGATGGGACATGTGTTAGGTTTATTTTCTCTAAAACATACTTTAATCCAATTGCAAGCTTGTTTCCGCTTTTTGTTATTTTTACTTCGATCATCTCAAGTAATCAATATCTCTCTCTCTCTCTCTCTCTCTCTCTCTCTCTCTCTCTCTCTCTCTCTCTCTCTCTCTCTCTCTCAATGCATTTTTCTAAAAATGGTATACGTGATATATTTGTTATAAAATAAATAAAATTGTGTTCTAAACTCCGTTTTTAGCACGATTAGAAAAGTCATTTAGACGTGGTTTGATTAGATTTTGATGAACAACACAAACAAACTTTCATAACTTACGAGAGAACGGAATTTATTTCTCCAAACAAGAACAAAATAAAATTATGTACTGTGACTCATTAGCTAGCAGTGTCTGTCTCTTTGATATCTGGACATTAACAAGCTTTCTTCCATGGCCATTAACTTCCTTTATTTTTTTTTCTTTAAGTAGTCGAGTTTCAAACATAGGCCCTATTAAATGGAACAGAACACACGTTGCGCTTATGTTATGTACATGTATTCTATTGTTTTTGTTTTGTTTTGTTTTTACTAGTAGTTGTAAAATTGTACTTATGTCGTCTAAAGAGGAATATTATAGAAAACCTCAAAATATTTACCTTTGCCACCAGTGCATTTGATGGGATGCTCCAAGTAACTTTGTCTCAATAAATTGCTGTAATCATCAGTTACTATTATCAGTTATAATCTGTAACGGCCTATGAGCATGAACCGTACGTTTGTTTACAGCATTCAAATAAATTATGTGGTTTTTATATAATATTACTGTCATTTTTATGTGAATTATATGATGATGTTTTCATTATTCGATAATTATAGGTTATGCTGACAACCATTTAGCGTCCGCATTTATACGCTGGATTTATTATGATTCTTTAGGTCCTTTTTCGGCGTTAGCTGTCTAAGCTCACTTTTGACCTAGTTTTCGACCAATGAAATGTTGTAAATATTACTCGTATTCTCTTATTATGCAGAGGGAAAATGAAATAAACTATTTCGATTGGTAGCTATTTTCACCAGAGAGGCATCTAGCAGGCTGGAGAGGTATCTAGTGGGATTTTATTATTATGCAGCGGAAAAATCAAATAGATTAATTAGATTGGTTGTTAGTGGGTGTTGTATTGGAGGTAAAACATATTTACGATTTAAGTAACCAGTTAAGTCAATAGTGATGGCTGAAATACAATATTATATGGAATATTCTTGGGTGTCACTTGCATACAATACACAGTGTAAAACGAAAGAGAAGTGTAGATATTCCTAGTTCTTACTGGTTCCTTCTAGTTCCTTTGATACTGATTGTTAATTTCAAGTTCGTAAGACAAGTTCATTGTAGTGTAGTGGCTAACACTCTTGCCTCTCAAAGCGGAGGCCCCGGGTTCAATACTCAGGACGGACACTTATTTTAAACTTCATATACGTAAAAGTTGATAGATTTCGCTCTTGTAACAGGCTGTTATTATTTATATTTATTAAATTTCAAGGACATTTATTCATTTTGAATTCTCACTCTACACGAGGTATTTTATTGAAACTGAATATTTTGCTTCTTTAATCGACTTGTTATCACTAAATGAAATTGTTGCAACAGCTTCAACATTTTTTTAAGACACTTTCAATAAATTTATGAGTTGTCATGATTCGGTCGCTTAATCTCTAAGTCATACTAAGAAGGCAGGGAGGGTTCGTCAACAGCTATAACAAATAAAATAAAATAACTAAACTGTGTCTGCATTGCCTCTCTGTATTTCTTTCTTTCTTATATACATGTATATATAAATCTTTTCCATCAACGCCGTTTATCTTTTTTAAAGATATTTCTTGTTACTGGTGCAATGTATCGGTAATGATATGCCTTTGATACTGAAGAATATGTTATACAAAAACGTTTTCACATTTACCCACTTACATTGCATCAAGCAATAATCGGCATTATGTCATGAATGGTGGTTCATCTTCTGATCGTTCAAAAGTTCAAAACAGTGTACCTAGGTGACAACATTTAAAACCCAAAAGTCATAATTTGTGTCATTTTCTACCAGATATTGTCTTAACATCCAAAACTTTATTTAAAATGAAAGTGAAATGCGTCTTGCAATAATTGTGCCATGCTTGGTGGTCCATATTTTGTTCTTAACTTTTCTCAAAAGTTCGAAAAAGTGTACTTTGGGAGACAGCATTTGAAATATATGGTCTTAATTTGGGTCGAACTAACAAGAAATTGTCTGTAACATTCAACATTTAATACACAAGGAATGTTTGCAATATCACAAACCCTATATCTATTATCTATCATAACATCTAAGAATTTCTTTGCATTTCTAGGCGCTGTCGCCATACGGGTTCACTACTCAGTAGGGGCTTTGTCATTTAAAATCTTCAATACATTTTAAATTTGTTGCTGTGATCGGTCGACCTTGTTTTGTTACATTTTAACAGACTGTATCCCAAAATCAATGTTCTTGTTTTCAATATCCGAACCTTCTATGAAGACACAAAACAAATGCATATTTCGTTGTGTATATATTTGATAAAGATATATCGGCTTACAATTCCTCGAGGAGTGTGCGTGTCCTCAAAATACATTATTATAATATACATTTTAATAACCATTTAAAAAGACTGGTTTGATTTTATAGATTTATATCTACAAAATGCGGACAAACATTTTCATGAGTTGCAGTTGTAAAGGGCATGTAAGGGGCTAAAAGAAAAAAAGACATTAATGAATTTGATAAAATACGATTAAAATGAAACACGTCGACAAAACACTTTCATGAGTTGCCGTTGTAAAGTGCATGTAAGGGGCTAGAAGAAACAAAACAGTAATGAATTTGACAAAATAAGATTAAAATGAAATACGTAGATGTAAAAAACAAAATTACCGGTACTCTCTTCACGTAGTTTTTATTCTTTTCAGTAACTTCTGGTTTAATTTGATCTCGAAAAGCACATTGTGCTTCTCCTGACGTGCATTTTCACCGACTATAAGGCTGAAGGTTATAAACCTGAGTTTGGAAACCAGCTTCAAATATCAAGGATCAGATTGGCTGAAATGGCGACTGGTCGCCATTTGAGCTAATCAAATGCTTGAGATCTGAGACTGGTTTCCGTGCTCAGTTTTATAACCTTGGGCATAAATCTCATAATAAGTCTGCTGCCGTTTATCAAACATTTTTAACAGATGGAAAGTGAACATTAAAACCATAGAACACGACAAAAATGAAAATATTGCAGGCTAGATTTAATTGAGCTTGTTCGTAAACTGCAATAAAAATGCATATTACTGCCCACGCCGCCTAGCTCCGGGTTGAGCGTAACTCAATATTTACACCAACAAACAGCACACATTTGATCTATATCAAACGATAATATGCATATGACGGTAAACATGGAACCTCAAAGTTATTAATAATAATTCAGGCCAATTACAAGTTCTTATGTCCGCCGAATACCCGATAGCAACTGGTCACGTCAAATGTACATGCGTTCAATAAACATGAAACGATAACTTTTGTCGCACATAGGTCAATTTATTACTGGCACTGGTCTAAGAGCAATGTAAAGAAATACCCACTTAATAAGATCTAATAAAATGATGTTTCCTTTGCAATCAATTATCTTGTTTATCGGTGAAACAATAAATATTTCTGATGAGTTAGTTAACCATTATTATTTACTATAAGCAAATGTTCAGCGTTTGTTTTTTATTATCAATGAGACAATTGAAACGTTATACAATGTTTCCAAAGCTGGCTCTTATACGATTCCAGAAACTAATGTCGATTCTGATTATTCTGATTATTAGTGAACTAAAACGCTTTTTCTGTCCGGTCCCAACAGTTCCTTTCTTCTCCGCTATGATTTACCTAATTAGGAGCATATGTTTTGACAAGTTTTAGCGAAAACATAAACGATTCCTTATCCGTTTCAATATTTGGACGCGAGGATAGAAAGACAAACCACTGTCACGACAACTGTAAGGAATATGAATATATACATAAAACATCTGTCAATAATCAATGCGACTTCTTTCCATGAGTACAATTTCTTCTTTTCTTCGCCTTCGTTTTCTGTGTTTCCTGTTTGGTCCGTTTTTCTCGTTGGGATGTTACTGTCACTTTCTGCGTCTTCTAGACGTAACTTCTCACAAGATGAAGTAACAATCTTTTCATCTCTTGGTTGAACTTTTTGCTTTTTACAACAACTTGTTCCTTGAAAAAAATACATTACCGGAACACGTCTATAAAATGCTATAAAATGTTCATATCTTTGGCATATATACATAAATTAATAATAAATTAATAATATTCACATTATACAAGTTTGGGATAATCACTGCATCAACAAAATTCCATTCTAAACAATGAAAAAGACAAATCACTCACTGATTGAGAAAACTTTATTCGTACGGTCTTCAATGTTATTATCTAACTTTATAATAAATGAGGCATAAATGGTAAACGGCATGTCTAAAACTTTCTCTACGAACTTGTTCATTTTGTGATCGCGAGCCAGCTTTGAAAACATTGTATGACGTTATAGAGCCATTAGCAGACATGGGTTGAAGGTTATAAAGCTGAGATTGGAAACAAGTCTCAAATCTCAAGCATCTGATTGGCTGAAATGGCGACTGGTTGCCATTTCAGCCAATCAGATGCTTGAGATTTGAGACTGGTTTCCATGCTCAGTTTTATAATCTTGGGAAATGTTTGCAGAAGTAGTACACCACAGGATCTTATACTACATTGACGGTATATGTCAAATTATTTAGGACGTCACTTTTTATGTCATCTGTTAGAAAATCTCTGTCTTTTTAATTTATTCTACTTCTTTTTCTTTCTTATTGTTGACCATTTTGCGAGAGACTGTGTTGTCTGGAGATGGCCTTTCTAGGAGTGCTTCTTCACCTGTACAACACTCTAAGCGAGGTGATTGAAATTGTTTATATAAACTGTTTTACATAGCCAAAACATTATTTGTGCATTATTTACTTAAAACGAATCTGAAAAACTGCAAAGAAACTATTTGTATTACCTTTCCACATGGACATTTTCACCAGAAAGTTTCTTGTTAATGTTTGAATCCAACTTGGCGGATCTTCGTCATCGTCGTGGTTGAAGTAGATGTCAAGAACAACGATCGTGAAGATGACAGAGAGGGTGCTCAGCATCAGGATAATTGTCAGGTACGTCGCTGAAATAAAAAATAACTAATATGGGAACATGTTTTTGACACCAAAACTAGAAAAAGAATAGATGAATAGATGCCACTGAAGCAAGTAGAAGAATTCAATTAAAAACATGTTTTTAAAGCAAATGATATTAGAAGTATAAAACGATACGAATTAAACTAACGAAAAGTGAGAAGTCTCTGAAAATGATTAAAACTATTGATTAATAGCAATCATCATTTATCGTATTCATGAAAGAATTAAATGGTTCATGCATGTTCAGCAGGTTTTGTTGTTGAACTAACTATTAACGAAAACGATGAAATAATGTATCAAAGCAAAAAAGGATAAATCTCAAAACAGCTCGGGCTCATTATAATACTGCCTAAACATGGGCAGTAATGGAAATGCATTTCGTCAAACCCAGCGTTGAGAGACATTCAGTATCTTCAGAAGCACAGTATAATTTTTGTTGCATCCCCGATAAGGGTTTGCATTACAGCTAACTTGGAACCTTCACAAAAACATTACAGCTAACTTGGACCTTCGGACTAAAACAGGTCAGGTCGTATAACTCCGGGCAAGTACCCCATATAAGTGTTATCAAAACTTAAAGCATATTTTACAAAAAGTGAAACCATTTAAAGCTTTTTGTCATTAAAACAGAGTCGCAAAATTATTAAAAAAAAATTACGCGTCTTTAATGTAATGATATTCACCATGTAGCTATTATTAGAAATGTCTAGTTTTCTACCCAACATGACATTTTCTCAATTCCTATTATTAACGATATTATTTAAATATTCGGGCACCGTGACTTACATAATATGCTTGCACTCAAAGACGTCTGAGGAATGTTATCCGAAATAAGTGTCAGATACACAGCGTAGGCAAGGAGAACTGAAATACAATAGTATTGTGTTACTTGTTCTACCCTTTTGAAACTGATCATTTTATTAACCAAGTGCTCTCTCCCTCTCTTCTTCTTGACTGTGTGGGGAGGCTGTTTTTTTCTGAATGTGGCGATTCCTGTTATGCATATTTCACCTTTTTTTCTTTAATTCACGCATAATATACTCATTAGAACTTATTTCTCATCATTAATTTCAGAAGACCAGAATTAATGAATTGTATATTGTGGCGTGATAAAACAATCCGCGACGACTGTTAAGAGTTCGCGTTTTGATTCATTAGGTTATTTCAGCAAAGTGTTCACAAAAAAGTATTCAACAACTAAGCAAATCAGATATTGATGATCTTCCCCTATCAACTGAAAATTAAATCCAATCGAAGACATGGACATGTTTTTATTTTCACTTCTATATAAAATATCAATGTATGCGACAACTATCTTACCGGTCAAGGACATTCCAACTCGTTCTCCTGATTCTGGGGGAAGTTTGAACACAAACACTATCAACGAGGCCATCAGTAGCACTGGTATTATTGTGTTCAAAATATGGAAGAGAGGACGTCTTTTTAACTTGAATGTGAAATACAGCCTAAAAAGAGAAAAGTCACACATTATTTACTTGATACAAACAGAAAATACAAAACAGTTCAACATAGTTAAATGTTACTTAAATAATTTCGAACCATCAAAGTTGATGCATGATTTGTCATTTGTTCATAATTAATATACAAAATGCATCCAGCAAAGTTAATATCATGCACAAATCTTCCTATAACCAGCGGCAAACCCTTCTTATGGTGTTATAATGGTATGCTGATTATATCAACAATAAATATTTTTGAATCATAGTCATAAACTGTTTAATAGTTATTTAAATGGATAAAAAGTGAACTTTGAAAGCCACCGAACACTAAATACCGGTATATGAAAATATTGCATGCTCGGTTTGATTGAACCTGTTCAAGGGCAGTACTGGAAATGCATATCTGCCCACGCCGCCTTGCCCTGGGTTGATTTGGTATTTGGTATTTGGTATTTTCAGATTAATACCATTCCATGTTTAACGGCGTATGGTCCCCACATATCAGAATGGGTTTGCCCTTAACGGGAAAACAATGAGCGGAACCAAACAGAATATAATTTTAAAACGGGATCCAAAACTATAAATCCTGCATATCAAAGGTAAAATTTTGATAGAAGGAAATATTTCCCTGTGGTGATAGTTATTAATTGTTTAATAGTTATTGTTTTTCGAGAAATCTCTGCTTTGATAATTTTCAAGGATCTCTGGCCTGATAAGGTCATTGAGTACCCGCCAATGGTATTAGCTTCTTATGTTTTATATGTTTGTTGTTTTGGCATGCAACAGCGTCGAGTGGATGGGTGGGTTGCAGTTATTTCACCAAGCCAACTTGTTTGAACGTATGTGAAACTTTTGGGGCAACTGTGAGGATGGTGCACCCAAGAACCTTGTTTAAACCCTCAGAGGCAATTTGTTTTGTCACTAACTGTTCCCCTCGGGTTCACACGTTCGTAAATTGTTTGTGGCGTCTATATTGAAACTGATCATTTCATAACAATTCTATCTTCTCCTCTACCTTTTGACTGTATGAGTGTCTGCTGGATGTGGGTATTCTCTATATGTTTATTTCACTTTTTATATGAAGAGATTAATGAAATTTCTTGAGTTCAACAAGTACTTTTTTGCAGATCTGGATAAAGCTTTGAGACTTTAATTGTTTAATAAAACCTAATAGGACTATATTTAAAAAATAAAACGTAAGGAGCAAAGTTTTTCATACCTCGAATAATTTGAAAAAGTGAAATATGCATATCAGGAATAGTCACACTCACAAAACAAAGCCTCACCACGCAGCGAAAAAGAAGAGATGAAAAGAGAGCATGTTTGTTATAGTTTTGAGAAAAGGAAATAGAAACAGGTATACCTGGAATAGCTGTTGCTCATGTCTTTAGCTCTGGTTGCGGCTGTCTCGGAGGTCGACGTTTCGATGATGGACCATTCACCGTTTTCCTGTTTATAGTGTTTAACAAAGTTTATGTTAAAAGAAGGGTCATGATATTTAAATTGATACATAGGAACTGTGAAAGCCACCGAACATAATCCTTAATCAAAATATTGCAGACTCGGTTTTATTGAGCCTGTTCGTGGCAGAAATACATTTAACTTGTGAACGCCTCTATGCCACATCATGAAATACATATTCTGGAGTTCGTTAAAATATATAGTTTTATATTAACACTATAATCATATGTGTCTTTGATATTTAGAACAAGCAATCATCCTTTTCGTCAACTTGAATCCGTTCTTCAAATGCCTTTGCCAAATACCGCCTTCATATATGTATGCGTAAAAAATAAAAGAAATAGATTTGGAAATTGAACTTACGCTAAAACTATCAAGAATAAAGGGTTCGTCTGCAAGATGCAAGGTAACCTCGTTTGACGTGTACGCCCATGTGGTCAACGTAATGCTAAAACAAGAAAATAATCGTTTATTTACAACCTATAGAACAGAACAAAACTTTATTAACCTCGCAGGTATACGAGTATGCAGCTTGATGAACTGTACATTAAATTCATATTTATAATAACGTGGTAAAACAGTAACTAAACAACAACATAAAAGACTCAGTATTTATACAAGTAACAAAGTAAGAGCGACATTGTGCGACGAGAAAGGTGACGAGTTATATAAATATTGGGATACAATTATTAATGTATAATAATCACAGTAGTTAATATGATAATGATGTAGTACATGGTAACAACAATAATAGTGGTTACAGAAAGTACGACGACAACAACAACAAATTATAATAATTATCAAAATAATAATATAGGAGAACTAAGATACAACTTTCAACATAACTCTAACATGAGTGTATGTCCAAATATTTATTTAATAATATATATATTTGGCTAACCAATCAATTTCAAATTAGCGGTATCATTAGGCTAGCCACTTGAAAGATACGTAATTTAATACCTGCATTCTTGTGTATCAAGAGGGTAGTACGTTATATCAGCATAACAGTTGGTCTCAAATATTCCACCGGGGGTCCAAGTGGCATAGCCCTGCGACTGTATTCTGATCAAGATGTTCTCATCACTGAACACTTCTAAGTTGCTAACGCTGAAATTTCAGAAAATTAAAACAAAAACGACTGTTAATTAAGCATACACACCTGTCGATAAATACAATGTGCATTGTTCTAAGAAATCAAAATAGTTTTTAACATAACAAAAACTATATCAAATTCAAAGTTTCAAAGACGTTTTACACATTTCTTTTGTTTGAATCCCGAAAAGGTACCGACATGACACGGTCTGTGAAAACAGAACAAATGTCATCACATTATAATGAATAGGATATGTCGACGTGGTGAAAATAACTTTAAATTCGATATTTGTGAGAGTAGTTCAGATATGTTCACTTGAAGTCTATGATACATCTACCAAATGATCGTTAGACTCACCTGTTTTCTACAACGATGGTCGGTCTCCACATATAGTTTTCATTCGAGAAAAGAAAACGTATATTGGAATAGTTTGCCATATTATTCCAAGCAAGGCGACCATCCGTCCACGTCTGTAACAACACAAATGGTTTAAGCAACCACACAGCATGTTACAATGCAATTATTTAATTAAATAAAAAATAATACATCTAGGTTAGATAACCCAACAATAAAAATGCGCAACTGATTATTTATAACCAAAATATTTGATACAACAATAGGCGGAAATAAGAGATTAAAACACAAAACAAAAAGAAAATGTTGGAAACAATGAACGGTTATAAAGAAACCAAACCGATTTCTAGTACGTTATTTCACAACCATTTTGCTAAATTAAATTTTAAATGGAAGATTAAGGGCTTGCCACACTCCTTCCAATCCTATTCATCGATAAAATAAAAATCATAAAATCCAAGTAATGGCGAAATGCCGTTCAATGAAACTTGCACAAATGAATGTTACTAATGTATCTTTATTTTGCAAACAGTAAGACACGTTAGAAAAGTAAAGAAACAAAGCTAGACCTAAAAATTCCTTGAATTCTATTTACATAATTTCACAAAAACTAAGCGATGCAGAACATAATTTTAAATTCCCTCGTGAGCGCAATGATACTGACAAGAAAATGTTGTGTACTTTGTAAAAAAACTTTCAACTATTAAAAGATAAATCAGTGATTGTCATCCGTTTACGCGACCAGGAAGTTGAAGGTCAAACACACTTTTACTAATATCTCGTAAAGTTTACATTTGTTAATCACGAGGACACAATAAATTGTTGTCAGTATCATATTACTCATGTGGGAATTTAAAATGATTCTTTGTGTTCTTTAGTTTTTGTGAATTTATGTAAATAGAAGTTGAGGGAATTTTTAGATCTCGCTATTTTTCTTTACTTTTCTAACGTGTCTTACCATCTGTAAAATAAAGATACATTAATAACATACATTTGTGCAAAGTTTCATTTAACAGCATTTTGCCGTTATTGAGATTTTGATAATTTTCTTTTTATCGATGAATAGAATTGGGAGGAGTGTGGCAGGCCCTTAAAACACAGTTTCTTTGTGGACAAAGCAACACGTTTCTAAAACTTTAAAATAAATGTCATTTTGTTTGTTTAATGTGAATCGTTTAGGGATTTAAAATGTTAATTAAAAGGTCTTTTTCTAACATAAGAAGTAATATTTTACCTTCGAAAACCACCGAGCACGACCAATATCAAAATATTCAATGCTCGGTTTATTTAAGCCTGTTCATGAGCAGCAATGGTAATTCATATTACTGTCCACTGGTTGAAGGCAACTCGATATTTACACAAATTTTAAAATAAATATCGTGCTCAATGGCCTTCAATGGGCGTAATTGATAACAACACTGATTGAATATAAGGGGCGACTTTTTACGGCCGCCACACGGCACAAAAAAGGTGATAATAAGATAGATGTAAAGGAACTTATAACAACACAAAAGTTAACATAATATGGTCTGTTGATTTGCCAATTGGCTTAGCTTCAAATAACGTTTCGACAATAATGATCTTTTTTAATGCTCGCTTTTATTGAAAACGACGTTAGATTTTTACCATAGCAAAGAATCCGGATGTTGATAAAATCTGGTCTTTGATATCCTGAAATATAATGGAGTTAAGATAATAGATAAGAATCGCAGTGAAGTGGTCCTTTACAAGATCAAGGTTTCGGGATTGTTAAAAAAATCATTATGAAGTTATGAAAAAAGAAAATAAGTTAATGATTGTAATTTTAGATAACATTACTTGTCTATGTTTGAGATTTGACTACAGTTCAGTGTAAAACATATGTTTATATATGTGGGCTCTGCATGCCTGGTGATTGACTTATCTACAGTTGACAGTAAAGCTTACTTCTTTAGTTGGTTGCAAGACGATGGAATGGATTTAATAGCTTATGAATGGTTATGCGGAAATCTTGTAAAAGAACCTAGAAGCTCGATCTGTTTCTTTTATCCCTGTCATCGTGTTCTTGATAATTTAACTCCTGGTGCTCTGATCTGTCATTGTGCATCCGCCTTATTACTTTACAATGCTTTCTTATGCTTTACTTTTTCTATGCTTTTACATATACAATTGTCGAATCGATGAGTGGGTTGAAGTTATTTCACCAAGACATCTTGTACTTAATTGTTCATAGGAGAACCTGTTAGGGCAAGTGTGAGGTTGGTGCACCTAGAACCTGGATTAAATCCCCAGTGGCTAATTGCTTTGCGACTGACCGTTCCAAGGCGGTTACCCCTTGGGTTTTCTTTCTCGATAAATGTTTATGCTGTCTATTTTTAAATTGATCATTTTATCGCCCATGCTCACTCTACTTGTTGGCAATGTGTAAAGGCTGTGTTTTCTTGCATAGTTCGCCATTTACGTTTGTTTGTTTTATTAGCATATGTGCTATGTACATGATGTTTGATCGACAATTCAATTAGACTCCAAAGTTTTATACGTGTGTGTGCTTTTATTAGGAGCATTGTCGAATTGGTGGGTAGCAGTTAGTCCACCAAGAAAATTTGTACTTGTTTGTTCAAATGAGAACCTGTTGAGACGAGTGAAAAACTGGTGCATTATACGTAGACCCTGGCAGAAACCCAAGTGGTAAATTAAGGTTTCCAAGGCGGTTCGCTTTTTCGTTTATTGTAGGTGGTGTCTTATTTGAAATGATCATTTCAAGCACGTAAACCCATGCCTTCTCTACTCTCTACCATTTCGGCTGTGTGACAAAGATAGAGGGATGAATATTTCTATTCACTGTATGCATGATTCACTTTTAAGCGATTCATGTTTAACTCCGATCTAAGCCTTCATCTTTCATATCTATATTAATTGATTATTACTCTTTAAATAGGTTTTAAGATGCCATTTGTACAGTCAATACTTCATCATATATTCATTTTTCATGATAATATTTACGACGATCAACAAATGAAATGTTTAAACTAATGAACGTGAAAAAACAAAACACTTTTTAATCAGTTAAATGCACGTTATTCATATTTGTGTTTGTTACAAATTCATTCGCTAACCTAAAAGAATTGATTAATTAAAAGGTCCAATATTATAATATTGTAATATTTACATTTGCAGATCAATAAATCTTTAAATTAATGTAAAAAATTCAATAATTTATAAGGTGTGGTATAACTTCAACCTTAGTGACAAAGTTAAGTTAATATTGCCGACTTACCAAAGAGTTAACAGTGAATAGATTCAAAGCTACCCGGACGGAGACGGTTTGATTCGGCCGTTGCAACACCTCGTAGTCTGTAAACAACTCTGTTCGTAACTCAGACTCCAATGTAGTTGAGTAGCTCGGTACTGCTGGTCCGACACTGTAAACATCTCGTAACACTTAAAAATAATAAAATATATTTAGGTTGTCGTCTTTAATCTGTTTCATCTGTTATATTTTGCATTATAGGATATATGAGTAAACTAAAGTACAAGGCTTAAATGTGCTGTTGTCAGGTTGCAGCACTCTTTAAACTCATCTTTTGCCCTGGCTGTTCAAATGCGGTGCACCGCATCTTCTCTTCTTCGTAAATTGTGATGTCTGATATTTGTTGTTCTTTTGTATAGATGTGAAATTTGGGGATTCGGTAACGTATAACTAAATAATTGAACAAGTTTCAAGTTTCAAATTTATTGGCAATATCGGCAAATTGTTGCCTTTGGCCATTTACAACATCATAAATATGGCAAAGACAAGTTACAGTTTACAAATAGTAAACATGGCACATTCAACATACAATACAAGAGTACATGCAGACAGTATACAAGAAACAACAAAAAACAAGAAACAGTTATACCTGTAGGGTAAGTGATCGCAAATTGAGTACATCATCAAACATTTACTATTCTTAATTGTAACATATACAACATATAATAGTACATACATGCCGGCAGCATACAAGACAAGAAAAAAAGTTATATCTGAAGGGTAGTTGATCTCAAATTGAATGCATCCCTCAAAAATTTACTAATTTTAATTATTACATTTTTACGTTTAGAAGACATAAGATAGGTGAATTTTGACAATGAAGGCCATGAACATTTCCCAAGATGTTCATTTCTAATCACTGAATAATATGGACAACACAGTAAAAAATGATATTCCGATTTAACAGCGTTTTGATTACGCAATTTACATTTACGATTTTCCCTTAAAATGTTGTTATATCTACCAGTTTCAATCTCGGGAGTATGGGAACTCAATCTAAATTGTGTATAAAGTTTTCATAATTTATCTGACTTCAAAATACATAAATAGTCTTCGAATATAAATGTAGTTTTAAATTTGTTATAATATTCTTATTTAGGCATCGAGTTAATAGACTCTGACCAGGTTTGTATGAATTGGTCTCTTATTCGTTGTTTAATAGACGGAAAGTAATTAGCGTTTGCATTAAAGTCAACTCTTAAAAATTGGAATCCTAATTTATCTAGAAAAATCTTCATAGTGTTAGCCCAATTTTTCCTGTTACTACTATTACATTGTTCTGAGTAAAATAATGAATTGGAGAGTTAACATGTTTGTTAATTTTAAGCCAAAATTTAACTGCACGTTCTTTGCTTATAACAGATAGGGGAAACCTTCCAAGTTCACCAAAGACTGCTAAATTAGGTGTTTGTTGCTTGACTCCTAGTATGTGTTTACAAAAACGGATGTGTAATTTATCAAGTTCTTTAAAATCATATGCACCAAAAATTTCTGATCCATACAGTAAGATCGGAACTACCATTCTATCAAAAAGATAAAATTTTGTTTTAATATCAATTTCAATTTTATCAAATATTAACAACAGATTATGGTATGCTTTTAATGCCTGTTCTGCAAGCGCAGTAACAGCGTGAGATAAATTACCTGTATAATGAAATTTGACACCTAGATATGTAAATGTATCCACTTTTTCGATTTTAATACCATTGACAAAAATATCCTCATGGTTTACCCCCCTTCGTCTTTTTTCAAAAACACATACCTTCGTTTTATTAACATTAATTTTTAATCCCCATTTCTCAGAATAAATACAAAGATTATCGACCTGTAGTTGTAGACTGCTAGGATCAGTGGTAAATAAAACAATATCATCAGCAAACAAAATCAAATACATTGATAACATATTAAGGTCATTTTCAGTAAGAGCATTAAAATCGATAGACTTTGTTATATCATTTATAAATAAAATAAATAATAGAGGTGACAAAGGCTCACCTTGTTTTACCCCAAGTGAGACATCAAAGAAATCAGACATAATTGGTTTTGGTCCAATCTTAACACATGCTTTAACATTGGTATATATACTTTTGATCATATTGACCATTTTACAACTAATACCTGATTCAATAAGTTTCACCCAAAGGGCATCCCTAATAACGGTATCAAAAGCCCTCTCATAATCAATGAATATACACCAAAGCTTTGAATCACTTGATAAAACCTTTTGTATAATCGAATGCAAAATAAAAATAGCATCAGTGGTAGATCGGCGATCTCTAAAACCGAACTGGGAATCAGTAAAAATGTTTTCGTTTTCACACCAAGAATTTATTCTGTTTCTTAACATCAATGAAAATATTTTTGAAATAACATTTATAATAGTTATACCTCTGTAATTAGCTGGGTTCTCTTTATCACACTTTTTCGGCGTTAGCTGTCTAAGGTCACTTTTGACCTAGTTTTTCGACCAATGAAATGTTGTAAATAATACTCGTATTCTCCTATTATGCAGAGGGAAAATGAAATAAACTATTTCGATTGGTAGCTATTTACACCAGAGAGGCATCTAGCAGGGTGGAGAGGTATCTAGTGGGATTTTTATTATTATGCAGCGGAAAAATCAAATAGATTAATTCGATTGGTTGTTAGTGGGTGTTTTATTATAGGAAAAACATATTTACGATTTAAGTAACCAGTTAAGTCAATATTGATGGCTTAAATACAATATTATATGGAATATTCTTGTGTGTCAGGTAAACACTTGCATACAATACACAGTGTAAAACGAAAGAGAAGTGTAGATATTCCTAGTTCTTACTGGTTCCTTTCTAGTTCCTTTGATACTGATTGTTAATTTCAAGTACGAAATACAAGTTTACTGTAGTGTAGTGGCTAACACTCTCGCCTCTCAAGCGGAGGGCCCGGGTTCAATACTCAGGACGGACACTTTTTTAAAGTTAATATACTTAAAAGTTGGTAGATTTCGCTCTTGTAACAGGCTGTTATTATTTATATTTATTAAATTTCAAGGACATTTATTCATCTTGAATTCTCACTCTACACGAGGTATTTTATTGAAACTGAATATTTTGCTTCAGTATCTTTAATCGACTTGTTATCACTGTATGAAATTGTTGCAACAGCTTCAACATTTTTTTTGAAAGACACTTTCAATAAATTTATGAGTTGTCATGATTCGGTCGCTTAATCTCTAAGTCATACTAAGAAGGCAAGGAGGGTTCGTCGACAGCTATAACAAATAAAATAAAATAACTAAACTGTGTCTGCTTTGCCTCTCTGTATTTCTTTCTTTCTTATATACATGTATATATAAATCTTTTCCATCAACGCCGTTTATCTTTTTTAAAGATATTTCTTGTTATATATTGGAACTATGAAACCTTTATTCCAAGACTCCGGATAACAACCTGTTTCAAAAATTCGGTTAAAAATCAAGCACAGATAAGGACTGATAAAATCTTTTGCATCAATAAAAAAATCTGCGACATTATTATTCAAGTCACAACTTTTGTTTCTTTTTAGATATATTATTATTCAATTATATTCATATAATTCAAATTAAATTATATAATCATATTATTCAAACTTTTATCTTTCTTTTTATCGAATTTTTTAATGTACTTCCAAAATTTTCGAGGCGACTCGTGACTCATATCAGATAGTTTATGTTTTTCATTCGAATTATATATAAATTTAGCTTTCCGCTTAGTTTTGACAAAGTTACTACGAGAAGATAAAAATAGCAATTTATTTTCATCATTTGGTGTCTTACCTAAAATCCGTTTCCGCTCAATAAACAAACGTTTTGCCTCGCGACAATCACTGTTAAACCACGGCGACGACATTTTGCGTTTCTCCTGATCGATACAAACAGTCTTACCAAAACATTGAAAAGATACATCATAGATTAGTTCTGACAAAGAATCAATAAAAACATCATTGGAAAATTTATTATTCGCTAACTTTTGAACAAGATTATCAAAGTCTGGCTTTTTAGAATGCAAAGTGTTTTGGAACTGTGTAGTTTCATTTGAATGCCAAAATAGCCTTTCACACTTCGAGTTTTCATTCATAAAATTTAATTTATTTTGCGCAGCATAATTAAATGCAAAAGTAATTGGTGCGTGATCTGAAAATTCCGTTATATCGTGAACAAACAAAGAGCTCAACTTTGAGAAGTTACTATAATTTGTAATCAGATAATCAACGGTACTTGATACAGGTTTATTTCGATACAATGAATGAAAAGTACATTTACCGTTTTCTAACCTGCCATTAATATTTAACGAATTTTCTTGAATTTTCTTTGAATTTTCTTAACTGAACAACTATCTTAAAAATTATACTTAACCTGAAATCTTCTATACCAAATAGCATTGTGTATGGTAAAACCGGCGTCCTACCTTTATTTGCCAATATAAAAGCAAATAGTTAATATCAACCATCAAATATGTAGGACATTTTTATAAATAAATAGCATTCTTATATAGAAAATCTGAGTAAATGTAGTCAAATATCTTATCGAAACGGATTATCGATATTTAAAACAAGAGGTCAAATATAGAACAAAAATTCACGTTATCAATCTAGACTCTCGGATCGGTATATTTCACATGTTAATATACTTTTCATTATTTTAGCCTTCTACTAGCCATTAGTGACCAAACGTGTCTCAAGCTCATTTGTCTTCTATGTGAATGCAGAGATATTAGATTCGATAGAATTAATGTTCCGATGTAGTTTGAAACTACTGAATGAAAATAAATAATTCATTTCAATTAGAACTATAAAGAAACAATATTTAGAAAAAGTGTGTTTATTGAAAGAGTACAAACAATCATAGTTTGATGAATTTAGCCTCATGGGAGACTTTTAATCAAGTCTGTGAATAAAAGGAAGCCCGATACTGTGTCTTTCTTTTAAACGATATTAATTAATAGATATTGAGTGAACAATTTATTAGATATTGAGTGAAATACTTGCGTAAATAGTTAGTCATTAATGTTTTCTACTGCATGTAATTGATTTTATTGACGAGAGAGAGCGAGAGTTCAAATAGTTCAAATAGTAGCATATGTCTTGCAAGTAGTTAATGAACACCAATGCTTGACTAGTTTAATGTATCCGTTAGCAAAAAAATCTTGGATATAACTATTTGCCAAACTTTGAATAAATAGGTTTTTGGCAAGTTTATTCAAGATGACTTATACGAAATCATAGAAAAAAACAATCGTTGCTGTATAATTTAAAGCTAAACATTCAGCAGCACTTTTCTTTAGTAAATACGTTTTAAAGTACCAGTTTTTAATTGACCACCCTTTCAATTACAAACCTTTTAATAATTGGGCCGATGTTTGAGTAAATCATATTGAATACATTTAAGAAAACGATTAACGTTAAACAGATATTATATGATCCCAAGGCAACACCGTTTTTTTTTTAATTTTGTTATGGAGAAGCAGAGCAATTAACATACATCGTAGACGGATAGCTGGCAGGTTTTGTACATTTTAATATCAGAAATAGAATAAAAGAGCTTTTACATTGTATTCTTATTCAGTTTAAGGGCAGGTACGTCATAAATATACACTGATCATTTTACATGTAACTTACACATGTATTTAAGGTAGATCAATCTAGAAATATCGGATCTTCTACAATGGCTTTTTGCTTTAAATATATGGTTAGACAATATTAATAAAAGAATAATTTATTTAATATTATTGACCTACCTACTTGATTGATAAATACATCATCTAATTTCAAATTAATCATAAAAGCACTAGTAAATTTAAATTGACAGAATCTACAAATTATTTGTAATTAAACTCTTTTAAATAGAATGAATGGTGTACATGTGGCTTGGCTGTATTTAAAAGATCCCAATTGCTATTTAAGTCAACATTTAAATTCTACAATGTTGTCTCGGCCACTAATTATTTCATATGACAAGCACAATAGCTCTTAACAAAGATTTAAAAAGGGAAAAAAAGGATTATCATTTGTATTTGCGTTTCCCATACTTCGACTTGGTCTATGTAGACAATGAAATAACGATAACGCGTTCTTTATAATTCATCTTAGCGATATAAACGCAATTCGTCCGTACGTCGCTATGTAAATTTAACTTTTTTTCATTATATTCAAACAAAGTAAGTAGTTATTATTTATAATACATTTAGAGTTGTGCAATTAGTTTGCAAACTATTAATAAATGAAGCACATGCCGTTTAAACTATCAAATTATTACAATTAACGATTTATCGGGAACAGTAATTGCATCTGCTACCCGATCATTCCCTGCATTTTCTAATATTACAAGTTAGTACAAAAATACCAATGCCACGAGATATGTGATGTGTATAATTGGATAACTGAAATATGCTCTACTTGCATTAGGTTCGAATTCAGACACAGTCTGTACTTAAAGCCTGTTTTCGAACAGATCATGAAATTGTGAAAATGTATTATTGTTTAATGTCTTCCGTTTAAGGTCTTATTCAAATTTAAAGACACTGGGAAAATCAATGTGAGTGACCTTTAATTTATTTGATTAGATGTTGGACAAAAATGGTGCGACTGTCCGCTTTCTTTGGCAACCATGCAAAAATATGAAAAGTGTTTTTTTTCACTTGTAAATAAAGTATTTTCACCTCGGTCTTCTTAAATAGATTTAGGTCATTCCTAAATTCTTCAAATTCATAATGAAACAAAATACTTTCGATTTCTTTCATACTAAATAAACACGTTTTTGAATGATCCATAGTGGCAATTGTTCTTATTGTTTTGTCTCTATTATACGAAAACTTAAAAGTAATATCCTTATCAAAGATTGACTTATATTTGGTTAAATGAGCATTTTTCCCACGTCATCGTTTGTTTCGATTCTTGGTTTCGTTCTTATTAAGTTTCAGGCATTTGTTCCTTGTTTTTACAATTAAATTATTTTATGTTAAAGGGAACAAAAAATCAGCAAGATTTAGATTTAGGTTTATATAATCAAAGCAGTATGCAAATTTCTTATTTTTTTAAAAATCTGTGTATGTTTTGAAAACGATATCTAACGATATATTGTTAACGATGTGAAAATAACATCTGAGCTGTGAAACTTGTTTGGAAAAAATGTATTTAATCATGGTGAGAATGTTTATGCTTTTTGGAGCAGTCAAAGCGTCTTACTTATAAAGGAAAAAAAGGGGAAACGTATTTCAAATGTTTGGACACATTTGTTCGGACTGTTTGGTAAATCTGTGAGCATCAGAAACCATACGTGTTTTAAAATATATACTCATTACTATCCTACAGACTGTTGTATTCAAACTGTGTCAGTATTATATCACTAAGCGAACAGTCGTTAGCTGGTATTAAAGTTAAACACACGTGTCATAAGGTCTACGTAAAAGCTTATTTCAAAGAAAACTTGTCCAAATTAAAAAAAGTAATATTTTGTTTAAGGTTAAGAAAGAAAGAAAGAAAGAAAGAAAGAAAGAAAGAAATAGTAGCCTTGTTGTGACATTATCAACTGAAGACATTATCAACTGAAGAAGACAAATGGCCGAAACGTTTTGAAATAAAAGAGTTTAAATAGATCGGTTAATATTGCTCACTTTCCAACATGAATAGAAGAACAATTAATGTATCTTCGTCATCAGACTAAAAATATCATAAAACTGCCAACTTACCTAATGTTAATAACAGACAAGCAAGGAGAGCTTCTTGAAAATGCATTCCCTTATCTTCAAGGATCCTGTGTCAGCTAGTCACATGCTTTTAAGTTGTATCGACTTTTCTCATTCGTCATCTAGAAAACATTTTAAGTTTCTTTAGGGAAAAATAGGGCGACACTTCAGTTGTCTCTAAATAAATAGCACCCCGTTTTCAATAAATGTTTAATTTAATGTAAAAAAAACAACTGGCAATTTATTCAATTCCACCCTGAATTGTTTCCCTCAGCCTACTATTCCGTTCTATGTTTCTACTTTTCTGCGTTTCACCTCGATTCTACTCTTATAACTGCGCTCATAGCGTTTCGTTAGAGCGGTCCGGCTGATTGTCTTCACTCCATTGTGCTCTAGACCGATTGTTTCATTACCTATCACACCCTGGTACCGGCTCTCCAAAGTATAGGTGGCACTCCCACATACAGCTCACGGTAAAGAACTTTAGAGCAGCGGATGTGTAAGTATTTTTTGTATCTCCGGAAATTCAAAAGCTTCAAAACATTTAACATATCAGCGCCCTGGTAAATAAATATTGTCTATGTTCTGCAAGTGTCACAACATTTCGTCTTGAAATAAGCAAACTACGGCGAGTTAAACGCGAAAGTTTGACTCAAAAATGTCAAATGTTAAAATAAAGCGTAAAATACTCGGTAAGTGCAGTAACTGCAAATTTATTCATTTTTGATACAGTATCGTATAGTACTGTCTTCCTACAACAACCAGTTCAAATTCCAAGCCTTGATCTGTTTTATTTGATGAATGATTCGTTTTTAAAGATGGTCAGTGGTTTCAAAACGGCACTCCCGTCGCACAGGTGTGTAAATGTTTGGCACTCACCAAGAACAGCTACAGAAAAGTCTTCAAAAATGTGAAGAAATCGTCAGTAATTTAGTTTTAGTACTTTGGGTCATCTATAAAGTTTTGTTCTGTTGTAAAAAGTTACAAATAAAAGACAATACAAAATCGTTGCAATTTTACACGTTGATCTTCTCTTTAAGTAGAAAATTGGTTCCAGTTTAGTAAAAAATTGTTAAAATATTAGAACATAGAAAATATTAAATCCAACGGCTATACAAGGTACCCTCTTATAATCCGAGGGGCGCTACAGGGTACCAACAATAATTTGTTTGAATCGCATTTTCTTAAAAACAAAATAATTGTTCACTCTAATAGTTATACCACAAGATAGGCAATTAGAGGCGCTTCAAATGGATGTCACATATTACGAGAACAACAAAGTTTGTCATAGAATAAAAAGCAGATATCAGTCGTCGCTCTCGCTTCAATTTTGAAATAGCCAATAAGGTCATTATATTTTATCAATTACAGGGTCAAACGGACACACAGGCAATAAAGCAAGCAATCATTTAATCAATCAACAATCCTTTTCATTATATGATCCAAGTATACCAGTCTATACCTTACAATATGTATACCAATTGGAAACAAATTATCACATACCTTTTCGTTGCTTAACTGGTCGCCATCTTGCGGACTGCCACAGGGTACCCACTATTTGGTACAGGGCAGCTGTTACACGACAGTGAATTTGTTTATTTCAAGATGAAATGTGGTGACACTTGCAGAACATAGTCATTATGTATTCGCCAGGGCGCTGATATGTTTCTCTTAGAAGGTTTAAAATTTCCGAAGATACAAAAGAAATACTTACAACACCTCTGCTCTAAAATTCTTTACCCTGAGCTGTATGTGGGAGTGCCCCCTGTACATGGGAGAGCCTGTTCCAGGATGTGCTTTGTAGAATCGTTTTATTTTGACAAAGCTAGCTAAATATTAAATTTTAATTGTTTGAATACTGATTAAATCCACTGGTTCAAAAGGATACATGTAATAAATATGAAACTTTTCTTAGCACAAGTTTAGTAACCTAAAGTGAATTGAGTGAAAACGTTGCGGACGCTAAAAGAGTGGCGGAGGCTAAACTGTTCTATTTTTATAAATTCGATGGCTATTTTCAGTCAAGCTCATTGCCATTTTGTCAACTACATTTTCTTCGATTAATCTAGGCAATCTGATACCGAATTCCAGGTTGTTGTTTTTTTTATTCCATTTCGTACCTGATCGTATATCGCCAATTCTATTCCGCTACCGGTCCCCGCTTGTCAATATTAGTAAAAAGTAAAATTAACATTGACTTTAAAACATTCTAGGAACAAAATATGTCAATAACCTATAATTTACTTAAGCAAAAACCCCGTAAGGCCACCACAAAATTAAGACCAAAAAACGCTATTGAAATTACCCTTTGCTCTTTTTCCAGCTCTAAATCATTACCACCCAACTACAAAGGCCAGTTTAACCCTCTACAAAGCTGCACATTATTTTATCTTATTTTAATCGACTTATCTGTTCTTTACACAATGCCATGTTATATACATTTAACAGACTTGCAAGAAATATCCTTACCTGTAATAATCACAATTTTGCGTGTTGTTATTATTTCCTTTTTATTTATGTTTTTCACTTGGTCACTACTTGCATTGTGTTTTATGAAGCAGAACAATTATTTTGTATCACAGAAAACACATAATAAGCAATTATATTTTTGTACTCCGTTTTTGCAATAGTATATGGACTCCAAGCGCTATCGCTTTTATCTCTTATTTGTTAGGAAATAAACTGAACCATACGATGCATTCAATAAAGCGACGCAATATTATAATAATTTTGTATCATGCTATCGATAAACAATCTAAATATGACTAATATGAAATGTTTCCGTACCCAAATATATCACGAAAGAATAAACATTTGTGTACCGGTATAATTTCACAGCCACTGTATATTCTTTACAGTAAGCAAACACCGGTCAATTGTAAACGCTTGACTGCTAAAGATTATGGGACCAAATATTGAATATGCCAATAAAACCAAAAGAAAAAACTTCAAACAAAGACAATATCTTATCGTCAACGCTGATCTAGTTGATAATACCAATTAGAGTCCAATTATGGAAAATATCAATAGTGTAGTTTGTCTTTAAAACTTGACAAAAGAAGGATTTTAATAATTGAAACCTTTTGTAAAATACAGGTCGAAAGACAATTATAGATTTATTCTCAAAATGTCACTGTCGTAAGTTCACAAATAATTTGTTTTATTCAGTTGTTGCTTTAAGTATTTAATTTGTATCTTAAACATGTACATAAAACACTGTGCATACGTTTAAAAAACGAATTCTTAAACTGAAATACTTGGAGTTCCTTTACTTTTGTTATTATTATTTGCTGACTACATCTGAATAAGAGTATTCTCATGATACGATTGTATAAGACAACATCATGGAACTTTAAAATCCATCATCAGACAATTTTGAACATATTGAAGGCTCATTTCGACTAAAAAACGCATGAGCAGTAATAACAATGCATATTACTTCACAGGCTGGTTAGTCCGGAGCTAAGGGCATCTCGGTATATACAGACAAGAAACCGAATACATTTGGATACGTTGCAAACGATGGTGAACCTTCAATACGTTATTTTCAGAAAATGAACAGAACTAAACACCACAACACTTAGAAATTTCACATGAGATCTGATATTACTAATCCTACGTAAATGTATCAGTCGGCATAAAACGCAAGTCATAAATTTATATCATAAGGGTCTTTGAACAATATTCCCAGTTATTCTAGCTGGGATATTGAAATCACCTAAATATCTAACAATTATGATGGCTGATTTATGCCCTTTCGTTTTTTCGTTATTTCGCCGCGAAATAACGCCAAGCGAACAGACGAAATAACGAAAAAACGCCACTCAAAAAGACGAAATGACGAAAAACGCCACGCGAAAAGACGAAATAAACGAAATGTCGCCGAGCAGAAAAAAACAATGCCAATTTAACTGTACAAAATAATGTTCTTTCTAGCTTCGCCTGGCGTTTTCTCGCTTGGCGTCTTTTTGCTGGGCGTTATTTCGTTATTTCGTCTGGAGTTTTTATTCGTTGTTTCGCCTGGCGTTTTGTCGTTATTTTGCGTAGCGTTATTTCGCTTTGCGTCTTTTTGTTATTTCGCTTGGCGTTTTTTCGTTATTTCGTCTCTTCGCGTGGTCTGAATTATTATGTTCCACTATATTAGAAGTTTAATTAATATTTTGAAATAACAACAGAATTAAAAAAACTATAAAATACTAAGGAAAGGATAGTTGTTTTTACCCATTTGTCCATCTTTACTGTTGCTACTCTTTGCGCATGACAACCGGAAGGCGAAAAGACGAAAAACGCCAAGCGAAATAACGAAATAACGCCAAGCGAAAAGACGCCGAGCGAAATAACGAAAAGACGCCAAGCGAAATAACGCCATGCGAAATAACAAAGTGACGCCGAGCGAAAGGACGCCAAGCGAAATAACGAAAAGAGGCCACGCGAAAAGACGAAATCGAAGACGCCAAGCGAAATAACGCCATGCGAAATAACAAAGTGACGCCGAGCGAAAGGACGCCAAGCGAAATAACGAAAAGACCCCACGCGAAAAGACGAAATCAAAATAACGAAAAGACGCCACGTGAAAAGAAGAAATAACGAAAAGACGCAACGCGAAAAGACGAAATGACGCAAAAACGCCAAGCAAAATAACGAAAAGACGCCAAGCGAAATAACGATAAGACGCCAGACGAAATAACGAAAAGACGCCAAGCGAAATAACGCCATGCGAAATAACGAAAAGCGAAATAACGCCACGCGAAATAACGACAAAACGCCAGGCGAAATAACAAAATAACGCCGAGCTAAAAGACGCCGAGCTAAAAGACGCCAAGCGAAAGAACGAAGCCAGGCAAAGCAAGAAAGAACGCTATTTTGTACAGTTAAATTGGCGTGTTTTTTTTCAAGGCGACTTTTTGTTATTTCGCGCAAAAATATCGTTTTTCGTTATTTCGCGTGGCGTTATTTCGTTTTTTCGTCTTTTCGCGCGGCGTTTTTTTTTTCCGTTATTTCGTCTTTTCGCGTGGCGTTTTTTCGTTATTTCGTCTTTTCGCTTGGCGTTATTTCGCGGCGAAATAACGAAAAACGAAATAGCATAAATCAGCCACCATGTAAAATGGACCCGTCCTAAATATTGAACTATTATTATTAATTATCCTGTTATGCATATTGCACCTTTTTTATGAAACAAAACCTGAAAGACTAGGGCTGAAGGTTATAAAGCTGAGATTGGAAACCAGTCTCAAATCTCAAGCATCTGATTGGCTTAAATGGCTACTGGTCGCCATTTAAGCCAATCAGATGCTTGAGATTTGAGACTGGTTTTCATGCTCAGTTTTATAACCTTCGGCATAGATGAAGTCCATGCAATTTCTTGAAACCATATTTTATTCTCTTCACGCTTAGGCTATGCTATGAAGTATGAACATAGCGCAATCGATATATCACTACAACAGGGGTTTAGGGATGTGTGGCGTTGTACAAAGTCTCCCTGTACTTCATATCAGTGTAGCGATCATCTTTAGTGACATCCCTATGAATATAACACAATCGTGTCATGAGGTGAACTTAGCAAGTTATTGCTTTCTTGCTTGTAGCGGTGCAGTTAGCGCTTTTCATAACGAAAATGACCAACCTACAGTACAGATTAGACGTGACTTGACACAGTGTGCTCTTGGTGAGCAACTGGTTACATTTAATGCATCAGACCTTTAACCTCCATAGCACGTTTGGTTTACCTACACTTAACCAATATTCTAATAACACCAATTATATTATCTAAAATTCTAGGTAAGAAGGATCAAACTCTTTAAACTTTAAACATAATAAGATACTTCATTTCCACTTCTTATATAAAACAGCATTAACTTCCCTACATGCTTTTAGAAACATTTTTAGTAAGGTAAGTGTCAAAACACCGCCACAAAATAGAAAGGATAAAGCAATGGTTTATACTAGAATATAGTTCAAATAAGACACCACAAACAATTTACTTAAACGTGAATCTGATGGGTTACCGCATTGAAAAGGTCAGTAAACAGATTTTAGCGTGCAGCAGCCTACCACTTGCCCTTAAAACAGGTTCTCATTTAAACAAACAATCACACTCTGTCGTGGTGAATGAACTACATCCACAAATAAACTCGATAATGTTGAATGCACAACCATGTATACATCGTACGAAGATAACAACACTGTCGAGCAAAAAGGTAGGTACTACTGAGACCAGAGCACCTCAAGTGAAATCAGCAATTACGCGATTAATAAAATTTAACGGCGTAGACAGTAATTTGCATTTCCATTACTGCCCATTAACAAGCTAAATCAAAACGAGCCTGTAATATTTATATATTGGTCATGATCGGTGGCTTTCAAATTCCCTTTTCATCTTTTTCAATATCACGTTGTGTCATGAGACGCCCGTTAAAGGTTTCCCCGTATATTCAATCGGTGTTGCTATCAGTTATCTTTTTTGAAGTCCTTTGAGCAAGATACTCATGCACGGTATAAGATTACGAACTAAACTTACTCTTGATTAGGTATTTTGGCCAGTTTTCATAAGTGTGGTTTTAATATCCCAACCACTAAAGAGTTGGATATTGTTTAATCACCCAAAATTTATATTCCTAGATTTTAGTTTTTGTCTTTTGCGTTCTCTATGATATGCAAGATTTATATTCTAAGATTCATTGTCCTATTTTTTCATTTCAGTTATGCCCACTGTTTTCTCGTTTCGGGCGAACACATTATTTTATTTGGGGACTATTTCTGCCGCTTATCATTGAATGGTGTTAATCTGAAAATACGGAAACGAAGGTTCTGTGTTCGTCGCCATATCAATACCATCGTTTGGTATGGATCATTATTGTACTCTTTTCTGTGGTAAAAATTAAGTTGCGCTCAATCCGGAGTTAAGCGGCGTAGGCAGTAATATGCATTTCTAATACTACTATCAAGGAACTGGTTCAATCAAACCGATCCTGCTATAGTTCATACTTGTCTTAGCTTTTAAAGTTCCCTTTGTATCTGTTATAATAAAGAAATAAAAGAAACTGAGAGAGCTTCTACGCTTTTCAGATTTCATCTAAAAATGAGTTAATCATTATTCGGGTTATGTACGCTGCAGTGTGCGTGAAATGCATTTAGAACTTGATTCAGAGCCTTTCATTTGCGTATAAACTTTAATTCTTCAGACATTTAGGCCGCAAGGCCGCCAAACTTCACGCCGCTAGGCAGCCAACTTCACACCGCTAGGAAGCTTAGCCGCCAGGCCGCCAACTTCACGCCACTAGGCCACAAACTTCACAGATCTCTGTTCCGGTAAAGAAGAAGTCGGTTTACAATTTCCAAACACTTTTTACATATTAAGCATGCACTGATAAAATATTTTTAGTATAATAACCTGAATATCGCAAAATGAACATCTTTCGTTATGTCTTCGATTTTGTCTTTTGTCCGTTGTATTTAGATATTTAAATTTTTTAAGGCCATGTGTAATTTAATAAGCATCAAGCACGCTTTTTGTAGAGTCAGCTGAACCTTTTACGCGGGAAATAGTGAAACGTGAACAAGGAAGAGCCTCAGGCGGAGAATATAGCTTCCAAACACGGCAATGAAGTACTCGGTACTTTGTTACAAATTTTCAAAGTTTAAAGTCAACTCATTATCCTATAATCAAAATGAAATATTTCTTTCCTATGCTTCGTTTTTATTTTGTACTTTTCTTCCTTGTTTACCTCTTGGTATATTTGCTCAGAAAAGTTAAAAATACTTATAATATTGAATAAATGTGTATATAATTAATGCAACGCATAAAGTCTTGAATTTTGTAATATTCTATGCACATGGAAAACATATTATTTGGACAAACATTTTGTAAAATGAAAGTATTTATTCTTAAACGCCTGCAAACAAAAATGTTTAAAACTAAACAACAACAACAACAATACCTTTCCAAAGACAATACGATATAAAAGCTGAGAAAGACATTTAAAAATGAAAATAATTAAATTAACTATAACATAAATAGTATTTGTAATTCTACTTGTCCTACATCGCACATCGAGAGCCAAAGAACAAATACGAAACTGCGCTGATTCTGCATGTCCATAAGAAAAAATATTCATTTTACTGCGAACGTTATATAGCTTTGGATTGGTTGTATCTACACAAGTAAAGTAAACACCATATTGTTTCCAACGACATTCAATTCTCGTAAGTTGATTTATCATTGATAAATCATACAGATAATTCTTAAGGTTTACAAAAAATAACGAGCATTTGCAAAGCGTGTTTCACTTATTAGGTGTAGAAACTGAAACTGAATGGTAGTTAACATAACATATTAAAATCAGTGTACATTATGTACTGCTCATGAGCCAAACATTTGAAAATATTGTCATGCTACAGAAGTGTTAACACGGGAAAACAAGTCATTTAAACTTTTGAGCACAATATCGCAAGACAAACCAACGTGACAATGACAGTCAGCAATATAAACAGATACATGAAACATCTGTCAAGGATTAATGCCACTTCCTTCCAGGAATAAATCTTCACTTCGTCATCTCGTTCTATGGTTTTCATGCATGTCGGATCTGTTTTGTCTGGATCGACGCATTTGTTTTCAAGCATGTAGCTCTCAAATTCCTCTAGATTGAGCTTCACGCGCGAGGAGCTGAGCTTCGATTTTGCATGATCATTACTCGGATTGACCTTTCGTTTTTTACAACAACTTGTACCTGTGAAATTATAAAAATCAGAAATCATGTGTAAATATTATTGAAATAATCATATGTTGTTGAGCTTAAAAAAGAATCATTTCTGTTTTAATCGCATTAGTTTCACATATGTAATATATTACAGCTTTGTTATGTTGACACAGGACACAAAGAGATAACTGAAGAAACCAATACATTTCTTGAAGCGTTCCTTAAAGCTTTCCCATATGAGAAACTCAGATACCAAGAGGGTTCAAACCTTCAACTTAAAGAGGCATGTGACTGACTATGATCGAAACGTAGCAACCATAATATTTACCCTGTTTGCTTATAGATTCTCTGCGGAAGAGCCGTTTGCTAACGTTAAACGTACTTATCTTCCACCCCTTTTGATGTTTTAACTACTCGAAAAATAAATTAATAAACAAAACATTCTTCAATGTATCAGAAAAAGTCCAAATAAATAAACCTTTCTACCTCTAAACCAAGATACATTTCAATATTTATTTACAATAAACGACTTCTATTTAAGTGGTCTGCTCAAATTAAAAGTTCTATCACAAACTCGATATTCACCCTTCCACATGGCAACTTTAACAAGAAATGTTCTTGTTAACGTCTGTATCCACTTAGCTGGGTCTTCATCGTCATCATGGTTGAAATAGATGTCAAGGACGACGATTGTTAACACGACTGATAACGTACTAAGTATCAGAATAATCGTCAAGTACGTCGCTAAAATGAACAGATACCATAGCAATTAATAATAAAGTATTTGAATTATCGCCAAGTACGTCGCTACACGTAAAATGAACAAATACCATAGCAATTAATAATAAAGTATTTGAATTATCGCCAAGTACGTCGCTAAAATGAACAGATACCATAGCAATTAATAATAAAGTATTTGAAGTATCGCCAAGTACATCGCTAAAATGAACAGATATCATAGCAATTAATAATAAAGTATTTGAATTATCGCCAAGTACGTCGCTAAAATGAACAAATACCATAGCAATTAATAATAAAGTATTTGAATTATCGCCAAGTACGTCGCTAAAATGAACAGATACCATAGCAATTAATAATAAAGTATTTGAATTATCGCCAAGTACGTCGCTACACGTAAAATGAACAAATACCATAGCAATTAATAATAAAGTATTTGAATTATCGCCAAGTACGTCGCTAAAATGAACAGATACCATAGCAATTAATAATAAAGTATTTGAATTATCGCCAAGTACGTCGCTACACGTAAAATGAACAAATACCATAGCAATTAATAATAAAGTATTTGAATTATCGCCAAGTACGTCGCTAAAATGAACAGATACCATAGCAATTAATAATAAAGTATTTGAATTATCGCCAAGTACGTCGCTAAAATGAACAGATACCATAGCAATTAATAATAAAGTATTTGAATTATCGCCAAGTACGTCGCTAAAATGAACAGATACCATAGCAATTAATAATAAAGTATTTGAATTATCGCCAAGTACGTCGCTAAAAAGAACAGATACCATAGCAATTAATAATAAAGTATTTGAATTATCGCCAAGTACGTCGCTAAAATGAACAGATACCATAGCAATTAATAATAAAGTATTTGAATTATCGCCAAGTACGTCGCTAAAATGAACAGATACCATAGCAATTAATAATAAAGTATTTGAATTATCGCCAAGTACGTCGCTAAAATGAACAGATACCATAGCAATTAATAATAAAGTATTTGAATTATCGCCAAGTACGTCGCTAAAATGAACAGATACCATAGCAATTAATAATAAAGTATTTGAATTATCGCCAAGTACGTCGCTAAAATGAACAGATACCATAGCAATTAATAATAAAGTATTTGAATTATCGCCAAGTACGTCGCTAAAATGAACAGATACCATAGCAATTAATAATAAAGTATTTGAATTATCGCCAAGTACGTCGCTACATGTAAAATGAACAAATACCATAGCAACTAATAATATGGCACTACAATACTTCAGTATTTATGAAAATAGTTCAGTATTTATGGATGTGTTAATTCGACGAATGGACACTTAAGTTGTAAATACTCATTGTTTAAATTGTTTAAACTCGTTTTCAAATTCGTTTGAGTGTAGTGAAATAGAGTTTACATGCTCATTTTTTTAATCCTTATAATGGCAATAAAGCAAGTTTATTAATCTGAAAGAGACACCACAAACAATTTACACAGATGAGAAGGGAATACCGTTTTCGAACGGTAAGTTGTAAAGCATTTAGCCACAGAAAGTTTAAACCAGGTTCTTGAGTGTACCGACCTCAAATTTGTCCCTTCGGGTTCACGCAAAATCAAGCATGCATAAGTTACCTTGGTAAATAAACTCTTACTATTATACAGTGTTACATGCAAAGCCAAGAAAACGCAGACAATACACGTATCTTACGTCACTTTAATTGTCCTTATGGAAGCAAAAGTCAATGTCAAAGAACACAAATTTAGCTTCTTTTTTGAATACCTTTACATTCAATAAATAAAAAGTCGCGGCATAAAAAAAGACACACTTAAATTTGTTACACATGGTATTTAACTTAATGGATGTGTTCAATGTAATGTCATGTCAAAATATAAACCGAACATTTTATTGTATTTCCTTTATCAGCCTTTATAATTCTGCCAAAATATATTAAATGAAAAAGGGCTTTTTCAACAAATACAGTCCTATTGATAGGACTATAACAACCGCTTTTGCTACTTACATAATATGCTTGCACTCACTGAGGTTTTCGGGATATTCTCCGAAATAAGCGTCAGGTATACAGCGTATGCCAGGAGAACTGAAAGTAAAACGTTCGCAATATTTGCTATGGAATCAACATTTAAGTGATATGGAAACCTCTTCTGGGCCTAAAATAAAAAAATAATCAGAAGACCAGTCTTAAATCTCAAGCATCTTGTCGCCATTTCAGCCAATCAGATGCTTGAGATTAGAGACTGGTCCCCAATATCCGTGGCGTTTAATTTTATTCGGCCCTGGAAATAAAATCCATCCTAATTAATTTTATGTGATACTTATGAAATCCAAGTTACATTTGTGAAATATATTCAACATCTTAAGTCTCCCTATTTTCTTATTTGTGTACATATGTTTTTGTTACAAATAACAGAAATGAAATAAATGGTTCATACCAAAGCATTTGATAATATTTGAACTTTTTTGCCGCAATAGTTACCTTTTTCTAGCTGCTTCTAATACGGTTATTCAACTGACAAGATTTTCATACAGTTTAAAGTACTTTGGTGCCGATGCATAAATAGTAAAGATTTAAACAGAGTAGGCATATTCGAAACACTTGCCGGTCAATGACATGCCAACTCTTTCCCCAGACTCTGGTGGAAGTTTGAACACTAGAACAATCAGCGATGCCATTAACAACACCGGTATTATCGTGTTTAAAATGTGGTACAGTGGTCGTCTCTTCAGTTTGATTGTAAAATACAACCTGAAAAGAAATGTTAGACCATAGTTAAAGAGTTAATAAGCAATATCAAGAGTAATATATTGCTAAGCGTTAAAATGTAATTGTAATAATACATAGGGAAAATATTCAATTTAGTAACGTTGAACAATATGTAATCAATGTGTTCCTTTATTTTGTCAGTAAAAAGATTACCACCTTGTAAAAGTGTTTAAAACAATCTGTACTTGATTGGCTTTAACGGTCCAGTAATTGTGTTCCGGTTCTATTTGAAACAGCTCCTTATTCATTATGTCTTAATCATTTTCGTGTGATTATCACGACCTTGCACTGCTAAATGTCGACACAAAAGGGCCCAAGATCATAAAACTAAGTTTTGAGATCAGTCAAATCTCAAGGATCTGATTGGCTGAAATGGCGATCAGATGCTTGAGATTTGAGACTGATCTCCAGATTTAGTCTTATGATCTTGGGCAAAGTTTAAACTCATTTTCAAATTCCGTTTGAGTTTAATGAAACGGAATACATATAATTGATAACATTGATAATTTATCGGTCAGTACCTGTCATAGGAGTTTGTTGTGTCCCTTGCTCTGGTCGAGGATTCTGAAGTTGTGGTTGTCTCAGTAACCTCCCATTCACCGTTTTCCTGTTAAATAGTTATAGTAACTGTAAATGAAATTTACATAATTCCTAAATAGTGGCAACTTATATGAATAACTGGGGGCTTCTTACACTTAATAAAACTTACATTTGAATAACAAAATATATTTTTCAAATAGATAACTGTATATGAAGTAATGTCGTGGTAACTTTTGCATGGGTACGATGAATATTGTACATATATAATTCAGGGCATCAGGAATGTGAGGAATCGTTCAACCGGTAGCTATTTTAACTTAATTGATGGATTGCCTTATGCGTCCATTTCTTAAAGAAAACATAAGGTGACAGGGTTACACTAAAACCTTAAATTCGGGGAAGGGTCAATATGAAATGAGCAGTTCTTGGAATTTCAAGGATCAAACCCCTGTAGTAAGGGTCAAGTAGAACCCGTGGGCGAATGTTAATACAACGGCCTCACTTCTTCTACTTTGTTAAATGAGTTCGATGTTGAAGTCTTTTCATTATGTAATGTGAGCTTAAATCAATCATCAACCGTTTTACGTTTCATACTCTATTTGATATTTTATTGACCCGAATATTGAGCTCTTATATTTTAAATAAATGTAACCAGTGTCTTATTTTAATAATTCATCATTCCATCAGTCATTATTTGTTTACTGTCATGTCCTAGTTACAGTCATGTCCTAGATACTGTCCTGTCTTTTCCTAGTTATTGTCCTGTCAATTGTGTGTTAAATATATCTTGTCATATGACTTGTAAAACTGGTTTGAGTGTGATGTATGCATGAGTGAATGGGTGGTCACATGACGTTTCCCGCTTTTTTTTAGTTTCCTTGCTTTTTTTACTTGAAATCCTTAGTCAGTCATTTGTCTTTGAAGAGACAGGTTGTAAAACCAGTATTAAAACAAACAATAACTCTTCACAGAGATTATAAGTTTATTTTCTTGTGTGTGTTCAGCTGCAGTTCTGGTAGGTTTATTTAATTTTACTTTTAACATTTGCAATTTGTAATTGGATTTGAAATTTTATTTGTATGAAATGCATTTTGAATTTCAATTATATTCGTTATGAATATTGTATTTTTTGTTTCAGACTTTACAATACAAATAAATAAAATACAGAACTGCATCCAGAGAGTTTGTTAAAAAGCAGAACCCCTGTTACATAAATAATGTAATCTTTTTTTCATCCCATGCTCTCTTTGCCTCTTTGCTTTTTTGCAGTGTGTGGAGACTCTGTCTTTTGAATGTGGTTATTCCTGATATGCACATTATACTTTTGTTACAATTGTATGATTACTCTTTTTTACACATAAATACAAAATGCATTTGTTAGATATGGCATATATATCTGCGCAACCTGCGGGCAGAAATACAGATATAAAAAATTAAACTTACACTAAAATTGTCGAGAATGAATGGTTCATCACCAAACGACAACGAGACCTCGTTTGACGTGTACGCCCATGTGGTCAACACTATGCTATTAAATACAAACAGATTACTTAAACCGAATTTTTAAGCTTTATGACACTTCGGAAATTTTACAGAATGATTGATAATAACTCAAACACAATTTAGATTTCTTATTAATTGAATCCAAAGGTATATTCACGAAGGCTAAAAACGGCCTTATATTATCTTATGTATTCAAATTGTATGTACATCACAGAAATTGTGTTGATTATACTGTAACGCTAGTTTTCTTTGAGAGATAATAAATGAAGACAAGAAAAATTTTGATGCAAGGCATCAAAGTCGGCGGGAGAAGGATTTTCATGTAATTACAACAATGTAATCACACTGCTCTGACGAAATCTGAATGACTGAGATTATTAAGTTCTATTACTACAAAAATCAGAACATACACAGTGAAACAGTCAACATCCCGATAGTACGGGCTTCTGTCGTTTTCAAAAATCGTCACATAAAAAAATCAAAGCACTGAAAGGGCTATAATCAAAATAAAACAAACACATAATGTTCAATGTAACAGGAATTCCAGTTTTATTCCAGTTATAAAGATTTATAATAACTAAACAGAATGAAGAAACTCCTATAGAAGACATGTTATGTGCTTGCAACATTGTGGGTTGCCTATGTTGAATGACATATAGATATGTGATATAAGTTAAATTGCAGTAAAATTTTCACTGTAAATAAACAAACAAACAAAAACAACAACAAAAAAGAAGCTGTGTTTGGACAACACATATGCCCCGGTAGCGAAGTTTGTCATGATACAAATTTAAAATGATAGCACAATGTTAAAACAGCAAGAAATCACAAGTTAGTTCTAAATAATGGAAAAAAGAACTTTCTTGTGACAGAAACTGAGCATAAAAAGAATTTTACATGAAAATCAATTAATGTAACATATTTATAATCTAAGATTATAATGTACAGATTACTCACGACAAAATTGGGAAAGTTACAGAATTTTATGTAATTAATGCTTAGGCATTATTACAAACACTGATGATGCAAGTATTTGGAGGGTGGGCATTTATTAGAGGCACATGATTGAAACTGAGAAATATCCAACATGCTGAAACAGATAAACCATTTCTCTAAGTACAAAATGGGAAGATGACCTCAGAAATAAGGTAGCTGGAGTTATTTAACTTGTCAGGGTCATGACCTGTGCACTGTTAAGTAAGTGTGTTAAATTCATACTACTGTTCTTTGTTCTTTGCAGACAATGAGAAATATCCAACTTTCAGAAACAGGTTAACCATTTATCTCTTATTATAAAATGGGGAGATAACCCCAGGAATAAGCTAGCCAGAAATATGTAACTTGTAAGCGTCATAAACTATGCACTGTTAAGTGACTGTGAGAACTTTCATGCCAATGCCCTTAGTAGAAATTGAGAAATATCCAACTTGCCGAAACAGGTTAACCATTTATCTCCAAGTACAAAACGGGGAGATAATCCCAGAGAAAAAAAGGTACACAGAGTTATGTTTCTTGCTCTTTGTAGAAATTGAGGGGGGATTGCATAAAAATACCAATAACTCAGATACAACAATCATTGAAAATTATCCAATTCAATAGTTGCTAGAAATGGGAATATTGAACAAAATAAAACTGGTCAAAATATTGACAAAAGTAAAAGTACATGTATGTTTGATCGAGCAATACCAGGATCAAAATACATCACTGCCCAGAATGCCTAGCCCTGGGTTTATGCAACTCAATATTTACACAAGAACCAATTTTGATGATAATTTTATATTCATGCTTTATAGCAACACATCACAACTTAAAGCAATGCCATTAGCCTTATAAATGTCATTTAAAATTAGTAAATGAAAGAGGCACAACAAATTTTTTGTGTTAGTCATATAGTATGGAAATTGTTGGGTTAGCAAAATTGGATTTATTTCATATATTATTATAGCTTATTTCTTTACCTTGTACTATGTCTCTTGATTATTTCCACTTTCAACATAAATACACAGGGACCCCGCGAAAGGCTATTTGATCTTGGTTTCATGTATAACAATGTGTCAGATGGAGCCAGAGTTATGTTAATGTAACCATATTTTAAGGAAGTGTCCAACCTTATAAATCAGATAAAGGGGCTCTTTATATTCATTTCATTAGCTCAAGCCTTTAACAGACACCCTTTCCCACTGTTATCTGTCAACTCTATTTAGACCCTTTTAATTCATGCACCACATCTATCTGATCTATATATACACTCTTTGAATCTTGACCAGGAAGTACATGTACCTAAAAGATCTAAACATTAACAGACTCTGATTAGCCAAACTGATATATGCATGTTGATATGGTCTAACCTTGTCACACATGGAATAAAAGCTGCATGGAAAGAGTAGACAAAAACATGGAATACTTGAGTTTTGCACAGAAAATCCATTTTTAACTTCAACCCTTAACTCTATTTATACAACTTTATGGCATAGGCAAACAGTGTAGATCTAGATCACCCTGCATCTCTTTGCTGTTTAGTCAGAATCTGCACTATTCACTTTCAGATTCATAAAGTTATTTCTGAACAAGACATGACCAATGTAGATCTGATCAGATGGCACAAATGTTCAGTCTGATCTGGATCTACACTAGAAACACATGCAATGAAAGGCACATTTATATAGCAGAAAGGTGCTCTTGATCAATAATTTTTAGTTTTGCCCCTTAGAATGACATGAACAATCTTTGTTAGTGAATATTATCATCTTCAACTAAAATTTTAGAAATTACTCTACATCATAAAGATATTACAGTTACTATAACTAAGTTAATGCATATAATATATATAATTATTCCTAGTTTGTCATCAGAAATATTAATACATCTATGTTCTTTCAATGCCATTTAGTTAACAAATTATTTTATTAGAAGATATCATTTAGGGATTTCAAAAGATGCAGATTCTTTCATTTTGATGCAAGCATATTTGAATTTTTTCACTTTTGACCCCCTGGCTAAGTTTAATATGTTCTTTTAAATATGTTTTTTATTCACAAATTTATCACATCTAATGAGCCATCAACTGTTCTTTGCTCGTGAAAAGTATCCTCAGAGGTGCAGGGATTTCGGATTTCAATAGCTTTTGAAAACCAGGGGTTGTTTGTCCCTGTTGAGAGTTTTTAAGGGGTCATAATCAAATAGTTGCAAGTTATATCTTGTGTTCAACTTGAACTTAACTACTTATAAAAGTGCTTTAAATAACTTTGTTTAAATATATGTTCAGTGGTCTAATAAGTATTGATTTTATAATTAAAATGCAATAGACACAATATTTATCTTTATTCTTGCAATATTCGACCATGATTCCTTCATCAAAAGAACCCAAGCTCAAAATCAGGACCGGTCAAATGTAGAAAAAACTAATTTGCTTGCATCAAAATGCAAGAATCTGCATCTATTGAAATCCCTGAGGCAGGAAAATTAAGTCTAACATGGTTAATTTTCAAGTTTAATCCAAACTGATCGTCATAATTTTTTCCTGTTGTTGCGATAATTACCTGGCAAAAACTAGATAATTTAAAAATTAAAAATACCAGTTTCTTTAAGGTAATTCATACCCCAGACAGTACAGTTATCTTAATGATGAGCTGTGAAAATTAAATTATCATTTTTTCAACAATTTCCGGACAAATCGTTATTATATTGTTACAAACAGATGAATATTGATAATAACAGGAGACAATTGTTGAAAAAAATGAATTTTGTTAGAAAAGTAATAAAATGTGGTACCTGCTATGTTGTCTAATCCGGGTGTCAAAATAAAGCATTTTCCACCGAAATAAATCCAAAACAATTAATTACAATATCCAGTTCAATGTTCCATCTAGGGCCAACCAGTGTTACTTTTTCAAAATAACTTTTTAAACATTGACTATTATGAATTTCAAAACACTGCACAAATACCATCACACAAGATTTACATTGTTATACATGTAGAGATTAAACTGTCCTACAGGTAAACACAAGTGGGCATGATTTGCATGCTTTTTGCATGGGTGAGTGACCTCATGGGACAAAGGATGATGTGTTTGGATTTTGATTTATAAGAGCAATATTTTCAAGTTATTTTGAAAAAGTAACACTGGTTGACCCTAGATGGAACATTAAACTGGATATTGTAATTAATTATTTTTGATATATTTGAGCGGAAAGTGCTTTATTTTGACACCCGGATTAGACAACAAAGCAGGTACCACATTTTATTACTTTTCTAACAAAATTCATTTTTTTCAACAATTGTCTCCTGTTATTATCAATATTCATCTGTTTGTAACAATATAATAACAGTTTGTTTGGAAATTGTTGAAAAAATGATAATTTAATTTTCACAGCTCATCATTAGTGCAACTGTACTAACTGGGGGTATGAAATACCTTAATCCATGTTTGAAGTGGTCATATTGAAAAAACAAATATCATTGAGACTTAGGAAGCTAGTTTAAGCTTTTCTTGTAAAAAAAAATCTATTTACCTTGTAAAGACTTGTAAATCTGGATGGTGTTTAACTGCCAGTGTGATACAGAACTTTGTTTTCCAAAGTGCTTGAAGTGTCTATCTTTAGTAAGTCTACATCCTCACCAGAAAATGTTAACAATAATCAGATGTGTTTCCATGCATCTGGTTTTATACAAATCATTATATGCAAAATATGCAAAACTGTTTTAGTAAAGTTGATTGCACATTTATGCATACAATGACTGCACATATGCAATATTTGGGATAGTTTTAAACAGTTAAAACCCTTATGCCATGACCTTTCGAAATCACTGTAATAAATTTTTTGTCCATGTCTGTGTTTATTTGTAATCCTTTCAGGATTTCACGTACTATCTGTCATGTTAATTCCACTTCCGAAAAACTCATTTTGCATCATTTTCATAACTGTCACAATTTAAAGTCGCACAAAACATTAGAAATTTGTTCTAACGAAAGTGTTCAATATTTTTCGGAAACACAATCAAGGGGAGATCACCGGAGTTGTGTGTAGTTTGGGCTAAACGCCGTCTGTGTTACGTAACAATGTCAAACCCATAAAACAATCGACGCGGTATATAACAAACATTAACAAACAGACCATTGCACGATTAAAAAAGCAACGTACCATAATTTTATAGTATAATTACATTTTGTCCCGAAAAACAATCTCACCAATTATGTTCCACAAGATCACACATAGGTTTAAACACAGTGCAAAGGTCAACATCCCTGACCGATTATACGGAAACTACGTCTTGCAATGTACAATTAAAACAATGGATGACCAGTATCGCAATTGTACATTTATTAACACCTTTGTTTCCGAACAAAACTCTCACGAATTATGTTCCACAACTTCCAATAGGTACATCTACATTGCAACAGTCAACATCCCTGACCGATTATACGGAAGGACCGGCTACCGTTGTTTTCAAAAAATAGTGACGTGCTCAAGAGAACTTATTATTTTAAAATTTAAGAAAAATAAAAAAATCCTACAAAGCGATGTCAATCAGTTCCTATGATACAATTCGTTAACCATTTGTTAATACGTTTTTTTTGCACAACAACCCTCATTAATATATATCGGAACAAAAATATTAACATTTCTGAAATTATGCTATTATCCCCACAAAAATAGTCACGTGCTCAGGAGAACTTATTATTTGAAAATTCTTAAAAAATCAAAGAAATCCTACAAAGGGATGTCAACCAGTTCCAATGGTGCAATTCGTTAACAATTTGTGAATACTTTTTTTTGCAAAACATCTCTCATTAATATATATCTGAACAAAAATACAAACATTTCTGAAATTATGCTGGTATCCTTCCACATTAAATTCTCAAAGTAAGCACAAATATAGTCGGCGGCTCATTGCCGCCGACTAATAAACTCAATAGACACAATAGAAATCAAGTATGTTAGATGGGTTTTAATGTCAAGAAGCGTGTCTACATTGATATTCTCTTTAATCTGTTTTGCAATGGGGAAAATGCATAATTTTAAAAATTTTGGAAAACAATGATGACCTATTATTCAACTATTTTGACAGCGGTTTATATAAAACTATTAGATATGTCTCGAGTGTACAAATAAAACCATTTCTGTATTCAAAGGCATTCAAATTTTAATTGTCACAAAATTAAATTTTAACATATTTTAGGTCAATTATGGCCTAGTGAACCTGCTGTTTTGATACTTATCACGCAAATAAAGAAACATGAAACCTAGTTAATATTTTCAAGAGTTTATGTACACGTTATATGTAATTATTATATTATAAAATAATGTCACTTAGTAGAACATATCGATGGCTTGGTGCAAATGTGGACTATCTCCATCAAATTCTATTTAAATTAATTCAGTATTGTACCAAATCCTCAACATAATGTAACTTTTTGTACAAGCATCGCTTTTTAATTTTAAACAAGGAAAGTGACATAAAACTTTGTCAGAAATATTTATGACATGTCTTGTTTATGATTCCGTCAGCTTTCTGTTACTAGAGTTCCTTCATCATTTCTGTGAAAAGCAAACAGAATTAACCTATACTATAAGTTTACTGAGTTGCGTTCAACCCTGGACTAGGCGGAGTAGGTTGTTATATGCTTTTCTATAACTGCTCAATGAACAGGCTTAATCAAAACTGCAATATTTCTTTTATTTTTCATGTTTGGTCGCTTTGAAATTTCCTTTTCTATCTATACTATATGTTCTTATATGTACGTGTGCTTAACTCTCACCTGAATAAAAAACTGATTTTACCTGCACTCCTGTGAATCAAGGGGATAATACGTTACATCAGCATCACAGTTGGTTTCAAATATACCTCCTGGGGTCCATTGGGCAGTACCCGACGAGACTACTCGAATTAAAACGTTTTTATCACTAAACACTTCCAAGTTGTCGACGCTGAATTTGCAAAAATAATACACATTTTAATCAAATTTTAACTGGTATAAGTGTTTAGTAAATGAAGCATGTACTCGTATGTTTGTGATAAGGGTAATGCAATGGCATGCGATGCGACCCATAACCTAAACTTTATGTCTTTATCTTTCAAGTAAGTCTAGCCAATTATCAACTAACAGCAACATCATTTCTGTTTTGAAATAAAGATAAATGTTTGAGAAAATTGTTAAATCACTCAATTATCATGAATATTTTTCGTTTCAAAATAAAAGTTCTAATTAAAATCACTAATCACGAATACTTTTCACTTCAAAATAAAAGTGCTAATTAAAAAGTATTGTTTCTAAATTTAAAAAAAATGTTTGTTACGACTACTTGGGTACGAAAATAGTGGGAAAACAACTAAGTATAGTGTATATTTGACATGCGTTTTAGGGATAGTTCTCTTTAACATTGGTATCATGTTCTATTTCTTCAAAGTTACTTTTTGGTTTATTGTTTAAATAAAATAAGTTTATTATTATCGTTGGGCATCCTTTAAAAGAGCAAAATTGGAATTGAGGAGTCAAGCAAAAGAGCAGATTTGATTGTAAAACCAAAATCGCATGAACACTGCTTTCTTCTTACATATATATATCAAAAAAATAATTTTGTCAGCAACATCGAAATTAAAAGAAATTATTATAAGATATTAGTAGTTGTGATCCAAAGTGCTATGTACTTTACTACACGTATTAATTCTAAACAAACAATCTGGGGCTATAACACTAAGAACTATCACACTAAGTGCTTGCAGGTTGTTTAGGTGCATTAGGATAATAAGAAGCTTGTATTAGTGCAAGGAGAAGATGGAAAAATCTGTCACCAATCGTGAACTGTTTTGCGGGAACGAGGCTCTGTCGAGTTCCCACCAAAATAGTTCACCCGAGGTGACATATTATTCTTTCTTAACCGAATATCTCATGCAACAACTTTTCTTGCAAATATTTTATTGTTCATAACAATAAATAATAACAATAATAATAATAATAATAATAATAATAATACTCGGCCAAATACTGTTCTTCGAAAGGTATTTGTTGTTGTTTAATTTGTTTTGACTGCATTCGTGTTATTTGTCCTTTGGTGTCCATTTTCTGGACGAATTATGGGTCATGTATTATATTTATTATTTAACTATTAATAGATGATGTTTAATACGTACATCTAGTTTGACCCAAGAGAGATAAGAGGGTTACTAAAAAAGTTCAGAAAAGATGTTGTTTTGGTAAATACGTGATTTTTGTTACTTATGCATTCAAAATTATTGTTTTAGAAATAAAATGTATTGCTATGAACGTTTTTATGGGTAGAAACCTTAGTTTTTGAAGTGAAATTGTTAAGTGATTTTGACGGGGTAGAAGAACTTTTTGAACATCCCTTATAATAACGGAAGTTATGTTTGATTGCTCTCCCTTTGCATGTAAATATTGTATAGGAAGGATTCACAGGTAGCCAATATGCTAAAATTAGATTCACTGATAAGAATTGACCTTAGCAACCTTGCTAGTGGTACAAATTTTGTACGACTTGCATTCAGTTTGCTATAAATTAGCTTGTGTTGAGGCATGGATCTGAAACCATAATCTTTAAAAAAAAGTATAGTAAGACACAACAATGTTGCTATGGTGTTTGTAAAGGTGACTCGAGGTATACAGATAAAGATGGCATGAAAGATGTATCTTTATACCCTTTCCAAAACCAAAAACAAATGAACATAAGTTCAAAAAGTGGATATGTACATGTGGTCGGCTGTATTTTATTATTGACAAAGCAAAAAATTTTTAAAAAGTGGACATGCAAATTCAGTTGATATTTTGTTTGAGGAAAAGGACCTACAGAAGGAAATCCAGACCCTATTCGAGCCTCTTACATTCCGCTTTAGGTATAGAAAATTAAGTCAATCGTTTAGCTGTAGACATTTTATTTTGCATGGCAGAATAGTAATTTTGCTGCACCTATATAGATTTTCTCTTGTGCATTATGGTACTATAAATTTGGAACCATTTGCCCTAATCAATTAATAATAATGTCCTTCTCGTCCCCAGCTTCAATACCTGCCTTGCATCTGAAAAACAATTACAACAACAACAAAAACAATACAGTTAATTTCAACATTTGATAAAATATACTTAATGAAAGGAACAGGAAACAGATTGAACCAATTCATTGTCACATTTAGCAAAAAGTGTTTCTTTTATTTTCGGGGTACAGTTTTTATTACGCAATAACTGTTTTATTATAAATAAATTTTCATAATTTTGGTATCTAAATTACTGCAATGCATTCGGTATTATGAAACTGTGAAAAATGTTGATAATATGTATATTTTCCTTGTCAAAATGCAATTATCCCCACCGTCCGTTTTATTGTCCTTAAGTATATTAACTTATTTACTAGTAAGAATACCTACATACATAATTAGCCATATTAATTTTACAGTATTGTAAACATAAATATACAGACAAGATTAGTCATGATACATCATAAAGATACTGAAACTGCACATGTTTCTGACCACCTCCATCTCAAGATAATATAATGCATGCTTTAACTGCTTGATATGAAAATACTATGAGAATTTCTATGAATCTTTTCAATTATTGCTTGACTTTTCCCTGACAAATTTAAACCTTGACACTGTAATCAAAGTTTTAGTTAAACATTTGAATGCTCAGGTCATGTCAGATGAGCGAAACTTAACTCAAGGTTCAGCATTTTCTGTTAAATTTACAGCAAATATCTTATCACAAGGAATCACTGTTTACACTGTATGGAACCACCTTCCTAGAAATGTGTATCATGTGGTACTGATAACACAAATTGATGACGTAGCTGTGAATCCTTCCAATTGAAAGGTTCTTGTTAACCTTAAACAATTTCATTGTGATCAAAGATTTCTTACCACTAATGTGGATTGCATAAAACACATTTTTTCTTTGTATCATTTAATTGCACCTTTATTTATGTCAGAAGTTCTCATGTCTATGTTTTGTAATATCTAGTCTAATTAAACGTTTATACAACATTGCTTAACTTATGTGGACAAAATCCACTTCCCTCTACCCAGGGATCTTTCATCCATGCTGATATTCTTCAAGATATCATAATCACATCATTGCCAGTCATATGTGATATTCAATAAAATTTACCACTTATATAACTACTTATACTTGATCTCTATTTCATATCATAGGTCAAACAACTATTAACTTCATATCTACAATCAGATGGATCCAACCACAAATTGGCTCAGGGACATTACATCATTAGCATGAATGTCGTCCACATATAACACGTGTGTGTTTTACTTTTCTTGTTAAAGTTCAATCTAACGACTGGATGTTTTGTCCAGAAAAGATATAAACCTGAGAGTATTAAGAACGCAGTATATTTCATAAGTTATCGGTTCTGATCAAAGGTAACTGGACCTGACAATGTCTCCTTAGGTTGCCTAAGTTGGTTAATGGGTCCGTGCACCATCTTCACCAAGATCGTATGATCAAAGCTCATAATTTGTATTCTGAATATCTTAATCTAATTTTATGTCTTTCTGTTGATTATGGACGAATGTGTGAGTGTTAAAGAGTACTACTAGAAACAACTGTGCTTGAAAACTTATAGGTACAGCAAATATTAATAAACAAAATGTTTATTTACATGTTGTGTTCTTTCCCGTTCTCGTCTATTCTATGGTTTTGAAGCTATTTATACATTATAGCCATTCATGTTTATATGCCGCCATTATGAAATGTTTTTGGCTTTGCACATTATTTATATGTTTAATGCCAATAAAATGTTGACTTGGTTTGACTATACTGTGATGCGACTGAAAAAAGATTCCCCGTACTTCCCTTCAGTGTAGTTATCAGTTTCATTTACCTCCCTTGATGGTAATAGGCTCCTTTCAAGTCATGCAGATTGTCAATCATATTTGGTGGGAATAAATATATGCTTACTTGAACCATCCTTTATTTGGGGATAGGAATGGACAGGTATGTTCTGTTTCTTAGTCTTGCATGGTTGGCTAGGTGCATCCAGTGCGTTTGTATGGTTTTGAAACTATCTGTTTATTGAACTACTATAGCAGGCCTCCACATATACTTTATAGTGGAAAACAAAAACTTGATTGCACCAACATTTGAATGTCGTCTTCATCTATTTTTATATCTTTTTTTACTTGTTACAAAGTACTACTAGTGACAACTGTGCTTAAAATCTAATAGCTGCGGTGAATATTAGATAGCAAAACGTTAATTTTACATGGGATTCCAACCTCACCTATTCTCAATTACTATAGCGGGCCTCCACATATGCATTTCGTTGGAAAACAAAAACTTTATTGCACTGACAGTTGCGTTCTTCGACCAATCTAACCGTTGATCTCTCCAAACCTGATTTCAAATGAATCAATGACGATTTCAAATGTTTCAATGAAATTTAAATAAAAAGAATTAAATTCTAGAGAAAAGAACTATAGAACACCAATATAAAAATACTATGGTACCATTAAATTTCGCGGGGAATTTTCACATGTAACGCAAATATTTAGCGAGGATATACTTTCGCGTTGTTATATAATTCTCATTGAATAAGAAATAAGGTGTAATTTAATTTTTTATTCTCATGCAATAAGAAATAATATTGTATTTATTGTGTTTCTGGGGTGCCTCTAATGTGATACCGAGGCAATTGTAAATGGCGGACTATAAACATAAAAATCCACACACGTTCTAATCCCGTTTCTTAGAGGATGCTTAGATTGAATCAAAATATCAAATGCTTTTTGAACAAAACTATATATATATATATATATATATATATATATATATATATATATATATATATATATATATATATATTGCTAGTTAATTTGACAAAGAATTATTATGCACATTTGGTATAAAATCTACTGGGGATTTGCCGACAAATTAGTATAAAAACAAAATAGTGTTATTGACTTTTGGGAAATATGTTGTTGTTTCTTTTTTTTTCAGACAAACTATGGGAAAAACAAAACTCATTACTAGCTACTTTGTTTGCATCACCAGTGCGCATTTAAACAAGTTCGACGTTTTCAACATTCATTTAATGTTACAGTCGTCTCTATGTTTGTTTTTGCTGATCTTTGCAGTGCTGTTCTCTTTAACCTTTTCAATGTTTTCTCCATATTAACATTTTCACTGGAAAAGACTTTGCGCAAAATTTACAATAACATAACGACGGATTCAAGTGAATTGAAAATGACTAAATATTGAACGTACTGTACAATCAACGAGTTTGACTGACCTAAATTTAAAGACATATTTCAAATGAATACCCGGCTGCTCAACAGACGATTATGGTTAATATTAGCCACATCTACAGTTTTGTTCATAGTGTTCATAAGGATCTTAAAGAGATTTTCTCAATCTATCCAAATTTTAATTTTATAGTGACTGTATACAATAAATGCAATATACATGTAAACTACAAGTCCAAACCTGAAAGCACAATGCAAATACAAAAGTGAGAGAAAACTAAAACAAAACTTATAGAAGTATTATGTATTATAACATGTCTAAATTACATACATTTTCTATTAAGATCTGGCATTCGTTAACATCAGTCAATTGTCAACGATATCAATATCAACAGACATCCTTAGATTAAATTCATAAGCGATGCCGAGAAAATATAATATTAAACTATTAAATGTGAACTTCTAGGATATTCGATTTTAATTTCATCAACATTAAAAAGCTGGGTTTGTTGCTGGTGTTGATTTTCATTTATAGAAAATTAAGTTGGTAAACTGTAACGCCTTCCAGGAAAATATCTTAATCTTACTTGAAGCGTAATATTGTGTTTGCCCGAAGTTCATAAACAGCAAGTAGACACATGTGTACAATTTACAACGCACCCTCTTCTTTTCAAACAAAGGCTGGGTGTAGGATTAAGAGAAATAAATTGCACAACAAAAGGACCAAAGTGCCACAAAATAAAAAATATCAGAAGAAAAGAATTAGAATAGAGAAAAAGAGAAATAGGATGATATTTAATAAAAAGTCAACTGCCTTATTAAGTGCAAAACCACAACACGCATTTACGAAAATGATCAATGCTTGTTTAATGTTTAGATTTTTCCTATAACTTATTTGTTCGAGTGTTCAGAAAAATGTTGAATGGTGATATTCAATCAAAGATACTACAAGAATTACTTTTCTGGATAAAGTCGTCTAAATTTATTAAGAGAGGTGTAATGTGCCTGGTCCGAAGTTTATTAAACTGAAACTGCAGACTAGTCTCAAATCTCAAGCATGTGATACAAGTCTCCATTTCATCCGATGATATGATGTAGATTTGAGACTGGTCTACAATATCAGTTTCATCCAATTTCATATTTTAAAGAGAAAATTGCAATTTCTTATATTTAAGCATTTAAATTGCTTTTTTAAAAAATAAACCTTAAAATGATTGTTTGATCATTTTCAAAGTTGCATGGAAGTTTCAGAATCCTTTTTGTTGCATCTCACCTATTTTCTATAACAATGGCTGGTCGCCACATATACACATCGTTTGAAAAAATATTTCTTATGTTGGAATAATTGTCGTTAGAACTCCAGTCAAGTCTGTTATCCGTCCACTGCTACAACACACATGTAATTCAAAATATAGTGCAAGCTTGAAATGTCTCCAAACAACACGAAGCTGACAGCCAGGAACCAGCCCAAGGTCATAAAACTAAGTTTTGAGATCAGTCTCAAATCTCAAGGATCTGATTGGCTGAAATGGCGACTGGTGATTTGCCACTGACCGTTCCAAGGCGGTAACCCCTCGGTTCCTCATTTTTGTTAATTTTTTGTGTGTCTTTTCTGAAACTGATCATTTTATTAACCATGCGTTGCGACATCGGTAACGAGTTTGTAGGAGTAATCGTAACATCTACAATTTATAGGTGTGTCTATATTAAATATATACTGTTTGTCATCAACTTAATAAAATGATGCTATTGTCATCATTGCATTCACACTGGAAGTTTTGAAATAAACAGGACATAAACTTGTCATGTAAGAGAAGCTATTGATATATTTCAAGTTAATACCTACATGATTGTAGGAACACTTAACAGTGTGAATTCTAATTATGTGATAATAAAGTATGCTACCTTAAATTAAATTGGACCAGTTTTGTGCCTAAATCATCAAAATGGAGACTTGTCTCTGTTTTAGCCAATCCAATGTTTAAAATTTAAGACTTGTCTCCAATCTCTGTTTTATGATCTTGAGTCATAATCTGGTAGCATTTAGTATACATAAATTATAGCATTGTTAATGTGTTGCAGAACAAATCATTGTATTTTGTTTTTGCTATTGAAATGTTTATTTTTACTAGTTATAAAATAAATGATGGTGTCATATGTCCGTGAAGTACGCGGGGTAACGGGCTAGTGGTGTGGCGGGCGTATAGGGGCATTATATCTATTACTGAATTTTATGCAAAACGTATTTCAATATAACTCACCATTACAAAATATCCTGATGTCGACAAATATTGGTCTTTGATTTCCTGGAACGAAAAACGGTATAAAATGCTGACTTTAAAACATTATAGTAGATTCTATGACGATTCAAAGTTATAGCTTATAGCAATTTAAATCATTCTCCGGAAGCACTATGCAGACAAGCAAAAGATTTAGATAAAAACTAGAGCAGCAACTTAAGATTATTTCATAAAAGTCTGCTCATGTAAGAAGGTTTTCTGAAGATTCTATTATATAAAACTGATTTGTCAATCAATACAAGCAATATGATTTATTATTTGAGTTAAGTTACCAATCTTTAGCTTCTGATTGCTTGAAATGGCGACAAGTCGCCACTTCAGACAATCAGAGTCTTGACAGTTGAGACTGGTCTAATTTTATTTTTATGGTTCCGGGCACGTATGTTCCCAATATCGCCAGATTCTTTGTACCTGACATTGGATGCTCGTCGAAAACTTCATGTTTGTATGATTGTATGGCCGTTTGATTATTTTCAGTGTGATGAGATGATTAAATTAAGTAAAGGGTGTCAGTGTATAAGTCCGTGGTCCGTGGTTTTATGTTGGAATGCATTGCACGGTACGGGTCTGCCCCCCGCCCCAGAGTAGGGGCAATATTATTTGAAATCCATAATAGCGCTTTATGTGAAGTGTGGCGGCCATAGAAAGACTCCCCGTACATAAAGTCAGTACAGTAATCAGTAAATAATTTGTTACCGGTGTCGTGCAGTGATGATATCAGGGTTAACCGATCAACCTTTCTGGGGTTGTCCCGGCTAGCTCTATCGGTAGCATTGTCGGAATTTCATGTTTAGGCGCTGTCGCCGTACCATCAGTAGGGGCCATATCATTATGTAATTCACTTACCATGGAATTGACTGTAAAGAGGTTGAACGCAATCTTGATGTTGACTGTTTCATTGGGTCGTTGCAACACTTCGTACCCTGAGAACAAACTTGCTCGCAGCTCACTTTCTAAGTCGGTTGAATAATCTGGTGCGGCCCCACACACATTATGGTACACTGTTAATAATTATTAGAAGCATGAAAGTCGGGTCAATGTGACGTCGTAAGCTGAGTAAAGTTTTGAAAAAGAGAGCAGAGTTCGTTTTTTTATATAAAACATCGGATTGATAAGGAACAATTTGTTGGTGTTTGTGGTACCTGTCTACGTCTACTGAACACTAAGCCACAAACAAACAAAATTTGCAGTTAGTGATTATGAAATCTGTGCATATTTGATAGAGTTTAAGCATAAAAATAGAATGATTTTCACACCTTTTGTAAACGTCACCTGTTCATGGTAATATCATTTTTAAACTATATGTAAGACGTAAAATTTCATAATGAAACAAACAAAAATATAACATGTACATTTGTTATCGTTTGTGATGGATGTTTTTTTTTTTTTAAACTAGTACCAAATAGCATTACTTCTAGACGAACAAGCCTTTACAGTTGAAGAGGGCCAACCCTTCGCAAAAAAAACGTCAAATGATTATTATTTGTGTCACAATTTACTCAACACGATGTATATCAGATAAAGATAAAAAAAATTGTAAAAAGAACCAGTCCTACGCTAAAAGATTAAGACAATAAATGTCTTATAGTGCAGTGAGATTCAAAGCGATGTATCTCGTATGCAGATTAGGTACTTCCACTAACCTTAAGCTTTAATATATATGTATAGTTTAAAGTAAGATTCTTTTTGTTAATGATTGCGGCGAGCGTATACATTTGATAGATTAAAATCTAAAAAAAAATAATCCCGTTTAACAAAGTTTATTGACAAGTGAAATATAAACGCAGCAAAACAAATGTGTGTGCACCTGTTAACCTTGTAAAGATATACAGCACCAAGCAAACACTAATTAACTAATGTGTAAAATTCATGCATTAAATAATAATCGGAGTCCATTTTCTGTCTTGTTCGTGATTAATATTTTATTAACTTAAAGTACATTTATTTCAATGGCCGTCTCTAGCAAGCGAATCAAAATATTATCCGACAATAGGGTTTAAAGTGCTTCGTGTATTGATGAGAGTTCACGTTCAATAGATAAATATCATATTGCTGATTCATAACATTTATCGCACAAATCAAGTTTTAACAATTTAGGTGTTAAATATTTATCTTAATGTCGCCAGGGACCATATCATTTTTACTTTCTCTCAATGAGAAACCGATTCCTTGAAACTAGTGGTGGATTATAATTACATGTTCCTATGATCATTTCATTTAATGCGATCTCTCGTTTAAGCATTTGGCAAAAGTATTATTCAATGACAATCTTGATCATTTGGAAATAAAACATAAGCCTTTGAGACAATAACAGCCATGAATAAAAAAGTTGTGAGTTTTGAATCAAACATGCAGACATCGTTTTGGTAAACCAAACGAAATAATCAGGAACAAAAACTTAACGTTTTAAAAACCATGGAGCCTGATATACTCAGCCAAACTGTGCCCATTAACCAGGCCCCAATATCACTACCAATATCGAGTTGGATTTTAATCTCATCTATAATTATGTTTTTTGCCATTGACCGTTCCCAGACAATAACCGCAATGGTTCACTTCATCGTTTGTGTGTCTTAATTAAAATTGATTCTCTTAATGATACGCCTACAAATATAAATGCAATCATGCTATGTGAAAAAAAAATCAAGAGCAAAAATATGTTACCTGATGACAAAAACAGCAAAGGAATTGCAGATTCTAGGATATGCATCTTCTTATCTTTAAAATGTGTCAAGACTGCTGAATGATCATTCTGAACCGGCGATGAAATGGGCTTATATGCAAGCTGTCAGTTTTAAGTTTCAGCTTCTAACCATCCTGTAATAAAATACGATCATGGTATGCACCGCTTTTAATAGACTGAATACACATTTATTCTCAAATTCACATTTATTTGAAAATCGCCGAATTATTGTCTTTGGCCACTTACAATATCACAAATATGGAAATAACAAACTCTACGAATAAAAACACGGATTCACCAGTGCCCAAGATCATAAAACTAAATCTGGAGATCAGTCTCAAATCTCAAGCATCTGATTGGCTGAAATGGCGACAAGTCGCCATTTCAGCCAATCAGATCCTTGAGATTTGAGACTGATCTCAAAACTTAGTTTTATGATCTTGGGCCCAGGTAATACATGTAGACAGTGAAAAAAAACAATAACAGATAAAGTGAAGGGTATACGACGGTAAATTCTTCAAACACTCGCAAATCTTAATTGTTACATCTACACGTTGACATTAGATAATTGGACAATACGTCACCTTAGTGCAATAACGGTATAAGTACAATTAAAATATGAAGGAGATATACTGTTATTGCACTTAGGCGACGAATAAGGGTATGAGCAATTACATGTTTATTTATTTCTCATCACTGAATAAAATGGACAACATAGAAAACAGCGTGTTGATTGCATATTTTACACCTTCTCTCAATTGAGTGTTATATCTGCCTGCTTCAATCTTTAGAGCGTGTGAATTTTATTTAAATTATACAAAAGGCTTTCTTAAACAATCATCTTTAAAACACATAAATAGTCTTCAAATATAAATATAGCTAAAATATACACTACTCAAAAGTTCAAGTGCACACTCTTTAAATGTGGTTTTCCTAGCTGTTTCATCCAATCATTCGAGTTTGAAGTTTAATCAAATTCTAATAATTTAAGTTTTACATTATTGAGAAGTGGACACCTATCAAACAAATGTAATACCAACATTTTCGTGTTAAGGTTCTCTTACGTAAATATTCAATGAACAAGAGCGTAACATTGACGTGCAAGGTAAGCAACGTTATCAATCTAGAAAATAATATCGCTTGAATGTTTTCCTATAATGATAAAATATGCAAAAATTAGGAATTTCTTTTGCATTTATGAAAAGCATCATAATGTTTTTACAACACATTTAAATTTGTGCCAGTTAAGAGCATGTTGACGAAACTTTCGCAGTCTTCAGTCTTCAAACGTTCCATAGTTATAAAGTGTTGGTGTGAGTTTTTAGATTTTTCGGTGTCGGTTAACATGTAAATAACAAAAAACGATTAAAAAATCAAATTCGATTTTCGCACGGGAATTACGCATTAATAGCGTACGCTGACGTGGATGACTTAATACGTAAAACATACGCACGGTTTTCAAACAATTATTATTATTGTTGTTTGATCATATTTAAGATAATATCAAAGTTTCTTTTAATTAAGGATAATTTTATTGTGAGATATTTAAAAATTCAAGGTGTGCACTTAGAACTTTTGATAAGTGTAAATTTGTTATAATATCCTAATATTGGCAGCGAGTCTGACAATTTTTATGAACTGATTTCTTTTTCTTTGTTTTATAGACAGTATTTATTTTAATCTATCTCTTCATATTATTAACCCATTTTTGTTAATAGTGTTGTTCTGTATAAAAATAGAGAATTAGCGTGTCACAGTGTTTGTAAATTTCCAACCAAAATTTAATAGATCGTTCTTTGCATATAATATATAAGGGAAACCTCTCCAAAGACTGATAAATTTGTTGTTTGACCTAGAATATGTTTACAAAAATGGATGAGTATTTTATCGAGTTCTATAAAATCATACGCACGATCAATGTTTGATTCATATAATAAGATCAGGATCAAAACATACTATTAACTAGATTTAATTTTGTTTTCATACCAGTTTAAATTTTATTAAAAAATATATTATAATATATAATTATTAAGTTAATTTTCTGATAGAATGTTTAACTCAACGTATTAAATAACCTTGTTCATCTTCAAAATTTAAAAAAAAATCCCACATTCTTGTATTTGGTCCTATCTTATGGGGCCGTCAAACTATGACGTTCTGGCCAGCGTTCTACGACGTTTGAGGAAACGTTGATAGTCTTCCATGGTCGCTGGGATAGCGCCAGAAGTGCGTTGTGTGAACGCTAGTGAACGTCGGTGAACGTTGGTGATCGCCGGAGAACGCTGGTCAGGAAAAAAAATTTTGAACATGCACAAACATTTTCACTGAGACCAACGTTCTTCAACGTATAATTTTAAACGCTGAAGAACATTTCAGAACGTTCGTAAAACGTTTTACTAACGTTCGCCGAGCGTTGCACCCGTTCGGCTATCGTGAGTCAGTCGTTACTCATGCGTTACTTGGTTGTTACAAATCGTTTGTTTTGCTTTTTACGACTCCCTGGCGACCTGTCAACGACCGCCGCTGAACGGTCCCCTAGCGCACGCAGCGTGTGACTAAAGTGAAACGAACGTCCTTTTGGCGTCCATTGAGCGTCATTCGAGTGTTACCCTAACGTCCATGCCTCAGCACGCTCGTCTAACGTTGACCAATCGTTCTTCGCGCGCCAGTGGCACGTGAGAACATGCTAATGTTTTCAAGGTTTTCTTACTTGATCGCTGTTACACGCTTCTGGAGCGTTAGTCACACGCAAGTGGTGCGTTAGACTAAACGTTAATAACACGCCAGATCTGTCATCCTCATTATAGAACGCTCAAAAAACGAAAGATTGAAACGTTCAGAGAATGTTGACCAAAACGTCATAGTGTGACGGCCCCTTTAACACATGCTTTTAGTTATAACGATTATTCAACATTAATGTAAAAACGTACTGGGATAAAGCCTGAGACTGTGAGATTTAGATCCTATTCAGTAAAGGCAACTCAATTTAAACATTGCTATATAGTCTGGCTGATTTGGCATGCTTCTCAGATTGGGTTTCGAACTATGTTTTCAAAAGATTTTTTCCCTCAAGCGGTCAGTGATTTTCTGATTCGAACACCTTCTAAAAGTTATATACTCTCGGATGACCATTTCTTAAGCCAGCGCATGCCAGCGTGGGAAAGAGAACCCAGCTAATTATAGAGGTATCACTATAATAAATATTATTTCAATTTATTTTCATTTCTCTTAAGAAACAGAATACAATCATGGAGCAAAGTCAAAACATTTTAATTGATCCCCGGTAAAGCTTTAGAGATCGCCGTTCTACTAGTGATGATATTTTCATTCTTCATTCGAACATACAAAAAGTTATGGCAAGTAATTCAAGCTTAAGTGTGAATTTTATTGATTATGAGAAGGCATTACATACCGTAGTGAGAGATGCCCTTTGGGTTAAACTAATATAATCAGGTGATACGTGTAAGATGGTCAATATGATTGCAAGATCTTAGCATTGTTATACGTAATACGTAAATAAGCTCTAGTTTCGATTAAAAGTTTCTTAGGTTTGAATAACATTTTATCTTATTTAAGACTTCGTTTCCATTCAAATGATCAGTACTTTTTTAAAACTCAGCTGTTCTAAAAACCAGATATTCTATGTGTATGTTTACTACAAATTATTTATTCCTGTATTTTCAAAACTGAGCTTATCATTTATGTATCATCATACATCTTTTCTGGATTTGTTATAAACTCTATGTCCAATACATTTTCTAAACAGTGAACCTGAAATATGAACATAAATTAGGAATCAAAACACAAATCTAATTCTTTTAATCCCATATAGTGCAGAAGTCAATATTCCAGATTCATGGTAAATAGTACATGAATATGTGTTCACATCTCAATAAATGTCAAGGTCTGGGTATTTGCTATAATAGCTGTTGGTTTTGACAGTGGTCAACTTCTCCCGACGTTATGGTTTGTTGTTGTTGTTGTGCCAGGAGGTGTGGTATTTGAGAACACTGCGTTCTTATAATGACACTAAGTCGGTTTTAATATATTTAATAGTCCAGCTTTAACAATAATAATTTATACACCAAGTACTTATAGATTCACAAAGTTATAAATAAGAATAATATTTAGTTCTCAGTAAGTTGTATAAATCACCAAGATCAAATACTTGTGTCACAAAGTTAATTTAATAAATTCACTTAATCCAGAATTTTATAGTGTCACTCAGTTTTTATCCACAAAGGTTATAATGTCTCTGATTTACTAAATATCACATAGATTTCTGATTCACAAAGAAGTATAATAATCACATAGATTTTTCTTAATTAATTCATGTTATCAATATGTCCCTTTTGTTGTAATCAAAGTAAGAAGGTGGGGCTTAAGGCCCTTGTGATATAATTTGCGGAGTGGGCAGTAATATGCATTTCCATTAGTGCCCACGAACAGGCTCAATCAAACCGAGCCTGCAATATTTTCACATTTGTCTTGTTCGGTTGCTTTCATTTTCTTTTCCCTTTTCATCTATTTTAATGTGCTGTTGCAGTCGTTATTGCTCTTACATCGATAAAAAATATCAAAATATCTCTAACGGCAAAATATTATGACACATTAATGTCATTATTGTATCTTTATAATTAACGTATAAAATCAATTCCAAAAAGTTGAACTTTGTTTTCAGTGCTTATTTCATTAACCGCTTTTCTTAATATCTAAATATTTGGTATCAAAATTGAGATTAGATCATTGAAATTCTGTAATAAAGCTTTCTAGATCTAAGCTCAATTTTGATTCCAAAAATTTAGGCTATAAGAAAAGTAGTAAATGAAAAACACATCGAAAACAAAGTGCACACTTTCTTTTGTGATTGAGTACACGTTTATAAAAGTTAGAACAGGAAAGAAAAGTATCTGGATCTAAAAGTCTCTAAACTTCTATTCACATTCAAACACAAAAACTAAGTCACACATAGATAAAACTTTTAAACAGATCTTACCCTACGGATTTACTAGACAATAAAGAAAACCTCACAAACGTATCAGCTATTCCTTATAACAATTGTTCACTTCTACTTGCATGTCGGACTTAAACAAGGTAACACTGCTGCAAATCTGTTCAGGTAGTACATGTTTGATCAAAGAATATGATAGGTTTCATATAAAAAGGAACATGCATTTCAATGTAGACTTTTTAGTACAAAACAAAAGCTTTATAAATTATTGTATATCTTTTTGTTATTTTACAAATGATAAGTGAACCTTATTAGTGAACCTTAGCGAATATACAGTGAAAAACTATTCATTTTATTTAAAAGACAGTTATACATTTAAACTTTCGTCACGCCTGGCTTTTATAATTTTATAACAGACGTATCTAACTCAAAACGAGTATTGAAGGAAACTAACCTATTTTGAGATCGTCCGATAACATTAAATGTTTATATCGAAATCGAAAAAAAAGTTAACGTTATTATTAATTAACTAACTCATATTGGCCCAGCAATTCTCATATTGGCCCAGCGATTCCCGTATTGGCCCAGTTTAGTCTTCATATAACTTTGATGGTTTTAGACTGTTAACTAAACAGTCACATGACTGACAAGAAGGAGACATGTTTTACTAAACTAAAATCATTCATGGGTAGATAATAAGGAAATTTTCACGATAATTCATGACTCCAAAAAATGTCCACTGAAGTGAAAAACTTACTTTCAGAAAAGTTCACCAAGTCCTGGTGACCAGCATGGCTAGAAGTTGGATATATTACACATTAACAGAAACCTCTTTAATATCTCTGTAAAAACAGTCGTTAAATCTGAGTTACATCTTAATGACTCAATTACTGTCATTGACTAAAATTGCACTTCTAACAATTTCCTCCATATATACGCCTTTTAACGCATATGCGACCAGTGTAGATCCAGATCGGCCTGCACATCCATGCCGTCTGATAAGGATCTGAACTGGTTGCATTTTTGTCAAAAATAATGAATAAAAAAGCGAACAGTTTAGACGGCACGGATGTGCCGGCTGATCTTGATCTAAACTGTTCGCTCATGCAATAAAAGTGTATCTATGAAGGAAAGAGTTAAGTCTATGAATTGCATGTTTTTTCTTACTATTTATAAATAATAAATCACAATAAGAAGGCAAAAATTGTAATTTATCACAAAATATTTGATTGCGTTTTAAACATACAGAACTTATTATGGATACTGCTCCGGTTCTCGTTGATAGTTTGGTGTCTTATTTGAAAGTATTCATTTAATAAACCCAGGGTCTTCTTTCCTTTCTACTTTTGGCCATGTTGTAAGGCGGTAGATTCTGAGTGTGCATATTTCTGATATGTATATTTTACTGTTTTATCCTTTAGACCGGTAGAATGCAAAGCTTTAAGTTTATGTATCTTGTATCCTTAATTTCCTTGCATAAAACGTTATAGGTTATAATGAATAACATCTATATGGGGGAAAGATTCATATCTAATGACCTGTAATTGGTAGCAACATGCAAAAAAGGAATTATTAAACAATTTTTGAACATTGCAAAGATATTTCTTTCTTTTACATATAAACCTTTGAAAAGAACAAAACTGTGTTCATTATTTTTTCGGTTTAATGGAAACCTTATTTTAAATATCGGAGATTTAAAAGTAACTTGTAAAACAATAGCAACCTAATTTGAAATATCAATTTGAAAGATTTAAAAGGTACTTGTAAAACAATAGTGACCTAATTGAAATATCGACGATTTTAAAGTTACTTGTAAAACAATAGTGACCTAATTTAAATATCGAATATTTTAAAGTTACTTGTAAAACAATAGTGACCTAATTTAAAATATCGAAGATTTTAAAGTTACTTGTAAAACAATAGTTTCTTAGCTACAAGCTATTTTGTTCTTTACATTCTCATATAGAACATGTACACAAATAATAAAAAAGAAACGGGATATCAGATTCCTTACCTTTATCCTCACATTTTGATATATCTTTTATTAATATTCCATTAACTAAGAAGATAGTTATTTAGCAGAAGCACAAAAGAATTAATTATTTGACGAAAGAAAATTGTTCACCAGTACTGAAAACGCTCCAGTGTTTAAAAATCCAATACGTTCAGGATTTTAAATCCTAACCTTTAGAATATACCGAATCGTGATTTTTTTTCAATAACCGTATAGAATATTTTTCAAAAGATATATTGAAAACAGAAAGCGATACCGTTTACACATATCTATAGCGTACTATCTTCGCCTCTCCTAGCTGTCTTATGTACACCTTTCGCCCGTTTCTTTTTAAGTTCGCCTTTAGTAACTATTTTTTAACACTGATTAATCTAAGGGAAATGAAAGTTATTCCAAAAATATTGTTGTTACTTTATCTGGGGATTCCAATTTAATATGGATGCGGAGAGATCTCACTCATGGTTCACACTCGCTTGATTTATCCTAAATCCTGACATATTCAAAAACATTATACATGTATCAGATTTTTTTCCATGCAAAATACAAAACATGACCGCAATATGGGAGAAATTAAACGATGTTCGTAAAACAAAGTGTTTATGAAGTTCACCTAAAATGATTCTCATATGACTTCGTTTCTATATTAACAATTCTAACATTGAATTAGCTGTGAATTATTACACGATAATTCACCGCGCGTGGGCACGGCTATTCCTAAATACCGATCTGTATTAAATTATCACGTGACAATTGTATTTTTCGCTAGGATTGAATTTCGCGCATTTAAGAAAGCACATAATACGCGAAATTTTTACCCGCGCGTAATATAATGATACCACAGTAATAGAATAATATTTATTTTATATATTTAGATAAAATACTATAATTATTGTCCGCTATTTTGCGGCAACGTTAAGGTAACACATCACGTCGTTTCCGTTGTTGACATTTTATTTCCTGGTGCAGTATTAACCGTTAGAATGACAAATACGGTTCGAACGACGACTGGAGAGTGCTGGATGCGCGGTTGGAAGGATATGTATTCAAGTTTGTTATTCAATCTTTTAATTATTATCAGTTTTTGAATTATGGAGATGTTAAGGGAGAAAACATTAACTGCCGAACTTATAACCCATTTGAGTTTATTACAACGCGCTAAAAATGAGTTATGATTATTTCGCTTATTCAGTCTGATATGTCGTGTTAGAATTGAAATAATCAATAGTTTCCGGTGATTTATCGCAGTATAAATCACGGAGCGTCGTTCAGCTGCGTAGAACAAAAGAAACTCCTCATAGTCTGTTCACATTTTTTCTCTAAATTTCTTAGCATGACTGGGTACTCTCTGTGTGACGGACATTCATTCTTTATAAGAATCAATCGAAAAACAGTGTATTGTGTGTCTGTTATACCATGGACTGTTTGTGTTCTGATTGAAGAATGGATTAAATAAATACACTGCTCGCCAGATGTATGATTTCTACTTCTTCCTAATTGAGTCGTTTCTTTTGTGCTCGGTTATATTTAACTTGCAAATCTTACATGTCCCTAACTAAGTGATCAAAATGGAAACAATATATTGATTAGCCTGTTAATGTTTACCGAATATGAACAAAAGAAGTAATTAAGTTCACCAAAGCAAACCATATTCTTCTATTCACGTGGGATAACCCGAAACAGATAAGTTTCATCAAGCCGAACACAGTGTGAAAAGGTCAAGTAAAAAGACTCCCATATATTGGTTGATATATAATGTATAACTGGTTTAATTTAAAGTCATATTTTATTTATTTCAATACCCTTACATGTGATGTGAACAGAATGGGATGAAAATCAACAACATGTTACTAATAATTGCTATCATAAAAGGCTATGATGTACATAAATAGACAGTCACGTGATACTCTGTTTATAGCAAAATATAGTCCTCTAGCAGATAGCAGCGATAACTATATTTTTGAGTATGGAAATGTGTTGTTTGAACAATCCAAATGTTTATATTACCTGACGAACTCATTCAAATATCGATTCATTTCTTGAATTAACATATAAATACACTCATTTGTACCGACATTATAAGAACAATTGTTGATATTCGGCGTTTTGAATGGCTGTTGGAACAGCCACGTGGACGATAAAAGCGAATGACGGCACTCTTTCTTCACAGAAACTTGTGATTAAATGTGTGTCAACCTCCACACAACGATTTGATTGGCAATAATCCCTGCCATAACAACTGGCATAAGACTCGTATTCTGCAAAACCTTGGTTAGGCAAAATTTAATTTAAAAAACTAATATTAGTTAAATTAAGGGCAAAACATAACAAGATTCTGCTAAAACTGTCTATGATGGCAGTGGTTACTGTTTCTTTCTAATACGTTGTGGGCGGCTTTTTGAGATATTATATGATGATGTTTAGAAGTCGTTTTATATGAATGTTAAGTTGTTGATTAAGATTAATGTTAAGCAGAAATCTTATATAAAAGTTAATAATGTCTCTTACATAAAATGCCCAATAGTCTTCCCATATGACTATAAGTTGCTCAAGCATTCGTTTTATATTAACTAGAGGGGCGAAGACGTGAAAATGGTGCTTCGAACTTTCCACAGTGGTTACGCCCCCTTACTGTCAAGTTCATCTGTGTGTGTGTGTGTGTGTGTGCGTGTGTGCGTGCGTGCGTGCGTGCGTGTGTGGATGCGTGAGTGCGTGCGTGCGTGCGTGCGTGCGTGTTTCTTCGATAACTCTTCTCTTTTCTATAGACGAATACAATCTCATTTAGACGATAACAAATTATTTAAGAAAACTCTATTTAATCATGTCTTTTTTACCATGCAGAGCTGTGTTTATAGCTTGAGAAACGCATAAGATAGACCACAAGATAAAAGTATGTATGTTTTCCTACATAATTTAAGCAGCGTGAAACGTAGTTTTCAACATAACGTTTCCGTGTGGTATCTGTCTTCTTAAGGCGACATAAAAATGTGTTCACGCAACTTTGGCAAAAGAGGTAAAGAGTCAATTAAAAAAATAAAATAGTTTGAGCCATATAGAATGGAAACATTGCAATATACGAGCATAGTATAATAAACTAAATAAAATGAAAGGCAATGTTAATTGTCCACATTATTCGTAAAACCATTTGTAAATTTAAAACGAAAAGTTACCGACGTGATATTCTACCCTCGGGTTCTCATTTTTGTTAATTGTTTGCGGTATTTGTTTTCAAACTGATCATTTTATTAACCGTTTGATCTCTCCTTCTCTTCTTCTTCGCTGTTTGGGAGGCTATGTCTTCTGATTGTGGTCATTCCTGATATGTATATTTCACTTTTCTACAGCTCTCTGCATGCTTGGTAAACCCTTCTACAGTTGATCGGTATGCTTGCCTCTATGTTTGCACGTCGGTGGCAAGGTTTAAGAGTTTATGTATACGCTTATAATAAAATCTTTAAGAACCTAGAAGCTCGATCTGTTACGTTTGTCCTTGTTATCTCCCCTGTTTCTTGCTTATTTGACTCCAGGGCACTGATCTCACCTTTTTGCTTTATAATGTTATTGGCATCTTATGTCAAATATGTTTATGTGCTTTTGTCGAGTTAATGGATGGGATGGCGCTGATACACCAACACAACTTGTACTTATATGTTAATATGAGAACATGTGGGGGCAAGTGTGATCGCAAACCGTCTGCCTTGCTTTAGCTACATTTTCCATTTTCTTAAAGTAGACATCAAAGTACCCAAACCATGCCGAATTTAGTCGACAGCACTAATGTCTATTCAACTTCCCTTGAGAGCCCAGTGTTTTTATAGACTTCACAGGTTGACAGCATAACCGTGTACTCCAACCCTATGATTTTGTCTTTTAAGTATCATGGTGTTTCTGCAACATAGGATCAAGTAGATCTTATCTAGGCACTCCCAGAAAAGTTGTACATAAACTCGGTTTAAAGCCACCGGAAGGTACATGTGGTTTCGATGATGCTTTGGTTGAAACTGGCGACTTTTTATCTGCCTCGTCGTCCTTTTCTGCAGCACGAACTGGTTCAGCCATTTTCAAAGCCCATGGACAGAGGCATTTATCAACGCGAAATTAAATAAAAACTCGATTCATTGTCTAAATTGTGTTACCGGTTCGACACTACAGCCATGGAGGACATTAAGCATAAAACGTGTACATGTATGTACCTTAGCTTTGTCACGACCAATCTCTCCATGTTGAAAAAGGCACCAGTCTGAAGAATCAAAATTTCAAGTTAATCTTGAAGAGTTTTCAAAGCGAGTTATTTTGAGATAGACGGCATTTTGCTTAAATTAACTGAGTTGTCTTTGTCAGAACGATTTCAGTAAATACAATGTTCATGTTTTAGCATTGAAGGAAAATAACCAAGTATAATGAGCCAACGATCTGATAATACACTATAGACAGATACTGTACCGACATGGTTAATTTCGTTAGAAAAAGCTACCGCTTTTTTGCTTAATACAATTAACATAAATCAATAGAAGTTTATGATCCGAAATGAAAACAAGAGTAAATTTTCATCTATTATCTTTAATTATAAAATTCATTTAATACAATGATGTGGCAAAAATACATCATTATATATCTTTTATACTTCATATATTACGTATATATCTCAAGCAATACTGACATAAAATGACATAAAATGAATTAGATTAATAAACGATAGCTACGTTATATTTCTGCATATTTTCTAACCATATACAGTTTTAATAAATGTATGAAGGTTCTATCAATTATATAGAGGATATTTGTTTGGTTCAGTGAAATATTGAAATATTTTATTTCACGAGTGAACTCCAGAAACTGATATTTTCACGAGTGGCTTAGTGGCGTGTTCACTGAAACAAACAAATTTTCTTTTTATTTAATGTTTTCTTGAAAAAGTAATAGGTAAAGAACATGCTAGTCAGAGTTTCGTGTTCCCTGTGGAGGGCCCCAAAATAATAGCAGCTTAACTTTCAACCATAGCTGATGGAACAATAGAAAATAGTTCTGAAATGCATATCAGATTTGAGTATTTCAAACAGACTTTCTATCACTATTATCGAAAGAAACTGAAAAAAAAATTAGCTTGATTTAAATTTACATCATTTTCAAAAGAAACATCATGCCATCAATGGTATACTTAAGAGGGATCATAAGCTAAAAAGTAGTTTGGTAAAAACAGTGAAAATTGTCTTAATAGTTTCAAAACAGTGGAATACCATTTTTATTTTACTGAGAAAACTGTATAATTCTCTGGAAAACATAAAAATGTCTTTCTTGTTGCTAAATTTTTTAAATCATGCATGGCGTAACTCCGAATAACGCCCGAATACAAATTGGATGTTCTATGTATATAGCATAAAGCCAGAAAACATGGATATAGTCGTACTGTTTGCAAACAAAGACTTTGCAATCTGAATTAAATACTAAAAACCGTTAACTTTGGTAAGAAGGGCGAGGAGTTTATAACTATGTCTGTTTTCATCAAGATTAAATGCAACTCGTGATAAATGTATATAATTTAAATATATACATGTATCTACAACACTGAAATCAATTCTTGGTTAGTGGTATCTTTTAACTTGTGCAATACTATAATGTGAAAAAATCTGGTCCGAATGATTTTTATTGGGTATGCTATAACTTGTGTTTGTTTGCTAAATATGACACTTTACCAGTTCCCGTTCTTAATATAATGTGTTCAAATGTATTAAATTACTTTACTTTTTTTCTGTTTGTTTATGACTAACTAAAATGTACTTAAATTAATGGGTGAATGTGTAATTTTAGAGTTCAATGCTTTAACTCACAGTTGCAATTGGTTGCTCTCTGTTTTCAGGGCGTGACGTTTAATCACTCATAAATCTGATTGGGTATTCTCTGTTTAAAGGGCGGGATTTTAATCTTTCTTAGTTTTCATTAGGTATTCTCTGTTTGACGGGCGGGTCGTTTAATCTCTCATAGTTTTATTTGGTTATTCTATGTCGTGATGTTGTTCTCTCATAGTTGTAATTGGTTAATCTGTTTTCAATGCGGGATGTTTAACTACTCACAGGTTCACAGGTTAATTGGCAATTTTCAGGGCGGGAGGTTTAGTCCATTTGGTTTCTATCTGTTTTCCGAGCGGAAGGTTTAACTAAAATGTTCTAAGATTAATCGTCGATCTCAATTTTTGTTTCCCATTTGACCTTGACCGGGAAGTAAAAATCACAATTCTATTTGATGGACACCCTTTTGTGCATTTTGCTACAATATGATAATGTTATATTAACATTTAAGGTTGCTACACTTAGTGACCAAGTAGAAGTTTTATATAAAAGAGAAGGGCAAAGACGGTTAAAATTTGCTTCACATATGCCCGCAGTGATTACGTCCCTTGACATTTACACTCCCTCACTGTTAGCACAAGAGATAAACCAAATCGACCTGTCTGTTAACACAAAGCGTAGAGTTCCAGAGACCAATAAACTAAGTCGACCAACAATTTACACAAAGAATATAGCTTGAGAAGTCGATGTGATTGATTGTTGATTTTATATTGAAGTAGATGAATTAAAATAAAATAATATATGTTGATATATATTAATCACGTATCATCACGTGATACATGTATAGTGCCCGTCAATAGAAAAGTCATTCTTTTGCCGTAGCATTTACATTGATGATATTGAAACCATGTGGTATGTCGGAGTAGCACTGGTACAAATAGCTATTTCGTGTAACTTACAGATTTATCAGGCGTTTTCTGTTGCCAAAATGTAAAAGCTCATTATTTGATAGAAACTATACTGTAACATCAACGGGACAAATTACACAAGAGTCATGGGAAAACTTCTTAAATGTTGTCATATATTTTCTTCGCCTCGCAAAAATAATTTTTCTTAGAGACTGATTTTTTAATGTTTTCTTTTACAACAATCTCTACTGTTTAATGTTCAAAGTTTGAAAATGCTTTAGCAGACGACAGTCGGGAAATTTGGAGAAAACCGGAAATAGGCATAATGGTGGCAACATTGGAAGTGTGTTCCTGATTTTGATCATAGGGAGTGTTTAAATTTCCTTCAGAAGTAAAACTGTAAATGTATATGATGCAATTCTTATTTTATCGATCAGTTACAGCTGGTAATAATAACAAAACAGGTAAATTTCTATTGAAGGGAAGTATACATGTGCTGCGAGTTTACAAGTTCAATCAAGTTTGCTTGTGTTATTTGAACTATTCAAGTGGGGTAGTAAAAGGTCTTGCAGTAACTAAATCAGGATACCGGTCTCAAATCTCAAGCATCTGAATGGCTGAAATGGCGACTGGTAACCATTTCAGCCAATCAGATGGTTGAGATTTGATACTGGTCATCAAGTTTATATAAACGGGTTATAAATCAGTTAAAATATAAATACAAAGCATCACATAGACAAACCCTGTGTGTTCCCTTTCCGCTCTTCATTTCTAGATTTGTTTTTAACAAATCAAATTAAAACTATTGTAATATGTATTTATTGTTATTGTTTGCTAATGTAAATCGCAGTCTCTTTATTTGATCACAATGACTTCAAAAGACCCATACTGAGGAGTTATCATTGTTTATTTTCAAAAGCATGATATCTACAGAAAAAATGAATTCAGATAAAACTTTTAACATACAGTTTATCAGTCGGTCCCATTTGTTTGTTTTTTCTTTGGAACCCGGATTATATCTTAGAGACACATGGCCTGAGAAACTAATTCATTACGACATTTACATTTAAACCAGATGACCGTCCATTAGTCAATCATTCATCCTGTTTACCACTGGTTTACTGGTCAAACCCATAGATTAATGATGTAAATCATTGCAAGTTTTCATCATTTCTCTCCTCGCATTGTTCTTTTATACAAGTGCCTGTAATGTTTGGTTTGTTGCTTGATTACACAGCTAATTATAGCACAAGCTAAAAATAGCACTTTGTTTCTGCCTGGCAGTATAAACTTACGTTGTTCCGTCTATTGCTTGGATATACGGCACAAACAAACACACGCGGTGTATTGCTTGAATACACAACAGAAACTATGCACTCGTATCTTTGTATCTAAATTTATCAGATTCAAATCTCATTCAGACGCTCTTCTAATTTCTTTTATAAATCACAGATTATGAAACAAATCTCCTTCAGGATATTCTTCACTTACAAACACAACATTAATTCCTTCCACTCCTGAAGCTTAAAGATTCTTTCAAGACTGGTTTTTTTTTTCAAGCTATCACCTATAATAATAAAAGCCTACAAATATTCATTTATGACTGTATGGATTCATTTTAAATGAAACACTACATGTTGGCTTAATCTCGTTCACTTCGTCACATTTCGTAACACTCATTTCGATCGGCATCGGTAAACCTTCGGCAGAGATCGTACTCTCTTCGGGAGTTCTCGACATCTCGTGTTCATGATCCGTATGTTCATTATGGTGATGCCGATGTTTATGATGGAATGCTTGCAATGAAAACCGCCTATGTGTTTGTTTTCTTCCACCCCTCCTTTTAGAAATATGAGGGTTATCTTTTCTCATATTTCGAGTTTTATAAACTTGTAATTGTGTATAAAGTCTCTTTAATTCAGCCTGAAATGAAAAACAATGACATTCATGATGATTTTCACTTTATATATAGAAAGAATAATTAAAAGTGAATAAAAATATGAAGTTTAAATATACCAAGCATTGCTTAGCACAGCATTTTTACTGATAGTTAATCTCGCATAAGTATGAAGCTAGAAATATTTGCATACGGCCTACATGTATTCTGCATAAAATATATTAGGATTTGGTAGTAAATTTCAAAATATTCAATTTGAGTAACAAATCATTTATTATGCTCATGATATCGGACTAAATCGTATCGATAATGTCAAATTCGTATACTAGTGCATACAGGAATAATCAAAATATATTCTGTTCCACAAGCGTTTGCAGGAATTAATGTATTTCTTGCAGTATCAGAAAATGATATGACGTATATATTCCTATGCGCACTGTTAATTCAAGCGAAAAAAAAAGGAAAAAATGATATTGTGAAGCATCCAACTATAACCGAGGCATGTCGTAGTGTTCCGAAGATGACCAAGTACGTCAACTGGAGCCGAAGTACGTCGACTGATCAGAGCCAATGACTTACCCTTATATCTTCCGGGTCCATATCGGCTAAGCTAACCTCACCTACATCCACGTCGCCGTTACTTGATATACCAACATTTAATTTCATGACCTCAGGTGCCATGTTATCTGGGACGTCGGATGAAGAGTACGCTCTATTCCTGATCTGCCGTTCATCCGGTGGACGATGTGCATACCATAACTGTAGTGTTAATGAAACAAGAGTTAATTAACTATATCGTAACTGTTTGGTCTATGAAATTAGTGATAGTGTACCATATCGTGACCATTTGGTTTAAGAAACAAGGCAGTGTACCATATCTTGAAGAAAAAAGTGAGCGAAATGTTTAGAACACATTTATTGCACGCGAAAACTGTGTATTTTAACAATGTTTCAGTGAAATATTGTGGGTTTTTTTCATAACTAAACACCAGAAACGGATATTTTCCCCGAGTTCCGTAGACAAAAGAGAATATACTAGTTTCGGGTGTTTACCAGTGAAATAAAACCGATATTTCGCTGTAACAAAAACATCTTTTGTTCAATGTTTTCTTGTCAAACAAATCTGCAAAATTGTAAACGTATTTTGTAAGCTTAAAAAAGTAGTCCAGCAAAATACAGTAAAATGAAAACAAGGTATTCCGTAGTTCCATAACAGTAAAAATACAAATTTTGTTTTACAGAAAAAAAACACTTTATAATTCATTGGAAAACGTACAATAAGTTTGTGATTGCAAATAATAAATGGATATTATCATTGTTTTACCTTAGGACCAAATACTAAGACGAGTGTTACACTGACTGTCAACTGACATCGTAGAAAGTACATCAGAAACAAATAGTCCGGGTGTAAACTTAGCCAATATATATGTCTGGAAAGAAAAACTTGTATCAGTGTTCACAATGACAACCACATTTACCAAAGACTGAACAGTTGAACCTGCCTTATCAGCCATCTGCATTCAGCAACCACCTGTCTTAAACATCAAGTTTAAAATGTCAAAAACTGATAGTCTGTTCTATTTTTTACATGTCTTAAGCAGCCACCTGTGCTTGGCAGCCAGTTTTCGTCACTCCCTTGTGTGGCTGCTTAATGCAGGTTTGACTGTATTTGTATTATAATACAAAAGAGCGCATGAGCCTCACACGCGACCCACCAGTTTTTCGTATGAATAAAGCGTATACTGTGTATCTCGTTTCTAACTGGTTGCCTGAACTTGGAGACCGGTCTCAAATATCAACCATCAATAGGCTGTACTGGAGACCACTTCTTTCCGTTCTACATTTTCTCTGTGTGGAGAGAATGTGTGGAAAGGCCGTTTGGACACAGAAAAAATCAGATAAATAGTTAGGGACAATAAATTTTGTTATACAACAGACAACAAACACTGTGTGCAAGTTGTGTTAATGTCTTCACAATTCTTACATCAAAGCTGCTTGCAAATGATCTAATGTCACAGATAGATGACTTTAAGCTCTCTGAGGAAGAACCAAAAATATTTTTAAAAAATAAGCAAAACTGCACCAAAATAGGTTTCGACAACAAAGTCAAATACGGAAAATAGGGAAGGTATCACTATAACAAAAGAATGACATGTGAATAAAACCCAGTAAAATTGCAAACGGGAAAAGACCTGTGTACAAGATCGTAAAGCTGACTTGTCTCTATTTCAACCAATCAGAAGCTTAGCTTGTGTTTTGGGATTGTTCCCCACTCTCAGTTTTATTATCTTTAGCCTTTCTATAAAAAAATCTGTGACTTTTGAGTGTTTTACTTTGATTTGATGTTCAACGTCATTAAAACAACTGAAACTCAATTACAAAATAAATTTACATTTTTGTATCTTAAAAGCATGTTAATCGTCATTTGCAATAAAATGCATTGATATTGTCAAAACTAAATGAAAACTTTGAACGATTAATTATGTGGTCACTTTCTTTTGACTGTATATATATTTATTTATTTCGTGATAACCTGAGGTTCAAGAATGCGAATTTACATGCAGATTACAGATGCACATTTGAAGAAGTATATATACTAAAGCTTAAGCAATATAATCAGACTGAATAGTTCGGGAAAACAATAGCTACTGAAATAATGAAAGACAGTGCTAGAGTGAACAGTATATCCACTGATGGATTTATTAGAGTATATATTTGAAATTATTCATTTTAAGAAGCAATCCTCTGTTTCTCTATCTACTTTTTAGCTGTGTGGGATGCTGTGTTTTCTGGATGTGACAATTTATGACATGTATATTTCACTGCTTTATATAAAAATGTTTGCAGATCCGTCCGCTTCGGGAATGCAAAGTCTCTATTAAAAACTTAAAAACACAAAATTTAGCATCCATATATATATATGGGTGAGATAAGTACCAACGAACAAACCTTCAGACATAAAGGAACAGATCCAAGCACCAGACACGGCGACATCGCCTAGCCAAGAGTGCTGTACATGGTTATAGACGTGCCATCCAAGTTCTCATAGAGAAATTTTCCGGCAACGCATATAAACCATAACTATCCACAAATGACCCTCTGACTGCCTAGACATTTACATACACTTATTTTTATACATATACAAACATGTAGGACAATTACATATAGACATCTATTAGCATCGTGCTTCCTCCTTTTTATTTTTGGAGTTTTTATGCACACTAGTGCTATAGACAGAGACAAACACAATGAAAGTCAGCTGGATCTTTCGATACACTGAATTGAAGATATATATTAAGTTAAGGGGAGATAATATATAATTAAAAACGTTAAAACATTGAAATACATGTATACACTCCTTCCGCATGTTATATGTTAACTTACCTTAACACATAAAATACAGTAGAAATAAAACATTCGTAGCATATAGCCGCCGATATATACGTCCCTTCGCCATACTCGGAAGGGGCTGCCCTAACTCTATAACACAGATATATGCCAAATAACAGGAACAGAACCTCCGCTGAAATATAAACGGTATCATGTGTTAACACAGATATATGCCAAATAACAGGAACAGAACCTCCGCTGAAATATAAACGGTATCATGTGTTAACACAGATATATGCCAAATAACAGGAACAGAACCTCCGCTGAAATATAAACGGTATCATGTGTTAACACAGATAAATGCCAAATAACAGGAACAGAACCTCCGCTGAAATATAAACGGTATCATGTGTTAACACAGATAAATGCCAAATAACAGGAACAGAACCTCCGCTGAAATATAAACGGTATCATGTGTTAACACAGATAAATGCCAAATAACAGGAACAGAAACTTAGCTGTAAAAGAAAACGGCAATAGTAAATAGAATTTATCTACAGATAAAATGGCTTTCCACATTTGTCAGCTTATGGACATACAATCAGCCGATATTATTACGATAAATGACGCAGCTTGGCGAAATGGAGCTTTCGGCATAGTTGACAAGGCACTGCCGCCGAATTAGTATCGCTTTGAGGTTAAATAAACGTTTCAATGTATGTAAAAACAATTAAGATTTTTTGTGCCGTGTATGTTTGCAATTTGATCCGAGTCTGCACTAATCGCAAAGTCAATATTCTTCACATTGTGTAAAGTGCCTACCCCGTCCACCTCCCCTCTTCCTCGTGGATAAGACTGATATAGAGATTTTTACATATTTGTTTAAGTAATTTATTATTATGGTAGACTACGGTGACTGAATACTTACCCACTTCTGTGGAGTAGTCCCACCAGCCTGATTTACATATAAAATAATGCAGTTCATCGTCGGACGTTGTCCCTGTTTCTACCAGGCTCGATCCGTCCTGAACCTGCATAGTACAAATAAAATGTACACAAATGATGTAACTTAGTTGACAAACGTTAACGCTGCAATCTTATTCATAGGTCTGAATTTGTTTGTCTACACCACGAATTCGGGCAAAAAGTCACATTCAATAAAAAAACATCTTGTAAACCAAAGGATTTACTTCTCGGACCCAAGTCAGACATGCCATACTAAATGACTCTGAATAAATACAAAATATACGATTACAAAATAATGTTTGTTAATTGTTACATAATACATATAACATTCTTGGTGTTAATGAATTTTAATAAAACGTTGTCGCTTAAGCACTGACTACCGAGCCGGAATTAAATATTTTGAAGGCACAATCTTCACGGGGTTATTATTTCAAACACAAAAGCGTGAAAATCGAAGAAATTCCGGCATTTAGGATGCTACTGCTTCAGTCGTATGTTTATAATTTTTGAGATTCTAAAACTGGGACTTTGGCGATTGTTTTACCCTAAGCAAATTTCGGTAATTTTCAACATAAATTGAGTTCGGATGGTTCTATTTTCGGACAGGCGATCACGTATAAGATATCTGATCGGCAGCACAGTTTTTGAAACTTTTATGTCTTGCCATTTTTGTTCTCATGTTGATGTTAACTGACCTGTTTATTAGAGAAAAACGTGATGAGGCCATATAAGATGAAGCAATGAATCCCCATTGGCAGACTGGCCCTAAAGTTTATATAACAACAGAAACTTGATACCATATCTCGGATCTTAAGCTTTCCATCGGTCAATTCTGAGACTATTTTAAATTTAAACCAGTCAAATGGCCGAAATCTGAGTTTTAAAACCTTTGCAAAAATTCGGTGATATTTCCTTACGCAAAAGAAACGTCATTTATTTGAAACTTCACATCGATTCAATAGCCCGCGTTGTTTTAAACTTAAGAGGAAATCCCCGATCTTGACAGACTGTGCCCAAGATTTTAAAACTACATCTGGAAACCAGTCTCTAATCTGTTCGCCATTTTAGCCAATCAGATGCTTGAGATTTGAGACTGGTCTCCAATCTTAGATTTATGATATTGAGCCCTGGTATATATAGAAGCTTAAACTAGTTACCTGATCTATATTGACAGCGGTCCACGCTGCCATATACCCGATGACGACGACGACGACACACAAGAGGTATTTTAGAAGATCTTTATCCCTGACATGGACTCTGTGGGCTTTTCGCGATTGAAAATCTGCCAGCAGTCTGAAAAGAAAACAAACTATTATCGCTAAGGGAAAATATGTCCTCGGTATTTTGGTTATATTGAGTTGTTGGCATTTTCGCCCAGAACAAAATAGTCTCTATTTTTTATTCAATTCTATTAAAAGTGTGTCAACACAAATGATATATTATTATATGACTACTGAATGCACAACAAGACATGTCATCTTCTCATCGTAATAATGTCGCTTAATATCCCATCACTTACTATTTTGCAAGACTAAAATGTATGTTTGTTATTCCAATTTTCCACGTGTTTTCGGTCATGTTTTTCAGACCTTTCAGTTTTTACTATATTACGAAAGAACATCCAACTTTCATCTTTCTCATTATTATTAATTATTCAGATATTTTGTTACACGTTTTGACAAAATTTTGAGTTTTTTTACCGCTTAAATGCCTAATAGGTAAACTTTTTGACGTCATTTCAAGAATGAACTGATGGAAGGTACATTTTCTAACGACTCGCCCCAATTAATACAAAAAATAAACAAGAGGTTTACTTTAGATTTTAATATGTACCAAACCGGTGGGAGAAAATCGGAGCGATATCTAACTAAAGCCTAAAAAATAAATAGATATAAAATACCAAGCGAATGTTGACGAATGATTTTTAAAATATGGTTCAAAATTTATTTACGGATAAAGTTTCGATTGCAATGAGTTGGGGGAAGGCGGTGGCCTATTGGTTAAATCTGTTGGCTAAAAATTACAGGCCATTCACAGCTGCGTGTTCGAGTTCTCTTAAAGTCTTAATATTTCAAGTTAGGAAGCTGTCCGTGGTTGGAACCTAAGGACTTCCTCCACCAGAAAAGATGGAAGTCCGGAAATTTAAATGCACTTAAAGGATGCGAAACAAGACGTTAAACACAGGAGTCAAAGATTCGAACATGCGACCTAAGAGACAAACCTGTATATTTTTAATACAAGTGCTCCGTAGAGAATGGCAAAGCCAAGTTCCCGCAACCATGGCACAATGAGGCACGTCGTTGTAGACGGTTCAAAATATAGGACGACTACCTGTAAAGTAAAAGTGTCATCAATTCAAATAAAGCAACATGTTTTATGCAACCTCTGTATAAAAAGTATAATAATACTGTATTTAATCAAAGAGTCGTTCAAACAATTATATAGGTAACCATAATCCTCGTAAAAATATCCGGTTATCTGACTTAATGAGAGATTTATCGGTTATTTTCTTGCATTATCACCTACTGAAATAATGATATTTGGACATGACTCAAACTTTAATGAGAAATGTTCAGTTTTAAAATATTTTTAAAAGAATGTACTTGAACGTTTTGGGAGCGCATACCAGTAAGATAGCCACTTACTCGAACTGGCCATGTAGAAATTATGAAATAGGGGATACTATGAAGATATTTTGACATTTATCAAGCCTAAATTAATTATAGATACAGGTTTTGTGTTTTCAAGGTATTTAGAATATATTTGTTTAATAACTATTATAAACCAAAAGCAGCCAGGTGATGATCAGTGTGATGCAGGGGCTTGAATTCGAAACTAGGGAAATCCTGTATAGTATTCTGTTTCCGCTTCAGAAATTCAGTTGCATGTTTTTGGATTTATTTTTCGGAAAATCGGTAGGGATGACAGCTATTGGCTATATTCTTTTCTGAATCTGCTGTTTCAGCTGGTTTGAAAGCAACCATTTCTGGGAGTTGTCGGTTGGACATTAATATTTTGCAAGATTTTGGGTTTCATGATTTTTGCCTGAATTTGTGTTGCCTGAGTAGCCATATGTTTACAGTAATCAATGATTTCTGTTTCAGGTTGTTGTTGTGGATTGATTTCATAGACTAGGTACAGAGTGTGTATCGGAAACTGTGAAATTAGGACCGGTTACTGGCGACCGCCGCCTTTAATATTAGAGCAACTCTTCAACTAAATACACGACCGCCATTTGGAGATGTTTTGGAAGTTTTCTTTAGTATACTTTTTATTAATATTATGTACAATATTAATATTTATGGAAAACAACTTATGATTCTGATCAAGATTAATAACATAGGCAACCAAACAATCCAGCAAAGTCACAAAAGATAATACGAAAGAGAAACAACAACCAGAAAACAAATTGATGATAAAATGGTAGTCCACAACAAATCGTGAATGACATTATCTACCAGTCATAAACGATTACCCAAAATAGTACATATACGCGTTGTGCCATGTCTTTCTGTAGATAAGTGATTAATAGTAATTTAAAAGACTGGCTTTGAGAACATACAACTGCAAACTATTCGTCTTTTTAAATTAGACTTTAAACCAATGTTAAGTGCAACACAAAGAACCACGGAAGATTCTGGAATGTGTGTGTATGCGGTATCCTGCACTATCATACAGAAACCAAACGTTACTTACACTTATCTGGAGGCGCCAATCAAATCCGTTCCCGAAAGCAATGATAAATAAATTTAAAAAAAAACACCAACAACATGTAACTTACCGTAGCATAAAGAAATAAAGCACCGAGAAGAATGATTTCCAGTAAGCACCACATTCCTATAACCATAACCTGAAAACAGAAGAAATAATCGTGTAAGCATTACATTCCTCTAACCATAACCAGAAAACAGAGGAAATAATCGTGTAACCATTACATTCCTCTAACCATAACCTGAAAACAGAGGAAATAATCGTGTAAGCATTACATTCCTCTAACCATAACCTGAAAACAGAGGAAATAATCGTGTAATAATAACATTCCTCTAACCATAACCTGAAAACATAGGAAATAATCGTGTAAGCATTACATTCCTCTAACCATCACCTGAAAACAGAGGAAATAATCGTGTAACCATTACATTCCTCTAACCATAACCTGAAAACAGAAGAAATAATCGTGTAAGCATTACATTCCTCTAACCATAACCTGAAAACAGAGGAAATAATCGTGTAATCATAACATTCCAATAACCAAAATCTCATCGTGCATTACATTCCTGTATCAATAACCTGGAAAAACTTTTCATGTTAGCACTACATTCCTATATCCCTAACATGAAAAGATCTTTTATGTAATTACTACATTGCTTTAACCATAACCTTAATAGAATTACTACGTAGACACTACATTGCTATAACTATAACCTTAATAGAATTACTACGTAGACACTACATTGCTATAACTATAACCTTAATAGAATTACTACGTAGACACTACATTGCTATATCTTTAACCTTAATAGAATTACTACGTTGACACTACATTGCTATATCTTTAACCTTAATAGAATTACTAAGTAGACACTACATTGCTATATCTTTAACCTTAATAGAATTACTACGTAGACACTACATTGCTATATCTTTAACCTTAATAGAATTACTACGTAGACACTACATTGCTATAACTATAACCTTAATAGAATTACTACGTAGACACTACATTGCTATATCTTTAACCTTATTAGAATTACTAAGTAGACACTACATTGCTATAACTATAACCTTAATAGAATTACTAAGTAGACACTACATTGCTATAACTATAACCTTAATAGAATTACTACGAAGACACTACATTGCTATATCTTTAACCTTAATAGAATTACTACGTTGACACTACATTGCTATATCTTTAACCTTAATAGAATTACTAAGTAGACACTACATTGCTATATCTTTAACCTTAATAGAATTACTACGTAGACACTACATTGCTATATCTTTAACCTTAATAGAATTACTACGTAGACACTACATTGCTATAACTATAACCTTAATAGAATTACTACGTAGACACCACATTGCTATATCTTTAACCTTATTAGAATTACTACGTAGACACTACATTGCTATATCTTTAACCTTATTAGAATTACTAAGTAGACACTACATTGCTATAACTATAACCTTAATAGAATTACTACGTAGACACTACATTGCTATAACTATAACCTTAATAGAATTACTACGTAGACACTACATTGCTATAACTATAACCTTAATAGAATTACTACGTAGACACTACATTGCTACAACTATAACCTTAATAGAATTACTACGTAGACACTACATTGCTATATCTTTAACCTTATGAGAATTACTACGTAGACACTACATTGCTATATCTTTAACCTTATTAGAATTACTAAGTAGACACTACATTGCTATAACTATAACCTTAATAGAATTACTACGTAGACACTACATTGCTATAACTATAACCTTAATAGAATTACTACGTAGACACTACATTGCTATAACTATAACCTTAATAGAATTACTACGTAGACACTACATTGCTATATCTTTAACCTTATTAGAATTACTACGTAGACACTACATTGCTATATCTTTAACCTTATTAGAATTACTAAGTAGACACTACATTGCTATAACTATAACCTTTATAGAATTACTACGTAGACACTACATTGCTATAACTATAACCTTAATAGAATTACTACGTAGACACTACATTGCTATAACCATAACCTTAATAGAATTACTACGTAGACACTACATTGCTATAACCATAACCTTAATAGAATTACTACGTAGACACTACATTGCTATAACTATAACCTTAATAGAATTACTACGTAGACACTACATTGCTATAACTATAACCTTAATAGAATTACTACGTGAACACTACATTGCTATAACTATAACCTTAATAGAATAACTACGTAGACACTACATTGCTATAACTATAACCTTAATAGAATTACTACGTAGACACTACATTGCTATAACTATAACCTTAATAGAATTACTACGTAGACACTACATTGCTATAACTATAACCTTAATAGAATTACTACGTAGACACTACATTGCTATAACTATAACCTTAATAGAATTACTACGTAGACACTACATTGCTATAACTATAACCTTAATAGAATTACTACGTAGACACTACATTGCTATAACTATAACCTTAATAGAATTACTGCGTAGACACTACATTGCTATAACCATAACCTTAATAGAATTACTGCGTAGACACTACATTGCTATAACTATAACCTTAATAGAATTACTACGTAGACACTACATTGCTATAACTATAACCTTAATAGAATTACTACGTAGACACTACATTGCTATAACCATAACCTTAATAGAATTACTGCGTAGACACTACATTGCTATAACTATAACCTTAATAGAATTACTACGTAGACACTACACTGCTATAACTATAACCTTAATAGAATTACTGCGTAGACACTACATTGCTATAACTATAACCTTAATAGAATTACTACGTAGACACTACACTGCTATAACTATAACCTTAATAGAATTACTGCGTAGACACTACACTGCTATAACTATAACCTTAATAGAATTACTACGTAGACACTACACTGCTATAACTATAACCTTAATAGAATTACTGCGTAGACACTACATTGCTATAACTATAACCTTAATAGAATTACTACGTAGACACTACACTGCTATAACTATAACCTTAATAGAATTACTAAGTAGACACTACACTGCTATAACTATAACCTTAATAGAATTACTACGTAGACACTACATTGCTATAACCATAACCTTAATAGAATTACTGCGTAGACACTACATTGCTATATCTTTAACCTTATTAGAATTACTACGTAGACACTACATTGCTATAACTATAACCTTAATAGAATTACTACGTAGACACTACATTGTTATAACTATAACCTGAAACAAAACAACCCAACAACCATAACCTGAAAAACCTTTTTCATTTTAGCACTACAATCCTATAACAATTACTTGCAAATAAAATTCATCGTGTAAGCACTACATTGCAATAACAATAACCTGAAAAGAACTTTTCATGTTAGCACTACAATCCTATAACCATTACCTGAAAAAATAATGTAAGCATTACAATCCTTTTACCATAACCTGAATAACATAATTATTGTAAGCACTACAGTCCTATAAATCATGTCCTGAAAAAAATTTAAGAAAGAACACAAATCCTTAAAAGTCTGTTCCAAGGCGGTATCCCAAAAGGTTCTCTTTTTTGTAAATTGTTTGTGGCGTCCTTTTTGAATTGACATACTTATTTCAAACATGCTCTCTCTCTTCCTCTCTTCTTTTTCGCTGCGTGGGGAGGCTGTGTTTTGTGAGTGTGGCGATTCCTGATATGCATATTTTACTCTTTAACCACAACCTTAAAAGAATTTTTCATGTAAGCACTACACTCCTATAACCATAACCTAAAGAAACTTTATGTAAGCAAGAGCTTAAAACGGGGTATGTTCCGAAAGTTAAAGAATATCAAGAATTAGTTATTAAAAGTTCTATATTTTGTCAAAAAGTATTCTTTCTTGACAAGGTATGCAGGCACTTGCTGTTATTCTACGTCTAGGTATCAAATTACGCAAAGGCTTAACAATAATAAAAACGTAAAATCATGAACACAACGTCAGATTTGTGTTACATGTTCATGTTATCAAAACAAACTGCACTTGTCAAGTTGATGGATGGGTTGCAGTTTATTCATCGGGACAACTTGTATATGTTTATTAATATGCCAAAACAAGACGGGGAGAGTGTAAGGTTTATTTCTGCATTTGAAATTTTTTGTTGTTTTTGTATAAGATTGTAAATGTATAAATACATAAGTTATTTACTGTATTGGTTTATTCTACTCTGTTTGGAAACACATTACATATTATTTCCTCATAAATTTTATGTGATGCCATTTAGCATTTTAAGTATATGATGTTATTTGTACCACGAAAAGCTAAATAAACAGTGTCGTCTGCTAGCTTGATGACGTCGTTTCAAGGAAGTATGGACGTATGCAGACACTTTTGTCGTGAGGCGCCCCAAATGGTTAAACAACAGCTTTCAGCGTTTGCCCGCGTGCGATAGGCACAAAAATAAAATGTTTGCGAAATAAAACGTATAGTAAATCTTCCTTAAGTTCTAGAGTTACCTACATCATTAGAAAGGACTTTAGAATTTCCAATGAAATTATGACACGTTTCCGTACTCTGTACAGTTGTGGGAGGACAAAATTATCCCCATAAACATCAGTACAGACGGTAATCAGGTGCTCTCCACAATATTTTGTCAAATGTGTGTATAAATATTGTATTAGACGACCACGCATTCTTGTCCTTTGTGTGACTTTATTTCAGTACGATGGAAGATAGACGCGCTCATATTAGTATGCTTTAGATAAAGTATTTTAAAGATATCGCAGCATATGTGTATGAGGAAGTTTTGCAACGAGTATGACAGATGTGACATAATGATCCATATTCCTGAAAATGTAACCCGTCGTTCCGTTTATGATACATGTATATAATTGTGAGTATCTTGATGGCTTCATTGTACTGTGGCGGAATGCTACCGGATTACAAAACAAACGAATAAATTGTTAAACATTCGGCGAGAATAGGCTCAGAGCCTCAGCCATGGTATTCAAATGACTGTTTTCAACTTAACGCTTTCTTGGCTGTCTGAGCCTAATATAAACACACCTTAATTACAAAGACGAAATAAGACTTGATAGCACATATCTATGTCTAAAAACGAATGCACCATCTGACCATATCCGCGGGCAGTGTGCGTAGTGTGTAAATAAACAGACACAGACATGCCAGTAGATTGACTGGGTACAAATAATACACATGGCTGCTCTAATTTAGATTTGGAATCTTTGAAGAGAATAATGTGAATCACAAAGCAGTTGGTTTTAAATATTGTTAACATACATGTAATAAATATTCTCGAATATAAATTTTTGCAAGGTCAGACATTTTCGTGAATATTTAATTTCGCGTTTTCTTATTTCTATGTTATAATTTCATAATCTTAAGGACATACCGCGCAATTTTTTAGCGCTTCAGTACAATCCGCGAATATAGCGAAATTAATTCCTCGCGAATATGTGTTTGTTTACAGTAATTGTGGTAATAATTTGAAAACCCTTTTGTACATGACAGCCAAAAGATGTTTGAACTTATCTTTTACATGTATTTAATCTGATAATTCCATTTCAGATCAAATGTTGTTTCAAAAAAGTAAAATATCGGACAACAAACAATCTTAATTACAAGAGAATATATTAAGTAGTGACTTGAAAATTCTATATAATAGTGTTAATGTAAATACAACACATAACATGTAGTAGGTAATTAATGATTATAATTACGACGCATGTTGATTTCTTAGGGAAAAGTGTGTTTATCATGAAAATATTATGACATTTATAAATGTATCAAGTGCGAAGCTGTGCGAAAGTCGAAACTCACCTGCGTTTTAGTTTCTTTAAAAATACGATAAAAAGTTTTGTTTCTTCGAAATATGCAATTAATGTCAATGAATCTATAAGAAAAGTTTAAGCAGTAATTATTTCTACAATTTATCCAGTCATTTTTTTTGGTAATTACAGATTCACTAAAATTCGTAATTTTTTTACGATTATTCAACTATAGTATAGTGAAGTAAAATTCCAACATACGTTCGCTTTGATCTTCGAAAATTATCCCCCTGACGAGACAACAAGAACCAACCAAACTTCTCAATCCTATGCTTAACTGTTTATGCGGTAAAACAATTGTCAAGCCACGACCGTTTTAATCAACAAAACATCAAAAACATTCTCAGTAAGATATTCTTTCAGTATGTAAAGGATTCTATATAAATTGATATAATAATATATAAAATAGCACAGGAATAGTGCTCCGAGGTTAAACATGACTTTGGAATTTTGAGCAGATAGAAATTGGCATACCATGACTAGCCTCATTCAGAAAACACAGAGCCCTAGCACAGCAACTAGTAGAGAGAGAGAGAGGAGAAGAGAACATGAATATATAACTTGATTTATTTGAAAAATCGTAGAGCAATCGTAGCAAAACCACAAACCCATCGCAAGAATTTTCAAGCTACAACCTGATAGAAAATCTGGCTCCTGCTGTTTCAGTTTATCTGATAAAAAATAAACATATTTATTACGATAGTCAATGCAATTGTCAATGTAATTACGATTTTCATAAAACTAAAATTTGTTTTCTGTTTACCACTTTGTAATATTCGTATTATAAAGAAATCTAAAGTGATCAAAGATCTCACAACTAAACGACAATCATGTCCGCTCAATCTATGTTCCATTGCGTCTTCTTAAAATTACAATGAATGCCGAGTACTCAATTTACAGTACTCAATTGACAGAGATAATGACCACAAAAGTAAGTCAAACAAGAACTAAAACGAAAATTCTTAGCATGTTTTCAAAATTATTGAATGAAACCTTAAAAATGCATGCCTTTTCAAACCTTTATTTATTTTGAAAGAGATGGAAATGGAACTTTTAGAATATGAAAATATTGCAGGCTGGGTTTGATTGTCATAGAAAGTCGAGAAAATGCATTTTACTGCTAGATTTATCAGGAGAATACAATGCAGATTGAAAATACTTCTGCGACAGGGTATATCCTTGCCCTTTATAATGTATATGGTGATAACATACAATAAAAATAGAAAAGACAGGTTTACCAATCTTTTCATTAAAACCCTTTAAATTTATATAACGTGCTCTGAACAAAAAAGTAAGAGCTACATCTCTTGTTTTTATAACGCATCCTGATTTTAACTGAATTCTAGGGATTTTGGCTAGTAAGCAGGTATTAACACCGTTTGTTGTCAAAAATTTGAGGTACTGTGGAATAAGTTTGTGTGTCCGCAACATTAACAAGTACTTTTCTGGGTTTGAAACAAGTTACAGTTGCAACATGTTCATTATTTAAATTTATTGACAACTGCAAGGCCAGATACGTCTGCAAAGCCTGGCCAACCATGCTAGAGTCAGACACAGTACTTAACAACCGTATCCCAAGAAATACAGTTCAAGCATGCCTATATACTGCCACCAAAATAATTGACATTCCGCGTGTTTTGAAATTACCATATAACCATCAAGGGAGGTAATTGAAACTAATAACTACACCGAAGTGAAGAGCATGATAGAGCAGAAGCCAAACACCTGGTGACACCTCCTCTATTTCCTACATTTTATTGCTGACCTTTTCAATTGATAGCACAGTAATTGAGTTCTACTCATCAGACAGAAACATTTCGAACTTGTGCATTTTAATTTCAGAAACACAAAGCCTGAAAGAGAACTGCCTATCGCTTAAAACAATATCAAACACGGTATATCTGGCATCATTTTCAACAATAGCTTGCTGTCCTTTGATACACTACAATTCATTTATGTAGGAACAGATCCCACATATTGTGCAAAATTACGTCAATATGCTTAGTCGTATGTGGCGATTCCTGATATACATATTTCACTTTTTAGTAGATCTATTCAAAACTAAATTTTCTTTCTGACTCTTCGTGCATTGTGTTTACAAATAAAAACTTTAATTCAAGACATTTCATGTTTCTCAATTCTTTCTAAAAAAATTCAAGGTTTTAATATATGTTACTAAACCAATTGTTATAACAGTGGGCTAAGAAAAAATAAGTTCTACGCCTTTTTTTAAAGATAGCAGCATATTTAGCGATATGTTCATTTTGTGAAAAATTTAGTTACTACGTAAATTTAAGGTTTTTTTTCTGGCATAATGATTTTGTTTGAAAGAATTTGTTCTTATTTTACAAAGACAACCAGACTTGAAAGACTAAATCAATCAACATTAAAACACGAATCCAAACCAAGAAAATTGAGATAGCACTGCCTATGATGAATCTAATAATCATTACTGTGTGAGTAAGGTCATGTATCAAAGAATATAAGAAAGAGTACTTACTTTACATTTCCTTACTCGTAGAACAACAATTCCCAACACCAGAGTTATCGTCATGCAAAAACTTTGTATTCCCAAAGGAATTCCTCTCATTAAAATATTATATTCCACCAAACATGGTCCGTCATCATCACAATCTATACATCCTTGCCGACACGGAAGACATTGAAAGTCACTCGTGGAAAAGTTTGCCTCACTGCGCATAGCAGACAGGAAGTGACGTTCTACTTGAGTTCCGGAATAAAACTTTTGTGTAGAGTTTAAAGATGGAAAGAAAAATCCTGATCTGCAGTGGCATTCGTATCTTCCTGCTTCTAAACCACCGCCAGGGAAATATTTGCACTGAAACAGAATTTTATCACAATTACCAAGATAGCATTGTAATTTTCTTTACCAACACCTCAGTGTATCTTGATGATTTTTAATATAAATAAAAAACATCTTTTTGTGAATAAAATAATCCGTTATAAGCTCACTTAAGCACTCTCTAGCAAAAAGAAAGCAAAAACTCCGAACAAATCAAACAAATCCTAACCTAAATATTTAAATTGAAACGGAATTGTTATTACTGCGATAAATGATAGAGATGATTTTGATATTAATAATTTAAATGTTCGATTTTAGATATAGATGTCATATTACCTTAAGGAACTTATATTTCAAAGCTTGTTCCCTTTTCAATACGCAATTCAAAAAGGCAACTTTTACTTCTTTGTGCATATGAGAACCGGTAGCGTTTGTATTCCTTAGAACCTGATTTAAAACTTTTTGCCACGGGCCGTACCAAGGCAGTTTCCCCAAGGTAAACTGGTTGTAGTGTTATTTTGAAATTATCATTTAAAAAAGAGTTTATAGATTATTGCTTGATCATTGTTCCTGCAAGAATGTTCCTAAATAATTGCTACCGTTAATATATCATGCATCATAAATATAGTGCAGAGATTGTGAGAAGAAAGAGAAATTATAAATATAAAGGCAAGATGCTAGTATAATTGAGATGCTGTCATATGGCTAATGACAATCGATTAGAACAGATTAGTGAAAGTGTGACAGCTACTTAAAAAAATATAGCTTAATAATAATTTGTTTTCTAAAAGTTAGTAATTATAATAAGATTGTGTATCATAAGTGCGAACTGTATGAAATCAAAATTATTTAAACGCTACCCCACCTCAAAAATGTAGGCTGTACAATGTCTGGATCCGGTATTTACTACTCTACTCTTTAACCAACACGGTCAGTAAGTCAATACAATGAAAAAAGCATTTGTCTACTAGTACGTTTTATTCTAATGAAGTATCAGGAAGCATTAAAAAAATTAAAAGTGTCAAAAGTTTGCTGACTGTCGAAGTTTGATGACAGTTAGAGGAAAAGAGAACTACAAATGTATCATTTTTGTAACCTCTAATATCTACTGCTTTATTTAAAAAATAACTAAATAGATGAAAATCTACTTTGAAAGGGGAAATTTATTAATCTCGATTAGATTTTTTTTATTCGTCGACGTCTTATGGTTTAATCACAGGTGTTATAAACGGCTATCTAGCACCTACCGAATCAAGTTATTCTTTCTTTAAATTTAAGCGCCAAAATATGCTACAGCTTTTGATTCATTAATTTTTCTTAAACTATGCATTTCTTAATCCGTACAAGTATTTTTAATTTATCAAATGACGTAAATATTATTCAATGTAATTTTTCAAATGCATTCATAAAACCATGAATACATTACATAAATAAAGGTTACCGATATGTAATACTTACGCGCATGGTGATTAACTGATCAACAACTGATCGTTTGTGCTATATCGTTGGTACAAGGGAGGTTGTAGGATTTACATGGTTCACGAAAGATTTAGGTAAATCTAGGCGTTTGAACCATTATCTTATTCTTGCCTCTGCGATCTTAATGATTTCATAGCAGGTTTTCTCATCCCGGAATAGGTCGTTTCAGTTCAAATTGCATGGCTTAGTCTAAACATACTTTTATTTAATGGATTTGCATTTTTTTGGAAAATTTTCAAGTTTTTTCATTACGATATGGAGTGAGTTTGCAATGCAAAAAACTTCATGTTTTTTTCTTATGAACTACCCGGGGCAAGTGTTAAGTTGGTACCCATTAGAACCTTATTTAAACCCCAATCGCAAGTTTCCACCTTGCAAAATATTTTGTCACTGACCGTTTGAAATTTGAATTGAAATTACTAATATTTTCAGTAGAAAATGAAATGTGCACGAGTTTTTTTTTCTATAAATAATAGAAACTAAAAATTAAAATCTATCACCAACAATCTTTATGCCGTATCGTGTTCTTGCTGATTTGACTTCAGGGGCTCTGTTCTCGGTATGGTCATTGAGTACCGCCCTTTTGCTTTACTATGCTTTAAGCTTCTTAAGTTTTATAGGTTTGTGTGCTTTTGCTACAACATTGTCGGATGGATGGGTGGTTTGGAGTTAATTCACCAAGACAACTTGTACTTGTTTGTTTATATAAGAACCTATGTGGACATGTGTGAGGTTGGTGAACCCTAGAACCCAGTTTTTACCCCCAGTGGAAAATTATTTTACCAATGACCAGGCGGCAACCCTAATGGTTCTTTGTATCGTTAATTGTTTATGTTGTCTTAATCAATTCTCTCATAAACTCATGCTTTCTTTTCCTCTACTTTTTGGCTTGGGGAGGCTTTTACCTCCAGTAAACTCTAAAAGATCAGGTGAGGTTATAGTAATTGTGCAATGTGAATGTGTCTGGATACAAAATATTCTTATATGTGTTCATATTTGCCTTACATATCATTTACCTGCAAACAAGTAATAACAATAATTTACATGGTCCCATGCCATTTAGATGACATTCCAGTTTTGTTAATTAAATGTCTTATTATAAAATCACAATTGTAAGCGTTATTATTATTCAAACCAGATACAAAAATAACTTTCACCAAAACTCATGTCACCTTTTGATGCCATGTTAATTTTTTTTAATTGTTCAATACTGTTTTAAAAATAAGTAGAAGAAATATTTCCCGATCAAAAAAAATGAATAGTTCACAAGTGAGCTGGGATTTTCTAATGTTTTTATGCTATATGCTATTTATTCTCATGAATTGATTAATGACTGTAACAAAAACGCATCTTGTAAAGGCCCATCTGTCGGGTTAAACAAAAAGAGTGTTTAATAAGACAACATTATGAACAAAATATAAAAACAAAAACGTGTTATGTTTATAGACCTGGACGTTTTATTCTTTTTTCCTAAATGGTGATGAGATCCGGTTTTGTTACACAAAGTCCAACACAGAAATTTGACTATCATGTGTAGAAGTTAAAGCAAGAGCAATAGGAAAAACAGATTGGTTTTAGTAAACCAATACAGACGTCAACGTAACTTAATTGAACTTTGTTTTTCGGCGTTAGCTGTCTAAGCTCACTTTTGACCTAGTTTTTCGACCAATGAAATGTTGTAAATAATACTCGTATTCTCTTATTATGCAGAGGGAAAATGAAATAAACTATTTCGATTGGTAGCTATTTACACCAGAGAGGCATCTAGCAGGCTGGAGAGGTATCTAGTGGGATTTTATTATTATGCAGCGGAAAAATCAAATAGATTAATTAGATTGGTTGTTAGTGGGTGTTGTACTGGAGGAAAAACATATTTACGATTTAAGTAACCAGTTAAGTCAATATTGATGGCTTAAATACAATATTATATGGAATATTCTTGGGTGTCACTTGCATACAATACACAGTGTAAAACGAAAGAGAAGTGTAGATATTCCTAGTTCTTACTGGTTCCTTTCTAGTTCCTTTGATACTGGTTGTTAATTTCAAGTTCGTAAGACAAGTTCATTGTAGTGTAGTGGCTAACACTCTCGCCTCTCAAGCGGTGGTCCCGGGTTCAATACTCAGGACGGACACTTTTTTTTAAACTTAATATACGTAAAAGTTGGTAGATTTCGCTCTTGTTATTATTTATATTTATTAAATTTCAAGGACATTTATTCATCTTGAATTCTCACTCTACACGAGGTATTTTATTGAAACTGAATTTTTTGCTTCTTTAATCGACTTGTTATCACTGTATGATCAGAAATTGTTGCAACAGCTTCAACATTTTTTTTAAAGACACTTTCAATAAATTTATGAGTTGTAATGATTCGGTCGCTTAATCTCTAAGTCATACTAAGAAGGCAGGGAGGGTTCGTCAACAGCTATAACAAATAAAATAAAATAACTAAACTGTGTCTGCTTTGCCTCTCTGTATTTCTTTCTTTCTTATATACATGTATATATAAATCTTTTCCATCAACGCCGTTTATCTTTTTTAAAGATATTTCTTGTTTAAGTTTATTCTCTTTCTACTCGGGAAGAAACACATTCTTTTTTCGTGCTACAACCATAGCAAATGAATTTTTGTTTATTTCATTTTTGAAACGATAGAAGATGAACTGACAACTGCTAAAGTAAAACTTCCTCTAGATCTTTGCACTGACTGGCATTTAAAGTTCTATTGACAATTTCGGTGTAATTTGGGGTAATGTTCTTTTATTGTTTGGTATATAATTCACTTATTTGGGCCTGAACCTAACCGCAACAATAAAATGACGAGATGACAAAAAAAGAAAAGTACGTTAAGTTGTTTCTAGAAAGTCACGTCACGTATATATTTGTTTTTATAAGGTTAATAGTACAGTACATGCATGATTTTCACGATTTTTCATAAAAAGGTGAAATATGCATATCAGGAATCGCCACATTCAGAAAAAACAGCCTCCCCACACAGTCAAGAAGAAGAGAGGGGGAGAGTGCATGGTTAATAAAATGATCAGTTTCAAAAAAAGACTCCACTAACAATAAACAAAAATGAGAACCCGAGGGGTTACCGCCTTGGAACGGTCAGTGGCAAATCAAATTGCCACTGGGGGTTTAAACCAGGTTCTAGGGTGCACCAACCTCACACTTGCCCCAACAGGTTCTCATATCACAAAACAAGTACAAGTTGTCTTGGTGAAAAGACTCCAACCCACTTATCGGCTTAACAATGTTGCACTCAAAAGCACACAAACATATAAAACATAAGCTAAGAGCATTGCAAAGCCGAAGGGGCGGGTACTCAATGATCTTACCGAGACCAGAGCTCCTGGAGTAAAATCAGCAAGAACACGATGACAGGGATAAAAGAAACAAATCGAGCTTCTAGGTTCTTTTGAGAAAAGATTTCCCCATTAACCTTCATAAACTCTTAAACCCCTGCCACCGTCGTGCAACCAAAGAGGTAAGCATAATGATCAACTGTAGAAGGGTTAATCATCAGGCCTGCAGAGCGCTGTAAAATATCATGTTGGTAACCTTTCTTTTTTAAATTTACAGATGGTTTTTACGAATAACCGGGAGAAATTAACACTGCCTTTTATCTTTTTAAGTTTATAAATTAAATCTCCATAAAAAACTGGCTGTGAAATACCTTGTTGCAAAAGTGATTTTAAACTGCATTTGTATTTATGAATTAAATCTGGGTATCGGCGATAAAACTTGCAAAAGGTTTTCCTTAATTTGTGATACCGATAACCTTGTTTTAAAAGTTTTTCTGTAATGCAAAGATTACGTTCATTGAAATCATTAACATCGTTGCAAGCTCTTGAAAAGCGAACAAGCTGTGAGATATAAACCCCATAAGATGTTGCACGGGGAACATCGCCGTCTAAAAACGGAAAATTTACTATATTAAAATTAACTCTTTTATCATAAATTTTAGTAGTGACATAACAATTTTCAATGGACAGATTTAGATCGAGAACGTTTGCTTGCTTTTCTGAAGTGTTCGCTTTATTAAGTTGTAGTTCTTTAGGATAAATCTTATTAACCAGTAATGGAAAATGGTTATTGTCTATATTTAATAAATCATCAAGGTACCTCGAGGTGTTGTTAAAAGCTGTAATTATATCATCTTGATGTTCAGTAGAAAGAGATAACATAAAGTCTCTTTCATAACAGTATAAAAACAGATCAGCAACAAGGGGTGCACAATAAGTACCCATTGGGATGCCTATTACTTGTTTATAAATAGAGGTACCGAATCTAACATAAATATTATCCCATCCAGTAAGAAAGTTAGCGACTCTATTAGGTCTTGACAAGTCCATAAGGTATAATTATCATAAGAATCATCTGTAAAAATGCCCTATGTTCATTACAAGCAATGAAGGTTTTATTTTCTCTAGCAAACGTTTTTTCAATGAGACTGGTTAGTTTGTCTCTCATTAAATTATGAGGGAGCGAAGTGTATAATGTTGAGAAATCATAAGTAGACAACCAGAACGCCCGAAAATTATTTGATTTAAGCTTTTTCAAAACGTCATTTGAATTTTTAATCGACCAAAATAAATTTTTGCCAGAAGTTTCAAAAACCTTATCACAATACTTAATTACATGTTCTTTTATAGCTGTAAGACAAGATGTTAAGAGCACGGATAATTTAGTAGTAGTGCAAGAACTAGAGTTAGCGATAAATCTTGCTTTGTACGGTGTTTTATGCATTTTAGGCAACAAATACATAGTAGGTACTTTGTCTTGTTTCGGCTCAATACTAATTCTAAATTTTGTAATTTGTAGAGTGTGTGCAGTAACAATATCACTCTCAGATGAAGAAGTTAGTATATAAGCATAAGTGCTGTTCAGTTCTTCAGTTTGAATATTAATATAGTGTATTCGTCACACTATAATTACATTATTAGAAGCCTTATCAGCAGGTGTTAAAACAAATCTGATATGAAAGTCTTGAATTCCTTTTTTCAAATGACGAAAGTTAAAACGAGGTCGAGGTGGTAATAAAGCAATGTTTCTTTCATAAAATGATATACGAGTGTCAATTATTTTGAATATGTGCTTTTTCCAGTTAGAAAGTGCATTAGGCTCGGCGTGTTCTCTTTTGCACCATTTATTGCAAAATAAGTTCAAAGACTCAGCAATTTCTGCACGGCATGCATTAAAATCAATTTTGGATGATATTCTATATTTGGGACCTTTAGAAATTAAATTACGAATTCTAGAGTCTTTGATTAAATTAAGATCACCTGTAACAATATGACCGGCAGGCTTATAGCAATATTTAGAAGTTAAACACTCTCAAGATTTTGGTGTATTTTCAATGATCTGTAAATCCGATGTAATTTTATTGTAATTAAAAATTGTATTTCTAGTTGGTTTGTTGTATTTATAACAAACCATAGGCGATTCAGTATTCTTAAAATAAATAGGAACAGCCGATTGAACTGTTTTATTTTTAAATATACTAGGAAGGTCAATAAAATCTTTTCCTTTATTTAAAAAAGAAATTTTAAGGAAATGTCTTTGATGGTCAGATTCCAAGTCAATGTGCGGCCTGAGAACATGCCGAGTATAACACTGAATAAGACTAGCAACCTCGTAAAATGGATGGGTTCTAATGACGATGTCGTCGGCTTCCTCATCCAGTTTCTGCAGACTTGATATAGAAAGAGAAGCCAACCTAGATAGCATAGCGTGTCTGCCAGATTGTTTTAAAATAATATGTAGGTCATGAATAGAACAACGAATACGTGATTTTCTTTTTATGTTTCCATTAGTTCTGCTTCCGTGCGACCTCGATTTTCTTTTACGTATTTCAAGCAATTCAAAGACGTCATAATCAGGATTTTTAGAAATGTTGCCTTCTTGATAAATATTATCATTTAAACCAAGTGGGTAAGGAGTTTGTAATTTTTTAATCCATTTCTGCTCCGAAACGAACCTGGCCCTGATTTTAAATGCTCTTGAAGCAGTGCTGTTAAATGTAAGTTTTTCTACTGGTTGAACGGAAATATTTTGTAAACGGTGTCCTGAATGCTTAAAGTGTTGGTATAAAAATGTTTTAAATTTGCTGTTGTTTCGAATTTTAGAACAATGTTGTCCAAAACGTGTTTTTAAAGGGCGACGTGTTTGTCCCACATATTGAATTCCACAGTTATTAGAATTTCAAATTAAAACGTAAACAATATTTTCAGTTCGTCAGTCTATATCATTATTAATGTTAACTGAGAAAGTTCTGCCGTTAACTGTGGATAAAATGATAGAATTACAATTCAAATAATCACAGCATCTGCACCTCTTATGTTTACTCTCTAGAACTGCTTATTTCAATGCTTAGAAGGCATCATCTTTCTCTATCAAAATCATTAATTTTGCTTTAAACAGTATCATTATCTCAAAAAGGTTTTAACTGTCAGAGCAAAATATCTATTTTTAAATTGATTTGTATTCATTTGTGCCATTTTAATATTTTGCGTAGATGTGATAATAACTCACTTTGGTTGTTTCAGGACGACACTTATGGGATCCAGAGAACAGGGTATCTGATTCCTCACATTGGTTAATTGAGGTTTTCTCGAGGTCAATATCTAGGACAACCACACCTCTGAAATACAGAAAATATGTATTGATATATAATAAATTCTTCTGACAGTACATTCCATGGACACCTTTAAAATCAAGAAAGCATTCAGGTTTTCCAAACATTGGTATATGGACACACACGTCACTTAAATTTTTAAAAATGTAATAATATTAACCTAAAATAAAATATATAATACACCTATGAATCTGAGAATAGAAAATATTTATTGATATAAGTCCATATCAAATAAATCCCATGCATCTGAAAAAAGAAAAGTTTTATTGATTAAAATAAAAAAAGTTCTCAAAATTATTGTACAAGAAGTGCATGTTAAAGGAGAACGTATATAGGATGTAACTAATTATGCAAAAATGTGAAAATTAGATCCCCTTTTGTTTTCAAAATTGAAAAAGATTGAAAATTCGAATGAACTTTTCTTAAACATTTTAAAAAAGGTTAAGATAAAAGAATTTAAACTTACTTAATTTTGAGATTTTAATTGGTTTCAGTTAAATATATTACAATACCTCCACCCAAAAAGAAAAGATTGATTGAAATTTAAACTAGGATGTTTATGTTTTTGCTTTTCCACCTTTTTGCTTTACAATGCTATAAGCATTTAATGGTTTATAAGTTTGTGTGCTTTTGCATGCAACATTGTCTAGTTGATTAGTAGGTGGGAGGTAATTCACCAAGACAATAAATCGCAGAAAATGTGTGTTATTATTCCTGATAGCGGTGCATTAACCGTTGCAAAGTGTTGGTTGATCGTTACTAGTAACCTTATCCCATGCTACTATTAAATTTCAGGATTACTAAGGAAACTTAGCCATCACATCTGATAAATTTATAAGCAAATAGTTGAATCAATTATAAACTAGGTTAACAAAACAAACTGTTTTCACTTTAAATCAAACCAAATCAATCAGTTTATTTGAAGCACTTTATTAACTACATATTTCCCACACAGTCAGGTTCAGGACATAATTAACAAACGAAGGTTAAATTCGACAACACACTGTAATCATCTAACACAAATTGTTTCTTCTTTATTTGTTATATTTGCTATTTTTAGAGCCATTTCAATTATACATGATCATATGGCATAAATGTCATGTGACGCTATATTAAAATTCTGAGTAAATTACAGAGTGATTGTAATGAACTTATAAAGTAAAATACCGAGAATATATGAATTGCAGTATGTTTAATCCGTGCGCTTTTTGTAATGTTATAAATACATAAAATTCATTTAACATAAATACCTGTAAAAAAACTGAACCGCTCAATCAGGATGTTTAGACAACGTCTAAAAATAAATATCGTCATTGGCGCAACGTTTATCAATTATTAGGTCCCTATTTAATTAATGCACATTGTCGAAGTCTGCAAGTTGAAGGAGTTTGACAAAGAATACAATCTTATCATTTGGTTTCAGTTACAAGAATTCAAACTATGATGCTTAAAAAGTACACGTGCAGTTACTTAGATAATTTTCATTGAGCATGCACCTGGTTTAAAAACATGCTTCTTTGCTGTTTGCTTTCGGTGCAACTCAGCATGAAATACATTCCTTTCAAGATGAAGGCAAAATTTGTTTGGGAACAAAGCTTAAGAATCGTGTCTCTCAAAAACAAAGATGTTTCATTTTAAGGATTAAGATAAAGACTCAAACAACTTTTGAAATACCGTTTTATAGGTAGAACAAAAACTAATTGTGCTGATACAAAGTAAAGAAAACCCACATAGCTTTACGCGTAGAAAAATGAATAGTAGTAAACTCGAAAATAAAACTGCGTACAATATCTGATATAAAGTGAAATATGTAAACAAAACTAATTGTAATACAAAGTAAACAAACACAACCTATTTTTGTCGCGGTAACAATAAATACAGTCATTTCGATAATATACTTATATAAATAAGCATTATTATGTAAACATCATACCACAATATATAAGTATCCATTACTCGACTATTTTAACAGCTGGAATGCTCTAAATATGTCATAGATATTCAAGTTTGTTATTGATCAGCCAAAAGGTTATAAAACTGAGCATGGAAACCAGTTACGGTTTCCAAACTCAGTTTTATAACCTTTCAGCCCTGTCTTCAAGACAATATTTATGGCAAGCAAGGTACTTATTGATAACTCGATTGATAGCCGTGATCAAAGACGTGAATGATATAATGTCCTGGTTCGAAAATATGGTGCAACTAATGAGCAGTTGTAGAAACTGGTGCAGACAAAGTTCAGCTCTGATAAAATAAAATAAAATAGATGCAGAAGTCACAAGGAAAAATGTTAAAAGGCATATGAGGAGTAGCCGCTTCCAGAAACACAGTCTCCAAACACATCAAAAAGTATAGAGGTAAAGACGGCATAAAACTGAAATTTTTTATTTAAAAAAAAGATTTAGCATTAGGCTCAGCATAATCTTTAATTCAAAATCTGTTGCAAATGTTGGCTTAATGGACTTGGAATCTGTGCACGAGAGGCATTAAATTCATTTCCAAGGTAGGTCTGGTTTGGGACAACGGATTGTATAGTGTATGAAACGTTAAGATAACCTATAACGATATGGCCGGCAGGCTTATAGCAAATATAAAAAATCAAGATTTTTTGGAGTTCTCAAAAACATTAAGTTACAGATAATTTTATTGTAATAAAATAGATATTATTATTAATATGTTATATTTTAACCAAAGATAGGTGAGTCAGTATTCTTAACATCATTTGGTATAGCGTCATTAAATATACTTGGAAGGTCAATAAAATCGATATCCTTATTTTCAGTCAATGTCACTGATGACCAGTTCGATGTCACGGTGTGCTATTAGAACATGACGAGCACGACAATAATAAAATATTGCATGACCGGTTTTGTTGACCTTGTTCATAGGGCAGTAATGGAAATACATAATACTGCCACACTTCCTTAGCCCAGGATTGAGCGCAACTTAAACTTTTAAAATAGGCGTATCGGTGTCAAACATTAAGAACGACCTTTAGCAAGTTCTATTAATTGCCGATGTCATGATCTAGTTTCAAATAAAAAGGGAAACATGCATATCCACAATTGCCACACCCAGAAAACACAGCCTCAGATACCATTTCAGGTTACATTACTATTGCAACAAGGTATTTCTGAACCTGAGTTTAATGGAGATTTTATTTATAAATTAAAGAAAATATTAGTAATATCTTTCGTTTAATCTAACTATAAATTCCCAAAGGAAATGCTACCAACATTATATTGTACAGCGCTCTAGATGCTTGCTGAGGAACAGTTACTGTTGCTTACCTATTTGCACGACGAAATCAGGGAATTAAGAGTTTAAGATTTCTGAGAAAACTTGAAAAAAAAACCGGAAAATTTCGATTACATTCTGTTATTTCTGATCTCGTGATCAATATGATTTAACTACAGATGCTTGGTTCTCCGTAAGGTTACCAGGTACTTACCCCGTTAGAATAAAAATAACGACGTTAGCTTATTCTGTGTATGTGCTTATATTCTTTTACAACCACCATTGCCGAGTAGATGAGTGGAGACTATAAAACATAGATGTTAAACTCAGTGTATTAAGGTCAGAGGACAGTAAATAGAAAAGCCTGTTGCGGATTGGACAATTTTGTCTAGGGAAGAATCGGGCTTACTTTATTTTTGAAGATTCATTGATTGGCCAAAACTATAGAGAATAAACAAAAGTTTTGGTTTTCAAAAATGTAAAATGACTTTAAGAGGTCGCAAACATTGCAAATGGCGAAAAGTAGCTAAAATTTCAAAAATGAATTTTGGGGGAAATACTTACTGCCACCTAGATTTTAGTAAAGAAATGTATTTAGCTATAGATGTAGTAAATGTTTGCAAGCTCAGTTTAGTCTAATTCATGTTCTAATTACCAAGCACATACTAAAACAAAAGAAAAACCGTTTGCATGAGAACTCTGAAATTCATGAACAATATACCAAAGCAACTAATACCTGAAATAAGTATATGCTGGTCTACAATGTTTAGTGCCAATTCGTCAAAATAATGTTAGTTTTTTCAAGAATTTCAAGGAAGTCTTACTTCCTGGTTCAAATTCTACTTTCACTTTGAACCAGGAAGTAAGATTTCCTTGAATTTCTTGAAAACCCTAACATCATTTTGACGGATTGGCACTAAACATTGTAGACCAGCATATACTTATTTCAGGTATGAGTTGCTTTGGTATACTGTTCAAGAATTTCAGAGTTCTCATGCAAATGGTTTTTCTTTTGTTTTACTATTTGCTTGGTAATTAGAACATGAATTAGACTAAACTGAGCTTGCAAACATTTACTACATCCATAGCTAAATACATTTATTTACTAAAATCTAGGTGGCAATAAGTATTTCCCCCAAAATTCTTTTTTTGAAATTTTAGCCTGTTTTCGCCATTTGCAATGTTTGCGATACCTTAATTAGATACTTTAAAATAAAAATGAGTTTTTAAAACACTGTTTGAAAGGTGATTTGTGGCAATTTAATGGAATAGGTACTTTTCTTATTTTGGTTTATATATTTGTTACATTCTGTGGGTGATTAATTTCGGTTTACAATGATGAAAGAAGGAGTTGGTGAAGACCCTGATTTCTGGCCATTTTTGCTTTGTCCAAGAGTGCCAATTTGCTGTGGTAGTTTTGGAAAAAGTCATGTAAACTAAATCATAGAAGGACCAATCTTATAATGTAACTCTATGGGAAAAATTTTAGTGGTCTCTGACCTTAAAATTCACATTTCTGCTTCACAACTGCCACAAGCGCTAATATTTTGCTAATTTCAAAGATTGCTTGTTGCGAAGGTATTGTCATGCTGAAGCATACTATTAATTTGTTCAGTTATACTGACACTAATTGGTAAATATAAGAGTTATGTTGTTCTCCACACGTCAATCTGTAAAATTATTATATTTTAAATATTACTTACGTATTATGAACTACCTCGTTCATGTGCTTTCTTGAACTGGTATTATTTATTTTTAAAAATTTTAATTACTTTAAACTTCTTTATAAATCACTTGGTCATGTACCATCCATATATATATCCATACATTCATAATTAAATCAAAGATGTTCTGAAAATGGGTCAATGCATTGTTTAGACGTTGTATGCAATAAAATATTGCATTGCACCGTATCGTATTATTCAGTAAATGCAATTTCAACCATTGAAGATAAACAAAAGTGCACAAAAAACGTGAGCTTTAGTTTGAATTTCACAGTATCGTTGTTTGTGCCATGAGACGGCTTTAAAATGTCTCCCTGTACATTCAGTCAGTGCTGTTATCGATTACGCCCTTTAAAAATCGTTGAGCAAGATACACTAATATGTGTTAATATGAAATTGGGCTCATACCTTGGCTAGGTGACGTGGGCAATAAAGTGCATTTCCATTACTGCCCATAAGCAGACTCAATTAAACCGAACCTTCAATATGTTCATTTTTGTCGTGTTCGTTGGCTTTAAAATTGTGTTGCCGCTGACCGTTCCAAGGCGGTAACCCCACAGGTTCTCACTTTCGTTAATTGTTTGTGGCGTCCATATTGAAATTGATTATTGTAATACCATGCTCTCTTTTCCTCTCTACTGTTTGGCTGTTTTGGGAGGCAGTGTCTGCTGGATGTGGCCATCCCTGATATGCATATTTCACTTTTTTTACGTTCCTTGTTCTTCATTATATGAGACACCAAAACAATGCTCCCTCTGTCAATAATATCACAATGAAAACGATTGTGTCTGTACATAGGGGGTTCAGAGGGCTAGAAAGTTGAAAACTTTCATGTTTCTACCATAAGACTGCCCCAAACGAAAATCTTCGATCGTGACTGGATTATCATTTTTATTAACATGCTACGAATTGAACGCGAAAGTTTATATTTTTCCTTAAGGAACTGAAAAACTTATAAGACTTAACTAGACAACATTTAATAATTTGCATTAAATCTAGAAAGCGGTAACTATTCCTCAAACATTCTTACAATGTGATAAGAGGTATTTTATCAGATATTGGCTTATAATATAGAAATGACAACATTCTGCCGAGGTGTTTGAACACCTTAGGTGTACTAAATAATAAATAAATAATATTTGCATATCGGAATGCGGAATGAAGCTTAGCTAAGCTGCAGTAAAATGCATTTCCGTTACTGCCCATGAACAGGTTCGATCAAACCGAGCCTGCAATATTTTCATATTTGTCGTGTTTGGTGGCTTTCAAAGTTCTCTTTTCATCTGTTTTTTAATTTAGTCGAAAAGCTTGATAAACACACAATCTCGTAGATTCGTTTATATATTTAATTCATCGCTTGAATCTTAGATGAAAAAAACAACCTAAACCAATCGATAAGTCTAATCAGTATTTTATTTATAGATTCGCACAGTAATGCAGTTTTCAATATGTAATTGCTAATTACCCAAAAATAAGTTTGAACCAGTGTAAAAAGGTACTTAAACTATGTATTGATTTTCGGGTGAATGTTCGCGTTTGAAGGCAATTTAAAGCTGGATTCCGCGAAAAAAAGTAGCACGAGACTTTGAAATTAAAAGCTGACTTCCTCGACAGACAGAAGTAAGAGACTCTGAAATTAAAGCTAACTTCCGCGACAGAAAGTAGCGCGAGTCTTTGAAATGTAACGATATATGTAATTGAAGGTTCCTGGACACGAATCAGGACGAAATTATTATGTGTTTGCAAGGTCTGTAAACAGTAAACACGATGTAATATTCTTACACAGTCAACGTTAGAGTTAATATATTTGGAGAAAAAGTTGTTATAGAAAAGCAACATATGCATATCAGGAATCGCCACACTCAAAAAACACAGCCTCCCCACGCAGCGAAAATGAAGAGAGGAAGATAGAGAGAGCGCATGTTTTATATATGTATGTCAATTCAAATAGGACGCCACAAACAATTAATAAACAAGAGAACCTTTGGGGATACCGCCTTGGAACGGTCAGTGGCAAAACAAATTGCCACTGGGGGTTTAAACCAGGTTCTAGGGTGCACCAACCTCACACTTGCCCCAACAGGTTCTCGTATCACAAAATAAGTACAAATTGTCTTGGTGAAATAACTCCAACCCACCCATCAGCTCAACAATGTTGCATGCAAAAGCATACAAACATATAAACATAAGAATTTAATAACATTGCAAAGCCAAAGGGCGGGTACTCAATGATCTTTCCGAGACCAGAGCACCTGGAGTAAAATCAGCAAGAACACGATGACAGGGATAAAAGAAACAAATCGAGCTTTTAGGTTCTTTTAAGAAAAGATTTCCCCATAAACTTTCATAAACTCTTACACCCCTGCCACCGTCGTGCAACCAAAGAGGTAAGCATAATGATCAACTGTAGATGGGTTAATCACCAGGCCTGCAGAGCGCTGTAAAATATCATGTTGGTAACCTTTCTTTTTAAATTTACAGATGGTTTTTACGAATAACCGGGAGAAATTAACATCGCCTTTTATCTTTTTAAGTTTATAAATTAAATCTCCATAAAAAACTGGCTTTGAAATTCCTTGTTGCAATAGTGATTTTAAACTGCAGCTGTATTTATGAATTAGATCTGGATATCGGCGATAAAACTTGCAAAAGGCTTTCCTTAATTTGTGATACCGATAACCTTGTTTTAAAAGTTTTTCTGTAATGCAAAGATTACGTACATTGAAATCATTCACATCGTTGCAAGCTCTTGAAAAGCGAACAAGCTGTGAGATATAAACCCCGTAAGAAGTTGCACGAGGAACATCGCCGTCTAGAAACGGAAAATTTACTATATTAAAATTAAAATCATCTCTTTTATCATAGATTTTAGTAGTGACGTAACCATTTTCGATGGATAGATTTAAATCAAGGAAGTTTGCTTGCTTTTCTGAAGTGTTCGCTTTGTTAAGCTGTAGTTCTTTAGGATAAATCTTATTAACCAGTGATGGAAAATGGTTATTATCTATATTTAATAAATCATCAAGGTACCTCGAGGTGTTGTTAAAAGCTGTAATAATATCATCTTGATGTTCGGTAGAAAGAGATAACATGAAATCTCTTTCATAACAGTATAAAAACAGATCAGCAACAAGGGGTGCACAATTAGTACCCATTGGAATGCCTATTACTTGTTTATAAATAGAGGTACCAAATCTCAAATAAATATTATCCAATAGAAATGTGAGCGCCTGGATAAGGTCTTGACAGGTCCATGAAGTATAATTATCATAAGAACCATCTGTAAAGAATGCCCTATGTTCATTACAAGCAATAAATGTTTTATTTTCTCTAGCAAAAGTTTTTTCAATGAGACTGGTTAGCTTGTCTCTTATTAAATTATGAGGGAGAGAAGTATACAAGGTAGAAAAATCATATGTAGACAAACAGAACGCCTGAAAATTATTTGATTTAAGTTTCTTCAAAACGTCATTTGAATTTTTTATAGACCAAAATAAATTTTTGCCAGTAGTTTCAAAAACTTTTTCGCAATACCTAATTACATGTTCTTTTATAGCTGTAAGACAAGATGTTAAGAGCACGGATAACTTTGTTGTAGTACAAGAACTAGAGTTAGCGATAAATCTTGCTTTGTACGGTGTTTTGTGCATTTTAGGCAACCAATAAATAGTAGGTACTTTGTCTTGTTTAGGCTCAACACTGATTCTAAATTTTGTAATTTGTAGAGTGTGTGCAGTAACAATATCACTCTCAGATGAAGAAGTCAGTGTATAAGCATTAGTGCTATTAAGCTCTTCAGTTTGAACATTTATATAGTGTATACGTCACACTATAATAACATTATTTGAAGCCTTATCAGCAGGTGTTAAAACAAATTTGTTGTGAAAATCTTGAATACCTTTTTTCAAATGACGAAAGTTAAAACGAGGTCGAGGTGGTAGTAAAGCTATGTTTCTTTTATAGAAGGATATACGAGTGTCAATTATTTTGAATATTTGTTTTTTCCAGTTTGAAAGAGCATTAGGCTCAGCATGTTCTCGTTTACACCATATATTGCAAAAAGAGTTTAAAGACTCTGCAATTTCCGCACGACAGGTATTAAAGTCGATGTCCGATGGAATTCTGTATTTTGGACCTTTTGAAATTAAATTGCGGATTCTTAAGTCTTTGATAACATTTAGATCCCCTGTAACGATATGACCGGCAGGTTGATAGCAAAATTTTGAATTAGAACAGTCTCAAGATAATGGTGTGTTTTCAACAATCTGTAAATCCGAGGTAATTTTGTTGTAATTGAAAATTGTGTTTCTAATAGGCTTGTTATATTTATATTTATAGAGCTTTAATAAAGCAGTAAAATTCACTTCTTCAAAAAGTCAGGGCCCAAGATCATAAAACTAAGTTTTGAGATCAGTCTCAAATCTCAAGCATCTGATTGGCTGAAATGGCGACTGGTCGCCATTTCAGCCAATCAGATGCTTGAGATTTGAGACTGATCTCCAGCTTTAGTTTTATGATCTTGGGCATAGTTCTCAAAATGAACTGATAAGTCCAAAAGACGGCATAATTCGCTTCTTTACAGTCATGTATAGGCATTATCATTACATGTGTATTATTATGATGCAATTAATATTGACCATAACTGAGACATTGAAGTATTTCACCCTGAACTGTGAAGAGGCAGCTTCCATACGCCTCAATGTCATAAACAAGCCATTCAACTTACATAGTGACCTTCATACACACAATCTCACATTTATACTAGGAGTTTTATTCACCATTATCACTTGTAGATCTCTTTGGGGAACTTTGACTCGAGAACACCATAAAGTCATGTTGATAACATTTATTGTAGAACAGAATTAATAGGCATGAATAGGTGATCGGGTTCTTAGAAGTCAAACATCAAACTCGGTAAATGTTAACGCCCGATGATAAAAATTAGTTGAATGTGGCTGGCAATTTAGTATGTTCAATGATATATGTGAACTCACTAAACAGCACAATCTGCTTCAGACCTAAAACCATAAGATTTGCTGCAAAGGTCAAATAAGTGAAATTTTTTATTGACGTGTATGATTCTTATTTTCTAAAAAAAACAAGTTTTTAATTTATAGAAATAATCTAAATTGAACAGGTCTTATTAAAAGTTGTTCAGTGAATTCAGGTGAAATAATGAAGATCTTCAAATTCTAATATAATATCTATTTCCATTTCTGCCCATAACAGTCTCGATCAAACCGAGTCTGTAGTATTTTAAACTTTGTCGTTTGGCTTTCGAAGTTCCCTTTTCATTTATTTCAAAAACATACTAATTAATTTTAGCTCTTGGGCAGCTCAACGGTATAGGATAAATTTAAGAAAACAATCAATAAAGATTAAAAAAAAATTATATAATTGATTCTAATACAAAACACTTCTTTTCACAACCTCTCTTGTCATAGGGAAGAAACAAAACTACCATACATTGTTAACATAATTATACAATTGATGACTAATTAAAACTTTGGGTGAGTCTACATATAAATAGATAAAAATGGGAACATTAAACACCAGCAAACACGACAAATATTAAAGTATTTGAGGTTCGGTTTGAATGAGCCTAATTATGAGCAGTAATGTAAGTTCATATTTCAGGGTTGAAGGTTATAAAGCTGAGATTGGAAACCAGTCTCAAATCTCAAGCATCTGATTGGCTGAAATGGCGATCAGTCGCCATTTCAGCCAATCAGATGCTTGAGATTTGAGACTGGTTTCCATGCTCAGTTTTATAACCTTGGGCACAGATCATGCCGCCTAGCCCCGGGTGGAGCGCAACTTATCATTTACACAAATACAAGTATCGTGCCTGATGGCCTTTGAAGAATAAAGATACTGACTGAATGTACGAAAAGACTTTTTACGGCCGCCACACGGCTTAAAAACGCCAACTGTGATTATTAAATAGATAAAAAGGGAACTTAGAAAACCAACGAACAAGACAAAATATCAAAAAGAAATACTAGTGTTCTATGCTACGAGTTAAACAAACCACGTGATGGTTTTGTAACTTATGTTCGAAACCTTGTGATACACTTTATTAAACTAACAAACAATAAATTAAAGGAAGGGTTTACCTCCAGGGTAGTGGTTATTCGCACATTTCTTTTAGTAAAATTATCCTCAGGGAGTGTTTAACAGAGTTACTCAAACTCATCAACACGCAAGGCTATCCTCTAGTAAGGGTTATCAATACTAACTGCTATAACAACACCCAAGGGAAGGTTTAGAAACTATTTGAAAGCTGTGTTACCTTGTGTTAAGGTCAAAATCAATGTCTTATGGAATGTTTCTCTTTTGAAAATTGTCAATAAACTACTGACCAACCTGTGCTAATGACACCCTTTAAATAAAGACCACATTTTGTCCGATTGACTGATTTAAAAAAAAATCAACTTTAACTGAGAAGAAATACAAATGATCTTCAAAAACTGCTTTTGGGTTTCCCTGTGAGGTATGAAAAGACAGTTTTGATTGTTTTCTAGAAGTTGAAGTAGATTCTACTTCATAGAAATACCAAATACTTTTCAAAAAACATGTTCGATGACTAAAACTATTGTTCGAGTAACTTTGACTTGAGAAATATTTTTGAATTAGATCTTTTTGAAGAACAACACTTAAATTTATTTTGTAGATGTTTATTGCAACCCAATATACTAGTATTGTCCATTAATGACTATAAGTATAAGATTTATACCCAAATTTAAAATTTATAACTTATCAATCATTGTTATTTTCATATTTGGAGCATTGTTTTAGGGTTAAACATTGATTTTCTCGCAGTAGTCAACAATGCACTGTTTTGCAACAGTCGATGAAGGTATTAAAGGTAAAGGCTTGTTCATTGACCTACGGATCGGTTACGGTAAACTAATAAAAATCGTTGATATCTCTCTACATCTGTCAGTATGTGAAGAAATAGAATATTAAATTAACACATATGGGTAACTTCACGTGAAATGGTGTCCTCTGTTACATTTGTCAGATGTAATGTATTCGGAAAGAACTAAGAGTTATCAATTAGTTTTTAAAAATACTTGGATATTTTGTAACACAAATTATCAATTATGATGTCATTTCAAGAATTGTGCCCAATATTAGCAGTGTCACCAGGAGGCTGACGGCATTCCTTGTATAACTTCATGCAGTTTATCAGATGGCATAGCTTTATATTATAAGCACAGCTTCACTACACATACCAAAGAGAACACGAAGAATGTAATGCCATCAGACTGTAAGGGATTTAAAATGAAAGCAAGCCTGTGATGGGTTTGCATACACTCAACAGAGCACTCAGTCATACCAATTTGTATTTATTTCAAAGTGTCCTTTATTTCATAGATTAAAAGGGATTTTTTTAAGTGAAATACATGTATGCATATCAGTAATTGCCACATACAGAAGACACAGCCTCCTTACACTGGCAAACCGTTGTAAGTAAAATAGAGCATGGGTTTTTAAATGATCGATTTCAAAATAGACATCAATTAACGTGATAATTGCCCAAGATCATAAAACTAAGTTTTGAGATCAGTCTCAAATCTCAAGGATCTGATTGGCTGAAATGGCGACTGGTCGCCATTTCAGCCAATCAGATGCTTGAGATTTGAGACTGATCTCCAGATTTAGTTTATCATCTTGGGCACAGGTCTCTTTGAGAATGCTTTCATAAATAAGTGTCCTTTGGAATAAAGGTATTTGTGTTATTTTTCTAATGATGATTGTAGTTGAAAGATTGATTAGAATCTTCTTTGGGAGGAGGTACCGGTATGATTCTTAAGCGGTTAATCTGAGGTTTTGCCCTTTTAATGCTTAAATCCCTGATGGCCATTGTGACTTGAGAGCGGTTAAATAGTAATAAGTACGTTGTAAAAATCGGCAAGGAAGTCATGCTTGATTTGCTGACTGAAAATTGTGGAACGGGAAAATCAGAAAAACAAGAAACCAATCATCGTCCAATCAGTTAATAAACGGCAAAGAAAACGTCCTTTTTGCGGACTAAAAATTTCGGAATAGGAAAATCAGACAAGAGAACCGTCTCGTACAAATCATCGGGTCTATAATCGAGCAAACAGTTCTTTGGATACAAGGTGTAAAGAGTTAATCTGTCTATCACCTTTACTGAGAAGCAAAATATGGAACAAAATCATCAGTTTCAATTACCTCCCTTGATGGTAATATGCTTACTTCAAACCATGCAGAATGTCAATACTTGTGAGTAACTTTATATAGGCTTACTTAAACTGTCCTTTTCGGGGATACGGTATGGTATGTACTGTGTCTGTCTCTGCATGGTTTGCTAGGTGCTGCCGCCGAATGGTATGGCTTTATGTTATCTATATACGATGATCATTGTAAGCTTAAAACTGTAAAATTGCTTTGAATCATTCTATTAAGGTCAAGTATTGGTTTCTGTGTAATACTTCATTCGTATGTGTATTTTTTCTGTGATTTGACTCTAGTTGCTGTGGTTTCGGTAAGGTCATTGAGTACCCGCCCCTTTGGCTTTTCAATGCTATTAGCTTCTTATGTTTTATATGTCTGTGTGCTTTTACATGCAAGATTGTTAAGCTAATGGGTGGGTTGGAGTTATTTCACTAAGACAACTTGTGCTTGTTTTGTGATATGAGAACCTGTTGGGGAAAGTGTAAGGTCGGTGCACCCTAGAACCTGGTTTAAACCCATTGTGGCAATTTGTTTTGCCACTGACCGTTCCAAGGCGGTATCCGCAAAGGTTCTCTTTTTCGTTAATTGTTTGTAGCGTACTATTTGAATTGACATACTTATAACAAAAATGCTCTCTCTCTCTTTTCTCTCTCTCTCTCTCTCTCTCTCTCTCTCTCTCTCTCTCTCTCTCTCTCTCTTTCTCTTCCTCTTCTTTTTCGCTGCTTCCTGATATGCATATTTTACTTTTTCAATACAATTGCATTTACTTTTAAACGAAAACAATTATTGTCATCACCTGGAATATTCAGAAACCAAACAGTTACAAAAGTGGTATAAAATAGCAGGACAAACATCTAAAAACCATAAATTATAACATGGGCCTAGAAATGTGAAAAAGGATTTCATAGGAAGCCTGTCAAAGTTTCGGCGAACAGTGAGTGAAAATAGTACGACAAATAAACAAATATTGCAGGCTGGGTTTGACTGTGTCTGTTCATGAGCAGAAATGAAATCAAATATAACGTTCATGCCGCTCGGCCCTGGGTTGAGCTCAACTCAATATTTACACAAATATAATTATCGTTACCAACTGCCTCAAAGGACTATATTCACTATATTAATATTTATTATTAACAACACTGATTAAATGTACGGGGAGACTTTTAACGACCGCCACTAAAACTAAGTTGGTATAGAGAAAGAAAACAGAAAAGAAAGGACAATTAAATGAAAACCTAAATAGTCAAACAAAGAAACGGAAAGAAAACAAATTGTTTGATGTAATATAGATACATGATAACTCTAAGTAATCATAAGTATGACGTATAATAGCATTGACTTTACTTATCCATGTTATATACTTCGCAACTTTCCTAACTAGACCTCTTTTTACTTTGGATAATTTTCGATGTTTTACAAACAAATTTGTTTTGAAATTTTAATTTTCTTAGTTTACAATCACTTATTTATTTTTACATACAATAAAGAAATTTTATTTTAGAGTCTCCATGATAACATGGGTAAAATTATCTTAATGTAACACAACCACTCCATTCAATTTTAAAAAATGTTAATTATTCAGAATGATGTGAGCCATAACGGTCTAATATCGTATGTGATAAAATATATGTATAGATTACCCCATAGCCAAACAAGTAGGGAGGCAGCGCCTAGCCAACCATGCAAGAGACAGACATAATACAAACCGTCTGTATCCCCCCACCCCCAACCCCCCTAAAAAGCTCGTTTAAGTATGCCTATATACTGCCATCCACAATGATTGGCATTCTGCATGGTTTGGATTAGCATATTACCATCACTGACCAACGTTAGCCCACGCATTTATAGGTGAGTCTCTAACTATGCAACGTAAGCAGGGGATTGAGCAAATGTCAAATGGCCTGATTCGGTACATCCCATAAATCGTCACCTTAGAGAAAAAATAGAGTATCTCCTTCTTATTGTAACGGCACTTAAACTGTAATGCACTAAGGTGACGAACTATTCTGTGGGTTTCAAGTCTTCGGGGGTCTTTGAGACCCATGGCAACACCATAGTATTATTTTAGTTCTAGGAGTATGATAAAACTATATTTTAACAACTACTCATATTGTTATAAAACAAATCACAACCACATTCATAACATACTGTTATAAAATTCTAATTCTGGTTATTGAAATTTGTTTATGAATTAGAAACAGACATGTTTAAACTAATTTATATTGCTTGAAGTAGCGTATAATATATGAAATACAATGTAGATGAAAATAGATCTTTAAAAGCCACCGAACACGACAAATGTGAAAATATTGCAGGCTCGGTTTGATTGAGCCTGCCCATGGACGGTAATAGAATGCATATTTATATGTATATTTTAAATGTATATTTTTGCGTAATTGAAATGTGAGGCAATATTATTCTACAAGATGAAAGCTACAAGATGAAAGACAATAGGAAACTATTAAAGAACCACACGCATAGACTGAAGAGAAATATAATTTAAACACTAAAAACGCCATCAGTACAAACAGCAAAACCTTAACATGAACATTCACATCTCCTTACATAAGTTGGTCTGAATTTGCCTGAGATCGCATGCTAGAGCCGTATAATAAACTAGCAAAACAACACAGAACATAAACTGAAATAATCTAACTAACGTCACATGAAAACCCACTGCAAAAACTAGACATGAAAATTCCCAATAACTTAAATACAATGCATAGAATGTGATGGCATTCAATCTTCGATACAGAGTCTATTGATCGGTCTGGGAAAAGCAAGGCCTATTCTATCATACTGTATGAAATCTTGTGTATGGCCTTAATTCTTAGACGCGAAGTAATTTTATCGATTCAACTAGTTGAGAAAAGAGAATATCTATACCACCACTGCAGTGTACGCTGTCGCAGTGAGAGAAAGCTAATGTCATTTTCGTGGAGAAATCGACAACACGGCGTATGTCGTTGATGTGCAGGGCGGTTTTTCAATGGTTAAGGTAAAAGACTGAGAGATCTGAGAGAATAAACTGTCTTCCAACTCCTGAATCACGAAGAGAAAAATAGTCAGGTGGTTTAAAAAAATATTTGAGCGATTAGGTTCTGATAAAGCCATTAACCTCGCTATCAGGACCACCTTGACTTGAAAAAGTGGACTTTAAAGTGAGGTGGTCTTTTTTAAGGTAGAAAATAGTGAAAAACTGTTAAACGGGGCTTTGGAATAGTGGTCTAATTATCATGGTTGTCTTGGTTTCGGGTTGGTTTTCACCAAGGGTTATACTGTTTCTTCTAAGTAATCATAAATGGGTACATCAGTTTTGCACAGAAACCGTGATTAAGAGAATTATTCATAAAAGGTACTGATCTGATTTGTATAATACACGAAGTGCATAATATAATCAAAATAAATCAATTCCTATATACGTATAAAAAAGGGTAAAATCGTCTGAAACTGTATTTTTATATTTTACATGGAAAGTGTACTTTGCGAAACGGGAAGCCAAGAATGTTACAAACAGATTGCTTGCATTTCCACAAACGATTCTTCGCTTTTAAGCATGATGATATAAAGAAGCACGTTCAAACCATTTCCGGGCTATTTTCAGAATTTTTCGAGATAAATAATGTTAAGATAGATATGTTTCTTTTCGTGATAGAACAACAAAAGGATGACGCCGGACAAAACAGGCACAGCTCACTTAATCAACTGAACTAAAAAAAACATGTGTTCAAAGTATCTGTTAAAACAGTAGAGTGCTGTCTAATGACATCATCTTTGTTTTGACAAAACGCCTTCATGAGTTGTCCTCATTTTTGGTAAACGATAAATAGGCATTGCAAAAAATTCGTTTTTCTGTTTTAAAAAAGCCGTATTGCTGATTGGAATAGCGAATGATAAACAGTTTTCTAACGTTTTAGATCAATACAGATTAATAATTATCATCCTTTTACGGTATCCCAGTTTGAGCATAACTTAGTCAATCGCTTGTACTCGCCCTAGTCAAATCGAGAAAAGTATAAGCGTTAACCAATAGAAAAAATATTTCGATAATAAGCTTTTTTCCAAATTTTGTTATTTTAGGAAGAACACACGTTGTAATTCGTTTTCTATTGAACATTATAAAAATTTGTTTAGACTAAATCATATATTTATTCCCGCGAATTTCATAAAAATCCATGTCGTCTGCTACACTTTCAATAACTCAGTTTTGCATGGAAAGGCATGGCGAGACTCCTTTAAAATCCGTGGATTATTATCTGATATTTTCACTAATTTTATTGAAAATCTGAATGCGTTATTTTCGTACCTTTGGCGAAAATACTTTCTTTCCTGCTAATTATCAGCCTGCAATGTCGGTATTGAAACAACCGTCATAGCTTGTGTGATTTATTGGAAATCATACAATAAAAAAGCAAATGAATTTGTTTAAGTTAAACCTCTGATGTTTTTATTTCACTCGCGAATAACCAAATTGACAATTTCATAAGCGACTAGTGAGAAAATCAGTTTTGATATTTACACAATTAAAATAAAACACGACAAATTTATTATAGCAAGTCATGAAAAAGAAGAGATTGTCGCATTTCAGGTTTTCATTAGCCTTGCCATTGCTTTCCAGCAAATTCCAACTTGTTAATTAATCAACACGGGGCAAGGAGGCACGAGTTGTAATATGCACTTACGCTACTGCTCATGAACAGGCTTAATCAAACTAAGCCTGCACTATATTGATATAAGTTTTGTCGCATTCGGTGGCTTCAAAGTTCCTGATTGATTGATTGATTGATTGATTGATTGATTGATTGATTGATTGATTTATTTATTTATTTATTTATTTATTTATTTATTTATTTATTTATTTATTTATCAGGGCCGTTTGTGCCTTGTGGCGGCCGTCAAAAGTCTCCCCTTATATTCAATCAGTGCCGTTATAAATTGTATAGCCCTTTGAAGGCCGTTTAACACGATACTTATTGATGTATGTTTAGGGTTAAATATAATACTGAGTTGCTATGCGGTGTGAACAGTAGAGGCACGTTGTTGATTACTGCTCACGAACAGGTTCAGTCAAACTTGGGCATGCAATATTTTGATGTTAGTTTTGTTCGGCGGCTTTCAAAGTTCCTTATTACCTACTGAAAAATAATAAAACTTGTCTCTGCAAATAATGAAAATGCTACCAGCAACACATAATATGCGATTGGATCAGTTGGGTTTTAAAAGAAAACATAATTTTTCTAGATACACATTTGTGTGGATTCTTGTACTTGCGTAGCGGGCAATAGGTCAATAGCTTATTAGTTCCCATTTGCGATACTAATGTGTAACCATGGAATTTATCAAAATTGAACTCTTTACTGGTGCTAATTTTGAGTTGCGCTTAACCCGGGGCTAGGTGGGGTGTGCATTTGCATTACTGCCCATAAACAGGCTTGATCAAACCGAGCCTGCAATATTTTCATAACTGTCAAGTTCGGTGGCTTTCGAAATTCCTTTTCATCTATTATTTAAATGATACATCACTTTTGTTTGGTTATAGATTGCTGCCAGTTTGAAACAAACTTTGTCTCATAAACGAAACAATCTATCAATACTATGCTGAACAAACCAACGATATTGATTGTACATATGGGTTAAACAAGATGATACTAGGTTTGTGTGCAGAGGACAAAGTAACCCCACCCCCTTTCCACAACCGAAAAAAGAGCAGGTCTCCAACATATTTAATAAAATATGGACATATTTCAAAGAATGACCATGGCTGTACACAGTATGAAATGTTCAAATGAAAAGTTAGTTAAATGAGGCTACATAAAATAATGAATTTCTATTTTGAGAAACGGTTACCATGACCTTGATTCAAATGAACCCAAATACTATCCCAGTCAAGGTAACAGTGACCCTAGGCCTTACTAGCCCTTCATGCAAACCAATGCCTCAATATAGCCTACATACACAACAAGATTGGTTAGGAAACCCAAACCAGACTCGGGTCATGGTCGGACAATATTTTTCTATTTTTAGTGGTTTTGAAATTATTAGATAAAAAGAATGCCTACAACTTTATGAGTTTTTTGTTTGTTTTAATAGATCGCAGCTCTTAATAGACCAATATTCAATAAGTATTCCTTTAGATTAAACTGTTGTTTTCAATACTCGTATAATAATATGAGGTACCTATTATTTTGGTTGTACATGAGTTGGTTAGACAAAATAACGAAGACGTCCATAATGACGTCAGAGTAAGACATTTATGTTACACTGCACTTCACGAGACATGACATTGATCATTAAGTCAAGTTCCAACAACATATTACAGATTCAGGTGTCAAGACAATTTACACTGAACAAAACTCATAATGAAAAACTCCAACACAAACCAACAGGAGTCATCATTCTTTGACCATGGCTTTATCCTACTTCTCTAATACACCAATTAAGGTCGGAACAACAATTCCAGTAAAAACAAAATGGAGATTGGGGATTGAGAAATTCTATTTTAAAGAATGTTATTTGCTATTGTTCAGTTCGATACTTTGGACCTGCATTGCTTTTTCTTCAGTATAATATGGGTTGAAAATGCAAGTTATGAGTGTAACAAACTCTAGAATTTTGTCCAAATGCATCAAAACTTCAAAATGATGGTGCTTAGCAAACTTTGAGTAGCATAGTAAACATAAGTTGAACGTGTTATCAGTAACTGTAAAACACACTAAATAGCATTACTAATAAAATGTTATTTTTTGTAAAAGAGCCTGAATGTGACGTTCTCTTCGATAAATCATTCTTTTGTTTTAATCATTTTTTATTGACACATTAATTTTCAATACGTTTATTGAAAGAAATCCAGAATGAAAAGTCATTCTGAAAGTAGGAAGCGTTCTCGATGAATTCTTATTAATGAACTTAAAGGTAACAGCATAATCCAACAGCATACTACGTTAATGTATAACCGCACTCATGAAATATTTAGTATTACACAGGCAGAAAATAACGCTAATTGGTTTCAAAAGTAATCCCCAAACCAAGATAAAACACAAGTACAGCTCGAGAAATCATGATAAATAGATCAGACAAGTATTCGCCTTTCATACTAGATGGCATATGCGTTTACATCGTGAGGGTCGATAGAATCTCTGGCACACAAATGCTTCAACTTGCCAAACCTCCCGACAAGCATATAAACGTACTATAAGTTTATGTTAGTTACAAAATTAAGTCAGTAAACTGTAGTATCATTATATTTCGCGATAGTTTAATATTTTCGCCTATTTCACACTTTAACACAACTAAAACGTGGAGAGGAAAACAGAACAAAAGTTTATAAGTTGACCAATTTAAAAAATACACGACAACCAAATAAACGACATCTGGAACGTCACCCGAGATTTCAAAATAAGATTTTCGCCTTTAAGTTTAGTTCGTAGATACAAAAAAGGGAATGAAAACAAAACAAAAGTAAATAATAATATAGTTGAAATACAACTCAAATGTTCACTCCTTGCGCGTATATTATTTGTCAAATTTTCAAGCGGATATACATTAGATTTATTATTAGAATCGCCTGGTGGTTCTTTTGTCTCAAAACTAATGAAATACTGACAATTCTGTAATTTATATAATAGCTGCGATTATTCTATCATTTGATACTCACGGATGATTCTATGATTTCATTCATTCACTGATTCATTCATGAAGGCGAGGAACGTAATAGAATCAGTCAATGGGTATCCGACGATGTATTTATGCACAGAACCCATTTTATCGATGAATTATATAAGTTTCGAAAACTATGCTTCATTACATTTAGTTTACATTACGTGCGCTAGTTATTCAGAGAACATTTATTCTGAAAATTCTTTAAAACTTTACTTCTTGCTTGGCATTAAAAACATTTATAATATTTCGTGCATAACATGTTACCATACGATTTCTTTTTAATATAATGACGTAAAAATTTGTTGTTGTTGTCGTCGAGATGCAATTCTTAAGACTGTTTATGCAAAAAAACTTATGGGGCCGTCACACTATGACGTTCTGGCCAGCGTTCTACGACGTTTGAGGAAACGTTCTTAGTCGTCCATGGTTGCTGGGATAGCGCCAGAAGTGCGTTGTGTCAACGCTAGTGAACGTCGGTGAACGTCAATGATCGCCGGGAATCGGCGGAGAACGCTGGTCCGGAAAAATATTTTTGAACATGCACAAAAAATTTCATCGAGACCAGCGTTCTTAAACGTTTAATTTTAAACGCTGAATAACGTTTAAGAACGTTCGTGGAACGTTTAACTAACGTTCGCCCAGCGTTGCACGCGTTCGGCTATCGTGAGTCAGTCGTTACTCAAACGTTACTTGGTTGTTACAAATCGTTTGCTTTGCTGTGAACGACTAACTGGCGACCTGTCAACGACCGCTGAACGGTCCCCAAGCGCACGCAGCGTGTGACTAAAGTTAAACGAACGTCTTTTTGGCGTCCATTGAGCGCCATTCCAGCGTTACCCGAACGTCCATGCTTCAGCACGCTCGTCTAACGTTGACAAATCGTTCTTCGCGCGCCAATGGCCCATGAGAACATTGTAATGGTTTTAGGGTTTTCTTATTGGTCGCAAGTATACGCTTCTAGTGCGTTAGACACACGCTAGTGGTGCGTTAGATCAAACGTTAATAACACGCCAGCTTTGTCATCTTCATTATAGAACGCTAAAAAAATTAACTATTGAAACGTTCAGAGAACGTTGACCAGAACGTCATAGTGTGACGGCCCCTTTACTTCAATCACCGTTTCAAGTACATTAATATTTTTACGTCTATCTTACTATATACCTTTAAATATGGACAAAAAAAGCGGTTTTCAATTTGCATTTAAACACACTGATCACTACATATTATTTAGTTAGACTTATATCTACAACATTGTTGAGTGAATTATGCTATATGATGGATTTGAGTTAATCTTTGGCGATTTCTTCTTTGTTGAGGTCAAAATATTTGTCGAATTTAATACAACCTGACTCTAATTTGAAACTCGCTCTAACTGAGGATTAAGAGGTGTTTTCATTTTTAGCGGATCACACAGCAATTCAAAAGTATAAATGTAAATGACAATTTGTTTTGTTTTAGTGTTTGCTAGATAAAGTTATTAGATATTTATTTAGCCAGAACAAAACTTTAGAAGTAAATACTGCTAAACACTTATAAATAACATTTCTGAGCTTAATTGAGCTAGCATTAAGAAGATTGACAAAAATATTGTTCAGCGTTCCTTAAATGCACTGTGTCTGTCCTTTGTATTGTTGGCTAGCGCTGCCGCCGATCTGTATGGCTATACATTTAGTATATCACTTCAACAGGTTTAAAGTCTGTAGCGATGATAAAAAGTCACCTTGTAATACACTTCAGTGTAGTTCTCAGTTTCAGTTACATCCCTTAATGGTAATATGCTAATTTCAAACTATGCAGAATGTCATTTTTTGATGGGGGATACAAATGGTATGTACTGTGTCTGTCTCTTGCATGGTTGGCTGGGCGTTTTCGCCGTATTTGTCTGGCTTTCGTGTTATCTATTGTAGTGTTCATGATTCCTCAATTTCCTCGTGCAGATCCTATATCAATTTACAATGCTCTATTATCTCGTTTAATTAAGTGAACATGACTAATTAAACGAATTTCTATTTTCGACAGCTTCGGTTATATTTAGTTTCCACGATGTGATCTTATTGTCTACCACATTATAAAGTTCCATTGCTACAGGTCAGTGCTTATCGTATAATGAAATCAAGATAAGAGCTTCCATAAAACAACAACCTTGTGTTTTACAATCATGAGGGTCATTAACCTTATCTACTTTCTTTCACTTGCAGAGATCGAATATTTGGCTCCAATATCAGGAAACATATTTAGTTAAACTCAACTCAAATGATAACCAAATATAGTTTACTCAACAGATATAGGTTTAAGAAAAAGTTACAATTTATTTTTTGTTTAAAGTGAAGTTTTGAAAAATTCTAGTTTAATCATCCTGTCTAGCATATTCATATTAAAATGATAATATGAACGTAGAGATAACCCCAAAGGATATTACTATCAAGGGAGGTAATTGAAATGGACGTACGGGGAGACTTTTACAGACGCCACAATATTCAACTTCATTTTTATCGAATATTAAAAGCAAATAACTTCCAGTCGATCAAAGATTTAAAAACTATGTTGAGAAAACATTGCTTTTGAGAACGAAAATTCTCGTATACAATGAAATAAAATTATCCAGTCATCATGAAAACAGCTCGTGTAGCCAGGTAACAGTAAGTCCTTCTGAGATTTATGAGAATAAATTTTAATTCAAACTCGTATACTTTAGTTTCTACTCAGGTTTTTTGTAATGTTTAATACGGATATACAAAACGTTCTAGTATGCATAGCGATGACACGCTTGACAGAAGGTGTAGTGCCGGTGTACCATGACAGAACAAAACGTAATGCTTTGGATTCTTTGGTTGATGATAAATCTTGAGAAGAAAGTATGCGCTTTATGCATGAGGATGAAGCGAATGAAATGAGTGTCTGTGTATGATGGATAACCCGGTTGAAAGATAGTAAGTCATATAATTGTAAACGATATTAAACCTCAGGAAGATACTACCATAAAACGATTGGAACATTATAGGATATGATGCTATAAAGAATATAGAAGCTTTACTGAATAAATATAAAAGATGAAGAAAAGAGTAAGATTATGTGCTTAACGATCAAGAAGCTTTAACGAATGGCGATGAAACGATAGTAACATTAAGGACTTTGAAAACTCGACTTTAATCATTTGTTTTATACTCATTCATAGTGTTCTCGCTATTGTTTTATAAGCATTGCATTGATGAACCATACATTATAATTCGACGTTTTTGATTAGCTGTTTCTGGTTTTTTGTCAGCGCTGTTGGTTTTTTATTATTCTACTGTTATTATCACTAACAATATATGCTTTTTATATATGTTTGATACCATTACATAAAATGAGATAATGAGATAAAATTCTAGTGAAGTAGTTTTATCTGATGAACTCTCATCCTTTATAACTGTGTCTGTGATAATTTCCAAGAGTTCACGTAATCTAGGGTCAAAGCATGTTTTACAATCCATTTTGTCTTTGAAGTGGGGTATTTGAGTCGATTGTTGGAATGATTTTCAGTCGACTGTTCTACCGAAATCTTTTTTGTTTAAAAGTAATATATGCATATCAGGAATCACCACACTCAAAAGACACAGCCTCCCCACGCAGCGAAAAAGAAGAGAGGAAGAGAGAGAGCATGTTTTATATAAGTATGTCAATTTAAATAGGACGCCACAAACAATTAACGAAGAAGAGAACCTTTGGGGATATCGCCTTGGAACGGTCAGTGGCAAAACAAATTGCCACTGGGGGTTTAAACCAGGTTCTAGGGTGCACCAACCTCACACTTGCCCCAAAAGGTTCTCGTATCACAAAACAAGTACAAGTTGTCTTGGTGAAATAACTCCAACCCACCCATCGGCTCAACAATGTTGCATGCAAAAGCACACAAACATATAAAACATAAGAAGCTAATAGCATTGCAAAGCCAAAGGGTAGGTACTCAATGATCTTACCGAGACCAGAGCTCCTAGGGTAAAATCAGCAAGAACACGATGACTGGAATAAAAGAAACGAATCGAGCTTCTGGGTTCTTTTAAGAAAAGATTTTAAGAGTGTGACCGCTTTTTTTATATTCCCAACATATATGTGCATTATAATGCGTAAATATGTGTACATTTTAATTTTTTTTGTATGACCAGTAAACTTTTTCAAGAGAAAACTACAAAAAAAGCATTTAAGTAGGTACCGTTTGCAGAGAAAAAACAATTTGGATAGTTTACGCGTGGCGATCAAGTGATGGATTTACGCGTGGCGATCAAGTGATGGATTTACGCGTGGCGATCAAGTGGTGGATTTACTCGTGGCGATCAATTGCATGATGTATACTAAGTGCTTGAAGTTTCTTGCATAACCCTTGGTATTTGAAGCATTTTATGGTTATCTCTGCCTTTAAACATATGTTTTTGGTAAAATTTATTTTATATTGTTCACATTTATATTTAAACCACTGTATATTTCTTCTGCCGAAATAAATCTATCTATCTTAATCTAACAGTGAGCAATTTGCATGTACATGTATATCGATGTAAATCGATCGGATGAAATAACGACAGAGCTATTGAAAAGAAAGACTGCCGAGTGGTTAGAACATATGAAATTATACTATACATTATGTTAAACTGATAGAAAACAAATTCTATACACGAAGATGAAAAAATATTAATAAAAGTTCCATCTGTGCAAAACACGATCAGATTTAACCGACGAAAGACAGCCGGCGGGTTTTACAGAGAGGAATAATGCAGCTATGCAATACGCGATATTAAGACTCTCAAATCCTTTGAGCTAAATTGTATATAATTGACACACTTCAATGTTACACGTGCACATGCATCGTTGTTGAATATCAGCAGCTGTGTTTATCCATTTGGCTGAGACTTCGGAAAAAAAAACATTTTCAAAACTACTTTATCTTTAAAGTTTTTTTTTAAATGCAGAGAGATGATTTTGTAAGTTAATGGTGCCTATTCTCGTATCACCACGAAAATATTAATAAGTGATTTCAATTATCAAAATTTGTAATATAAACGTCAAAAGACCTGTAAAAAAAATAAATATGATTTAATATTCTTACACAGTCAACAAACGAGTGAAAATTCTCCGCTCTTCAGTCATTAATAAGCATTACATAGTAGATCTAGTAGAAAGAATATTAACCAAATCTAAGAACGTAGCGATAATACGTAGCGATAATACGTAGCGTTAATTCGTAGCGTTAATACGTAGCGTTAATACGTACAATTAACTCGTACGTAGCGTTAATACAAGGAGAAAAAAGTCAACTGAAGTATTCCACCCTGAACTGTGATTATGCAGCTATAAATCATAAATTGATGATTCTCCTTCCAATTAATTATTTGAGATATTCACCTGACGTGCAAAGGAAAAGTTATAAAGTAGATTTAACTGATGTACTCTAATGTGCCAGGCTCGTCCGTTATAATTATGTCTGTGATCACTTCCAAGAGTTCACGTTATCTAGAGTCAAAGCTTGTTTCACAATCAATTGTCTGTGCAGTGAATGATTTGAGTCGACTGTTGAATGATGGTGGAGTTTTGTTGGTGTTATATGTTTTGTGTTGTAGTTTGTTCGGTTTGTGTTGTGGTTTGTGTTGTTGTTGTTGTTGTTTTTGTTCTTGCTCTTGATTTTGTTTTTGTAGTGGCCAAAAATAAGAGACATATAACACTTTCAAGAAGTTATAAAAACAGTGAGATACCTAACGCAGCGTCCCCTATACGTCAAGACATTTCACCGACTAGGTCTCAATGTTATAAAACTGATAATGGAAACTAGTCTCAAAGCTTGAGATTGAGACTGGTTTTTAAGCTCAGTTTTATAACCTTCAGCCCAGCCCAATGTTCGCTCTGACGCTTTGTCGTTCTCCTGATACATGGGATAAAAACAATATGAAATTTGTGTTCTCGTATTTTGGCAAATGTAGCAAAAGAGTTTTATACACATGTCAGATCCTGTTACATACAGGATATATATTTGTAACATGTGCACCCTCCCACTTTTTCGTAAACTCCTAAATCTACTCCGTGTACTTTTTGACGCTACTTCTACTGTTGTAGCTACTAACACCTCACGCCCTACTACTATTAATAAGTAGTTGTGCTAAAATGACGATGACAACGACTTGTATCAATTTATTCTCGTTGTCATCGTTGTATTCATCATGATCGTCGTCACTAACATAATCATCACCAGCAATAACAGCATCAGTACAGTTACAGAGGGCTAATTTTGCAGAAGTATTTCCATGAAGTTCAATAGACTGTACCAGAGTGGTAGCAGTAGAAATTGGCGCAGCTGTTACAAGTTGCAAAAGAAATTTCAGCAACAGTTGTTGTTGCTACTGCTTCTACTCCTGATTCTGCTCCTGAAGTTGGCTTTGTTAATATTGTTAAAATTCGAATGTAAAGTACAGCAGCAGAACTTGTATTAGTTTTGATAGAAGCTGTAGTATTATAAGTATGGGCCGCAATCGTAGCAGCAGTGGTAGTAATGGATGTATCATCAAATTCAGCACTCGTAGCAGAATCAGCAGTAGTAGCATAAGCTATAATTACATAGAAACATCAGAATCTGTTTAGAAGCAGTATCACTGATTGTATTAACACCCAATGGACATTGATGATTTATCAGCAGCGTTGACGGTAGAATGGAAGCGGTAGTTGTTAGCCAAAGACTTTGGGGAGGTCAAAAATTTAATGCCGGATAAACACTATCGTAAGTTGTTCCAAGAGTTTTGCAAGGTTTCCAGAAAGGGGTTTCGTTAGGGTAGTCTTATGGTTGTTACGTGATGATTTTTAACTTTCCGACCTTAATCCCCTGAAAATTAAATATTGCTGCCAAACAAAAGGGTGTGCAACACTGCTGAACCTCTCCTCTATCCGACCACGGATGTGTAATGAAGAGACTCCATTCCCTAACACTTCACCGCAGGTTTTTGTATATGTCCACAATATTACATATACAGCCTTTGTTATATGTGTAAAGAAATTGTATATATTCACTACCAGGCGACCTTCACCAAGCCAGGTTTGTGTTTTTTATCAGCTTAGAACGGTCGTGCAACACACGACCTAAACATTATATATTCACTACATGCCGGTAAAATGTTTAAGTTTGGTTAAGCTTTTCTCAGTTTAGAGGCCTGGTATTCCCTTGATCAAAGGAGCCGTGGTTTTAAATGACCAAAGAATTGCCAGTCGACTTATATATGGTCTGCAAAATTCCTTCGTGGCACTCATTAGAGTAGATTGCAATAATGTTTAAAGAATTTATAGCTTACCATAATCGGGGTAGGCCCCTACGTTATAGGAAAAGGTGCCTCTGACGTTATCCCTTTAGATAATAAAGTTGAGCAGACAAAATTTCTTAGTATTCATTTTGCCATGAAAAAGGCATTATATAGTCAAAATGTCTAACAATATCACCTATATTTATGAAAAATATGACCAAAGTCACATTTTCCTGTGACGCGCCCCATAAGAAAATGTAGACAAACTTCAAAAACTAAAAAAAAACAGTAACAAATAATCAATGAATAGCACTTTTTTGACAAAAGAGTTTTTCAAATGAACCCAATTCGACAAACTAAAATCGGTGTTACTTACTTAAGTTCCAACGTAGGTTCTAGAATTTGGTTTGCATTGTCGGCGGTGCCATAGAACGGAAGTGAAATTACAGCTATCCAGCGTTTGTGTACGTAACAATCAAAGTAAGGCTGTCCAAAGTATGCGTTATCTACGCTAATAGATCCCGGCTGGCTTACAGTTTGTTTATGTATAGAATAAAATTCTTCATTAGTATAGTTTTTATACACTTTGCTCAGATCTTTAAGCACTAATGAACCATCCGATTCTTTGAATAAGTATGGAAAATATCTGGATGAAAATGCGATGCCGCCCCCTGCTAAGTTTTTATCGTCTGCAATTATTATCCGTAACACTGAATCAATTTCTGGCTTAAAATCGTTAGCAGGTTTTATAGACGGTAGATCACGTGTATGAAGATTTGTCAAATATTTCGCAATAAAGACTCCATCTTTAGCCTCTTTCTTGTAACGTTGGTAAGAAGAAGTGGTGAACACGTATGTAAAATTACTCAGTGATATTGATTGCTCGTACGATTTATTGCAGTAATATTTTTGTTCACTAGAGTTATTTCGAATTTTTTCAATGAATTCTAAAATTTTACTTTGCTCCATTGATTTTTCGTCTATATTATATTTACTTTGGAAATCCGTGTTTGTTTCGGATCCAAGATGGCTGCCATCGTGAGTCAATTCCGGTCGAAAATTAAATTTTGGCGGGAACTTTACGTCTGCCATCCCAAGGCTTTCAGCAGTTGACAATAAAATTAATTCTAAGATGCAAACGACGCTACATATCAGTTTTAAATACATAATATCTGTATCCATTTCGTCGTGAAACGCGACGAACAAACGAAAAATCAAAGTTTGTGCAACGCAGAAATAGTATATATGAAAATATGATATGACATATATGTACATTTACATTAATTCTGTCATACAATATAGTAGCTCATATTTGGGTATATATAATACGTGAGTTCTTTAATCAATGCGTAACAGATGGTTTTCCAACCAGCCCTAATGTCATACGAATAAATATTTATCTAACAAGATAATGTCAGATCCATTAACGACGAATTGCGACCTACATAGTGGCAATTATTGTTTCGTCTTAAAACTCTCTCAAAGACTTGTCTTAATGATATTTGCTGACATCAAATGATACTCCGAGCCTCTTCCGACCGCCATTTTTACTTGGCTAGCTATTACTTACACTTCCGGTATAAGTGTCATTGTCTCAAAAAACGCTTGTTTTATCGGTAAAACGCATTACCATAATAACAGCGATCGATCTCTCCAACTTTAAAACATCCCCTCTTTTCAAACAGATTACAGATCAATACTTCTATTCAGCGGCTGCAGCTCTGGCATTAACAGATGTAGGAGAAAACGTTCCTACTGATAATAACATTTATCTTAAGCCTTTATCTGTAAAATAATCATACTGTTAGGGCAAAAATAGAAACCGGTTCTTTGTTTCATACGGATGATTTCTTGTAGAACATGTTGTTTTCGCAATGAACTGTTTTACTGCTCTGCTTTATATAACTTTCACAGATTTCGTATTTCATGTTCCATTTGGGAGAAGATTATCCTCCGGGTGCGCTCTAATATATCATGCTACGTATCTGGATTATGTCAATATCGCAATATCGTTGTCATCCTAACTAAATGTCGTCTAACCGAAGCCTTCATTCTCGTCTTCGTTTATGGAAGCGAAATCGATTTCTAGCAAATGCTGCGTACTTCAGTATGTAGCATATATTGATATACTCGTGAGAGCATCAACCACTATAGAATAGAATCGCTTGAAGCCTGCAATCTGATTTGAATATACATCATTCTGAGAATCATTAACAGTTGGCGATGTAATGCGCTACTAGTTGATTGCATGATGGTTTTTCTTATGCAATTTTATGCTCAATCATTAACCGAATACCCTGATGTGCGTGTTTAAGCCTTTATTCTAATTCCAAAGAACATTTAATGATAAAAGTAAATTCCTCGAAACGTTTGATCTACATTGATGTTCCCTTTCTATGAAAAACTTTCACTTCTATAACTAAGATAAAAGATTTGCAACAAGTTTAACTAATCCCCGGATATTTTTTCTTCAACAGTGTACCAATTCAGAATTGATACATTAATTAGAAACACTATCAGCCGATATTGATCCGAATCTAACAACTCTATCAAATCTCACCGACAGGCACTAGTTTTTTCCAAACTATTCCCAAACGACGGCAGCTGTGACCAAATCACCATCATTCAAAACGGTAAAATATTCGTACTCCTAATTCATTTAACCAATATTCACACTTTTATTCACACCTTTCAAGCATCATCATTCAAACACACGCAAACATATATACACCATATTCCTATGCAATATATTCCTTCGAAGAGACGTTGTTATATTTCTTAGCTTGCCGTTCTCTTTACAGACAAGACGCCTTCAGTTCAATAGAAGCTATAGTCTAACCACTATTGCCACTGTGAATCTATCGATTTTCATCTATTTTGTATTTATTCCATGGCAAATATACTTCATTTCACCTTCATCGACACAATTCAACACAAAACAATGAATAGAAATCTATGTTTCACTAAAAAAATCTCGATTTACTCTGCTCATAAACATAATCATTTCCAAAATATATTTCCGAGCGTTTCCAATGGTATTGACTTTTCCGATTCCTGGTGAAATGGGAGATTCCGCGAAGAGGGAGAGTCCATTCGCCGCTAGAGGGAGCAGTCAGCGAGTATTTCCAATACACATAAATTACATTAAGTTCTTGTAAATATCAGAAAGAAAGATGCGAGAAAAATATATGTTACGGAAGTAAATTTGCCTGGCACGCGCAATCAGATGGGATGGATAAAAGAACAAGCAAAAGCCAGCTAATTAAACCAGATCGCAATAAATGAAGATCACAGACAAAGAATTAAATCGCCTGGAACAGTTAAGAATATAGAAGTACAAAGAAAAAAACGTGACAGTATGGTAATGAGCAAGAAATGTAACTCGTGCAAAAAGTCAATTCTTTGAAGTGGGTACAAGAAAACACGAAAATCCTAAGAACGAGATTTTACACAGTCTACTAATTAAATTAACATTTTGACGAAATCAATCAGGGTTTGGGGTGATACTTTTGTTCGTATTCTCAAAATACAAGTGCTTATAATACGAGTATAATGTAAATTTGTTATCTTGAAATTTTCGAAAAAAAAGTCCTTATATTTTTCACTGGTATAAAAATGTACATGTACTTTGTTTGCATGTCTTCTACAGTTTAGAATTAGAATTACAAATTTTGATATTTGAAAACACTTAATATTTTCGTCCTGTTACATGGCCAAGCAACTTTAAAATACAACATCTTCAAATCATTAAAACTGTATCAAACATATTTGGAGATTAGTATTTTATTATTATTATTATTATTATTATTATTATTATTATTATTATTATTATTATTATTATTATTATTATTATTATTATTATTATTATTATTACATGTGTATTATTGTTTTTAATGTCGCGATGATAGCTATACTGCATGTGTTTAAACGGCAAAAGATATGAGCTGAACCTGAAGTTATGAATTAGTAGACTGTCACTTGATACTCCGTTTACATAACCAATAAAGATCTAATTGCATATACGGATGAGTTTAATATGATCCAACGAGTAATTCTCGGGAAATAATTTTATAACTATACCTTCTGTTTCATGAAATTGGTGGCATTAGAGGTATAAACCATTGAAATGATTTGCTATTCATTTCATTCTGTAATCCAGTTTAAAATGCAAGTACAGCTTTAAAGCAGCAGAAGGGACCGTTTCTGATTTCAAGCTGTCACGCTTGCAAGCCGTCGTGATTTATGCGTGTTTATAAATCACGCCACAAAAAAACTGTCGCGACACGGTGATCAACTCGCGACACGGTGATCGACGGAATGCGAACGTCGTACTATAATTTTCTGATTTGGAATTATTGTAACGCCGAACGATGTCAAAGATGGCTTTTAACCCATCATGGTTCTTTGAAATTATAAAGTCTCCTATTTTAAAATAATTTCATGAGGAACGTGGTAAATATAAATAACAGGGACTTGACAGTATAGTACTCTTATATGTGCAAAGTAAAACTCATGTTTTATTTGTACATGTATACACAAGCAGGGTTACACACTAACAGTATAGGAAATCAGTCGTTATTAAGAAAAAACTCGATGGTGATAAGTAAAAGCCGATCTATAGATTAATCGATTTATTAACTTTATTGAACGACCCCGATTCCCAACCTTGCCTATGCTCCCACGAGTCAAGGACGTAAAAATTGAAAGATTACGCCGAAAGAAGTGAAAGATACACCATTTACCTTTAAATGGTTTGAAAACTTAAGTGCTGGTGTGCTGCAAACTTACACCCGGAAACGATGCTGGTAACTGGTCATGGAAAATTAAAATATTTGATTTCTCCACATGAAGCAAGTTATGTTAAAGTAATACTACTCGTATAATACGCTGTATTGTTGTTTTTTCCTACGCATCCGAAACTGCATCGACACCCACGACTCCGTTCATCGACGAATTTAGTAAAACGTAGACCAAACGACAGAAGCGAAATAAAAATATAGCACCGGCAAAACCAAACATACCGGATTTAACAGTTGCTGATGTTGTGTTACTGTTGTTTTCTTGTTACCTATTCGGGTTTTGTTGCTTTTTTTTTGTTTGTTTTGGGGTTTTCTACTGTTTTTGTTGTTGTTGTTTTTCGCGTTAAACCGTTACGCAGACACATATTTACGCGTTAGATATTATCTTTTTCGAGATATTAAACACGTGTATGTCTATCGTGCAGTTAATTTGTAAATCAATTAATCAATCTTCTAAATTAAGATGCAATTTTATAACATTATAGACATCTTCAAACAAAATCTTGACGGGCTTGCGCTGGTCTATTAACAAACAATAAAAAAATATTTAGGGGCGGAACTATGATTTAGATTACAGCATTTTTCTGTAAAACGTGAATATTTGCGTATTTTGAAATAATGACATTGATAAAACAAATTGTAGATAAATTACATTTATTGAAAGTTAAACAAAATTACGAAATGCTAATATATCTTACGAAGGTATACTCCGAGGATGAAGAAACGCAGAGTAAAATCTGAAGATGATCTAGTTTTTCCCCATCCATGCTTTCCCCGGGAGACATCGTGGCTGAAGGTTTCAAAACTGAGATTGTAAACCAGTCTCAAATCTCAAGGATCTTTTCTTGAGATTTGAGACTGGTTTCCATGCTCAGATTTATAACCTTGGGCACGTGACACAATCCCAGTATGCGACATTCGATATGTACGGCGTGCACTGTAACATAGAGAGTTCAACGCGTTCGCAAGATACTGTAAAAATGTCACCCTGCGTTTCTTTCCCTCTTGAGTATATTGTAAAAAGTATATAACAATTAAATAGTAATTTAACTTAAAACAGTATTTTAAGCCCTTTTGAAATGTTTAAAATCCAGTGACATATTAAAATAAACCTTCCACTGCAGTGTTACATGATTAATATGAATTCAATTTACGATTAAAAAATTACTGACAGTGCCAAACAAAACTTGGTGTTGCTTGAACTTGTTTTCATGTTCCTCACTGTATGCATTCGTACACTAAAACAGTCTGAAGGTTATAAAGCTGAAATTGGAAACCAGTCTCAAATATCAAGCATCTGATTGGCTGAAATCGCGACTAGTCGCCATTTCAGCCAATCAGATGCTTGAGATTTGAAACTAGTCGCCATTTCAGCCAATCAGATGCTTCAGATTTGAGACTGGTTTCCATGTTCAGTTTTATAACCTTTGGCAACGGTCTTTATCTGCTTCTACGAATATCGTATACATGTTTTCAAACATTATTAGAATAATTTTTTAATTTTTGAATTACAGTTTCTGTTTTATCTTCAATCTTGGAATATTCCAGGAATTGTCTAAATTTAGACAATGTATCAAAATAACAGTTATATTCCCGCACAGGAATAGCTTGTTTATAAACTATTTAGGATTTCATTACATTTGCTTGTTAGAACCTGGAAAACGTCTTATAAGATGGAACCATGTTCAGTTCTCAAGCTTTCCCTAGATCAATTCTGAGTCTATTCTCAATTTCAACCATTCAGATTGCTCATTCATATTCCAAGGAGTTGTTCGTGTGTACATCTACTTCTGAATTTTCTGCCATAACTTCTGTATGGAAATTGACCTAAATTATTTCAAAACTTGCGGCTGCCATTACTAGTGAATACAATATATTTAATATACTTCAAGTAGTACTCGTAGACTAGTATGTTAATGGCACATCTGATATACGTACAGTGAATTCATATTAATCGGCTGGATATTAAATTTCATATTCTTGGATAGTCTATCCGTGAATTTAAAACCCCAATAATGTACATGTAATTTCAATGGAAGAATAAGCATTGAAACTGGCCCGATACTAATGCGAGAACTATGCGACTACGGATAAATGTGGTCTACCGGTACACATTTAGCACGTCAAAAAATCCATTTATGTAATATTCTTTCTACTCAGATATTTTGTTTATGAAATATAATTCTTATTTCACTCAGTAATTTACTGAGTTATTTAATCAACAGACATAGCCGATCAGTTAATAGTACAATTTAATTCTGTAAAGAAAAGATCAAAAGGAAACGCCAAAAATGATTTGTATGGAGAAGTATCTTTTTTCTTAAAATTCATATTTTGCTTACTTCTTTGTTTTCCCGACGGGGCAAGGGTTTATAAAGTTTATTGGGGGAAATCGTGTTATATTATTATAACGTTAAAGCTCGTTCTCTTTCTTTTATCGTGTTCTTGCTGATTTGACGCCAAATGCTCTGGTCTCAGTACGGTTATTTAAGACCTGACAATTTCATGAGCTTCTTATGTTCTATACGTGTGTGTGCTTTTGAATGTGCAATATTGTCGAGTTGATCGGTTGGTTTGAGGCTAAGTTACAAAGACAACGTGTACTTGTTTGTTCGGGAACCTGTAACGGTTAGTAGTTCAGCCCGTGTGGACGTTATCTGTGCACTCTATTACACTATCGGCTTATTACATTCACCTCTATTATAGGCTGGGACTAGGTTGGGACTACTTTCAACTACTTTAACTCAAAGAAATATTTCATCAATTACATTTATAATATTAAGCTTGGGTTTCTTCGGTTTTAATGAAAGATAGTGAAGTTTTCAGTCATTTGTTTTACCTCAAGCTTTCAAATTCATAATTAAGACTGTATAAAATAAAGCTGTCGAGTTTGGTCAAAAATCTTAAAATCTTGACATTTAGCGTTTCGCAGAGATGTAAAGTGAGTGTACGGAACGACAACTCTGCGAAGGAAATTGTCATCAGTGACAGAGTCTACCATATGCGGTACGTGCCGGACAGGGTCAGTGTAAGTGTAGAGTTAGTGCACCCTAAAAGCATTTGCCAAGTTCAATGTTAGGGAAGAATGTCTGGGTCTGACGTCATTAACAGAAAAGACGAAAAGGTTACAAACACACAGGAACAAGAAATATCTTAATAGGTATCTTTCGTCCATTTCTTGCCGTTTAGACCATAAATAAAAGTGTTAAAGCAGAAACAGTATTCTAAAATAGTACGAGTCTCTTCATGTTTAGACTTTAAATGCAAGGGAATGAGGAGATGTTTTATGTTGAAATCTTATAAAACCGACGATCTTTTTAACATGTGGATATGTGTTGGATTATATCGTGATGTTATAAAATAAACGGGACATTAACTGAAGCCTTTTCAATACAACGATAAACAATGTCGGTCGAAAATATCTTAACATTCCGGTCGCCTTAATTGTTTTGCTGAAATGCCATTAACAAACAATAACTTCTTGGAAATAAAATGTGCGAGCTTTTTTTAAAGATTCGAAACCATGACATGTTCGCTCAATTCGTGCTTATGTAGTATAGGATAGACTACATTGTATAAAATTTTCAAATCGTTTTCGGAACCGCTTTGTGTAGTTCAATTTTGGTAGAAGCCATTTCATTAAAACTTTATTGAATACAGTACGTGTAGTTAAACATAACGTAAACAACTTCTGAAGTCAAAGAAGAAACGGATTGATAGATTAAAAGGCTCTTCTTGTCGCCTGTGAGTACACCGTATACGCATATGCATCGGTATATGGAATTCAACTACACATTACTATTGCAAATTATATTAAAGATAAGTAAACGGTAAAACTAACATATCAGTTAAAATGATAACCCTGGTCTTAACGGCATAAATATCAACAGTTTACTACATCTATTGTAAAACATAATTTATTTGACTTTCCCCTGTAAAATTTATTAACGCTTATTTTCATTTTAAATGTTTCATTAGTACAAAATGTAGGTCGAATGACTGAACTGTTGGAAATTATGTGCAAAAAAGTGAGACATATCTTGAAAATCACAAGTTTTTATGACGATCGACACATTCCCAATGACTGTTGGGCTACAACTCGCGATGTTGTCAACATTTGTATGAGGGGCTATATTCGTCGGATTCTAAACCCGACAATCCGCCAACGAAATCATGTGAAAAATCACGTAGTTGATGTCCTGTGATATTACCCACATGTTACAGGATGTTTGTGCAATTGTATCCTTTCTATGTGTCAGCTATAATGACCGTTTGGAAAGCTAATAAATTTTGCAGATGAAACGATTTACAAGTTGATTAACATAACGACATGTTTGTAAGGGAGGCAACAAGGATTGCACAATGCTTATTATGTGTTCGTGTTTATTTCCCTTTGAATGCTTAATGCGGAAGACACAATTTTTCATGATAATATTATAAAGCATCTGCGCATGGTTTGTAAGTGAAAACTGGAATTTCGCTCCTTAAAACCAGAACACCCAGTGATATTAGGGTCCAAGATCATAAAAATTAAAATTGGAGATTAGTCTATAATCTCAAGCATTTAATTGGCTGTAATGGAGACCAGGCATCTGATTGGCTGAAATGGAGATTGGTCTCTATTACAGCCAATCAGATATTTGATATCTGAAACTGCTATGATAACGAATCCACGAAATTTCAGCTAAAAGGACTTTCTGAAATAACGTTCATGACTCGCACTTTGCGCGTCGGGGGTGGGGTGGGGGAAGGCAAAAAATTAGACAACACTTTCCTGCAAGACTCGAATGAGGATCATGGGTCGCCTACATTGCATTTGAAAGGGCATTGGAAACCTGTTATCATTCTTGTGTAACCGATGGCTTTGTTCATGCAGATGATATCCAAGTATTAAGTGAATAGGACAAGTACTTTCAATCATACAGGCAACTTTAATTTTCATTCTTGTTGTCATGGCAACATGAAGTTTCGGTAAAAGCTGGGAGACTACCTGACGCCACGCCGCCGCCAAACAATAGCATCCCTATGTGTCTACCTGCAATCGCGGGCGGCACAAAAATGCGATCAAGAATATCGTTTGCATTTGCTCTGGTCTTTAATTCAATTATAATTTCACGATTCTCAAAATGTTCCCAAACACTGCTTGTATTGTGATTAATGTTTAAAGAACGTTATAAATTTATCAAATGGTAAAAGTATTTTTGAACTCTGACCTTGTCTAGACCCAGTATAAAACTTATTTGGCCTTCATTGTGCCAACAACCTTTTTCCAAGACAATCCACTGCCAACTTAAATACAGGTATTGACATCACATCCAAGTTAATGAATTTGTTGTTACTGTGACATTCGTCCTACAAGCCCATTGCCAACTGACAAAGGGAGATTATCCATAGATGAGATCCTTTATTCCACGTGTGCTGTGTTGATCTGAATCAGCTTACATGCCCTTGTAGTCTGATCAGCATCTAAAATGCATCAAGACACAAGATTCTCACCAAGAATTTACAGATCCAGATCAGATTGTGAGGATTTTCATTGTGGTCTGGATCTAATATGGTCTCACATGGGGTATAAGCCAAATCCACGTAGCAATGGGTTTATCCCTTTAATTCACGGGCAAAGTTTAGATCCAGATCAGCTTGCACATCCATGACATCCGATCATAATCAAAACTGATCACTTTTAGATTTATTAGGTTATTTCTGACCAGAAAGCAAATGTTATAGATCCACATCAGATGGAACAGACGTGCTGGCTGATCTGGATCTAAACTGGTCACCTATGACCAGTATAATGGGTATAAAAATGAGTTAAATGTTAAGGTCTTTAGTTCAGAAGAAATAAACTCGTGCAGAACTCCAGCATAAAACATCTCAAACTGCAAATAAATATAAACTCAGCTTACAAAATTCACTTTATTCTCAAAAACTGCATTTTAATATCAAATTTACTGATTATATTGGTTTTGACTTTGTAAGGTACAAGAAATATTAAAGAAACTTTTAAGTTCAACTTTCAAATAAGAAGATAAAACACAAAGGCTGGTTTTGTTGTTTATTCAAATTTACTACATTAAATAAAACAGTTATAGCACAATTTTCTGCAAGAATGCACTACTTTGTGTTTTGTCTTCATCACAATTTTAATAAACAAGCCAAATTTGAACAAAACTTGAATCTTTACCTAACAGTGCAAGAATAACTTATGCAGGATTTCAGTGTTCATTTCAGTTAAGCCAGCTCCAGTACATATAGTAAACAGACAATGAAATACATACAAAAAGTTTTACATTTCAATTGTCGATTCCTTCGGTACAAGATATTCTTGCCACTGTTCTAACGAACTGATAAAAAGTACTACTAAAAGCAACTGACTTATGTACAGAAATATACAGAACAACTTGAAAGGACTAGGTTTCAGATCTGTAGCTTGGTTAACACTTTCTTCCATATATACCCTTTTTAATGTGGACCAACATTGTAGATCCAGATCAGCTTGCGCATCCATGGCATCTGATCTGGATCTGCACTTGTCCCATTTCTCAGAAATAACCTATTTAATCTTAAAGCGAACAGTGTAGATCCTGATCAGACAACATAAATGTTCCGACTGATCTGGATCTACAAAGTTTACCCATGAAATAAAGGTGTTTATATGGAAGAAAGGGTTATATAAAGTTCATAATTTCTTCTTTGGATTTAACTTAAGACTCTTTATTTTGATCTCCAGGTAAAAGAGAAAAAATATTGTCTTTAATTTCTAAACAGGATATGTAATATTCTGAATAATTTAGTCATTTCTAAAGTGGAATAGATACTGACCAATCAAAATTTAAGTTAAAAACTAAATGTAAAAAATGTGTTTTATAATTTTTATCCTGATGATTTTTTGCTAAAAAAGACATACCTTTACTTTTAAACACAGAACACAAAGAAATATATATATACACTAGCAGGCTATGTATAATTCCAGACGGTAATATAAAAATAGATGTCATTTGTTCGAATAAAAGAATGGTACAAGTATCAAAAAAAGGAAAACACAGTTTTACTGTTATAAAGATGATAAATACAATGTATAAAATTGATAAATATAATGATATGGGTTTGATTTTTTATGAGAAAAAAACACAGAAAATATTGCATCATTTTTTCATCAAATTTTCGAGCCTGCCAAAACATTGGAAAGAGACATCCATTTGAATATTGTCTCAAATTGTTTTTGCATACTTCACAATGCCACAGTTTATTTACAAATGAAAAAAAGCATGCAAAAATGATTTGTATTTGTGTATGAAAATGATGATATAATTTTATTGTTTCGATAGCCACAAAAATACCCCATATTCATACAGAAATCTTGAAATACTAAATGATGCTCTTTCCCTAATTTGAAGAAAAAAGTTTGTAATATTTGTCAGCTTCTAGTTAAATGCACCACTAAACAATAACTTGTGATAAAACATTCATCTAACCACCCCCAACCTTTTGACTTTTGGCTATTCACTGTGACATTAAGGGCTTCCATATTTTTCATTTAAATCTAGAATTATCTAGTTTTTGGCAGTGCATCTAAAGTCACGATATTGATAAATATAATGTCAAGAAATGACCCTAAATAAAGTAGATGTTTATCAATATTTAAAATGATATTTTTATTTTGTTTTGAATTTCTACTTAACACTTAGAATGTTGAAGTTTGAATCTTTATGCCTAAAATGAAAAAAAAAAGAATGAAAATCTTTTTATCCAGCTGCCATGCAGCAAACCACCAAATCTTGAAAGTCCTTTTATTGCATTATTTTCAGACAAGATTAAAATCAATTCTTGACTTTGTAAGCTAAGTGAAAGTAAAAATCTGAATCTACATGATAAAATGATAAAAGTATAAAAAGAATCCTCGATCTTGAAATCGTAAAATAAATCTTCTTGTACTTTAATTAACTCTAATTAGCTCCGTCTTTAAAAATGAAACAATCCCTTGGACATTTTTTCCCTGCCATTCAACTTTTCTGTCAAATATACCAAAATATATTGTTCAATGTTCTTCAAACCAAACTGGTCTCTACCTACATCTATTATACAGTCAAAATATGGTTTTCTCCCTTGAATAATAGATAACATATACACAGTTCAGACTAAATATTCGGCTCACTTCCATACAGATTTCTTATCTACCTCCCACCTTGTACACTCTAAAGGTTTATAAACCTTTAAATATATACTCCAGTATTAAGACACTTCCTAGTGAATCAAAATATTTGTCTCCTGTTAAAAGTCCACAAAACATTTTTTTCGGAACAGTCTTTTGGTATATGTAGATGGTTTTAAAGGTCTGTATCAAACCACTGTTGTGGAAGTCCAGGGTTATCTCCCTGACCTTGTGGTGGCATACCACTATTGTCCATGTTTCCGAAACTGAGATCACCATGTGGCCCGATATCCAGGTTGTCCATTGGCCCATACTGGTTACCACCCTGACTTCCCAGATCTAGACCCTGCATCGAGTCAATCGGTAACTGACTGTCATAACCTACAAGTAGAAAATAGAAAAATTTTAGTCTAAAACTACAATGTAAATCCTAAAAATAGCAAACATCAAATAGTAAAATAAAATCATTTAAAACCTTAACTCCTCAGATTTGTCTTTTATTATGTGGAAGAACAGTGAAGATCCATATCTGATGGCTTGGATCAGGATCTACACCGCTTGTTGATTTGTTAAGAGTGTTTTTTTCTTACCAAGAAGTGTAGATCCAGATAAGAAACAACGGATGGGCCGGCTGGTATGGATCTGCACTGGCCACTTATGATAAAAGCTGTATCCATTTAGGAAAAGGTCGTCACGTCAGACGTTGTTTATGTTTTGTATCATATGTTTAACTTACATAATAAACAGGAGTGAACCTGGACACAACGCTTACAGTCATTTCTTTACCCTCACATTGTACTATACTGGTGAAGCCTGAAAATAGCCTAACGATTCTCCTGAATCGAAAAGACTTGAACAATCTCTAAACAAGAAAGTTGTGCTAGTTACCTCGACTCATGTCATGTTGAGACCCGTGCTGACTGCCAGGATTGTACATCTGGTCATTGTTCCTGTATTCATCTTGTCCGAAACCGACATCGTCAAATCCTGGTGGCTCCGTCCATGCCATGTTCTGGTCCCCTCGGAACAGAGAGCTTGTGAGCTCGACGGAGAGACGCTTCTTGTAGTCTTGTGGCTTGTCCTCGGACATTCTGAACAAGACGGCTGCAGCATATGTGGCGACACCCTCGTTTCTCGAGTGCAGAAGCTCTGTCAATGGAGCTGTCGCACCTTCTTGTTCGATCAGTTCTGCACCTTCTTTGTCTGAAGCGAGCTCACAGAGCACGCCAGCTGCCACACGCTGGATGTTCTCAACTGGTGAGTACAACAGCTAGAAATAAAACAAACATGTTTACACATTGCAGACTGTTAAGTAACTTCTTTGTAACTTTAAGTATGAAGTAATCTATTAACATTCTACATTAAAAAGTCTTTTTTTTTTCATGCAAGACCAATGTAGATCCTGACATGCCAGCAGTCAGGTCGCTTTCTGGTCAAATTTAAGCTAATGAATTTGTTGAAATATGCTTATCAGGAATAGCTATGCTCAGCAAAGGCAGCCTATCCACACATCCCAAAGGGAGAGCAAAAGAGCATTGGTTTATACAATGGATCTACTTTTCTTCAGGTTGATAGAGTATGGCAAAAATCCATAACCCTTAAAATTATTTAAAGAAATGACAAGCATCACTTAAAAACAGGCATAAATTAAACTAATTACCTGGACAAAGAGTGGGATGCAGTTAAGTCCCCTGATGACAGCTTTGTTGTGTGCCTCTCGGGCGAGGATGTGTAAGGCACCGACTGTTCCCTCAACAATCTCTTCCATTCGGACACCATCAACGTAACCGCTGCCTTGACCATTAGAACTAATGGATGCTCTCTGTAAATAACAAACACAAAATATTTATTCCATGGTGTTTTGCACTGCTTATTCCATCAACAGCTTAGAATGACAGACTGATTTTCTATCTTTAAGAGCCCAAGATCTAAAATGAATACTAAAGACTGAAAACCAGTGTAAAACCTCTAGCTTTTGATTGTTGAATTTGGAAACAAGGCCCTAGATTACGAGATGTATATTTTTAGACATGTATTTAAGTTTCACAACATCTTTTACAAATGGCTCTCTTCACATGAACAGCAAACAACATAGGACACATAGTCATTAATAGCTTTTGATCAATCACTAAGCAAAAACACAAGGTTTCTAGTTCTCATTTTAAAAAACTTGAAGGACTCTTTCTGCTTACTTGATGCTCATCAAAATCTTATGGTACAATTTTGAATAGGTGTTTCGACTAAGTCAAACATCAAACTTGACATACCCTCTGTGTATCTTGGTGTGCCCTGATCATCAGCTGAACAATTCGGGGCAGTGCTCCATGTTCTCTCAGTGGGGCGTGGTTGGCTTGGCACAGTGCCAGGTTTCGAATGAGTCCAACGACTGCCTTGATGAGTGGCCACCTGCTGGGTGGGTGTAGGAGCTTCACGAGAACTGGGAGACCGTAATGAAGGCGCACAGCATTCTGGGCCATTTCTGCATCTTGGTGGCGAGCTGTCAAATGTCTCAATGCACAGACCTACAAATATAATTGTGTGAAGAAATATGCTCATTGGGTTAAGCTTTCAGTACTAGAGACAATATACTCAACAAGTGTTAACCTGGATCAGCTTAATCCTTTTCTCGATATATATGCATTTTAATGCATGTGCAACCAGTGTAGATCCAGATCAGCTGGCATTTAACTTACAAAAAGCCATTTCATCAAACATTGAACCAATTGACTTAGCTGTGTAGCCTTTGCATTAGGACAGTCAAATAATGGTCTACATAGGTCTTATTATATAAATTTATTAATCAAGTGAACTCATATTGGCCTCATTATTTATCCAAGGGTAGTTATGTTTGCCAGAGGCAAAAGGCCTATATGACTGTCCCTGGCCCAGAAAGGGAACTGCTGAGCCAATGAGGGAAAAACTAGGCCAATACGAGAATTGCTGGGCCAACATAAGATAGATAATTAACGTTATAACAACTTACAGCAGGTTCAGTGATGTCCTCCCTATCGCCAGCCTGTAGGATGGTCCTGACAAGGGCCTCAATACCGCCTACTTGACATACGATCATCTTGTTACGAATATTGTTACATGTCAAGTTAGACAGGATACCAGCTGCACATGTGACCACATTGATGTCGTTGGAGTTGAGAAGTTGAACAAGCATTTGAAGGAGTCCATCGAGTTGGTCCTGCAATAACATACCGAAAGAACTGAATTAACTTCAGAAAGGAGAAATGTCTAAGTGGCTACTGCATCATGTATTCTATGGATTACAAGTTTGTAGTTTGATTCCACTCTTCAACTACCACCCCCCCCCCCCCCCCAAAAAAAGACTAAAAGCATTGGTTCTATTTACTATTTCTAGTAATTTGAGACCCCATAAAGTTTTCACTTATTAAACACACAAAATTCTATGTCCAAAAATAATAATGCCTTTATAATGACATTAAAAAATTGAACTACAAAGATAAAATATTTATAATATATTTAAAATATAAATAGAATTCCAAATATGAAAACTGAATCTCTTCTATGCAGTAATATGAAGTCTACAAAAATCATTTTCATCCTTCTACACAAATTTGAATCCTTTATGAATGAACAGTGTAACATTACTTACACATTTGGTGGCAGCATCAGACAAGTTTCTCAGAGTCCAGAGACAGTTCTGCACCAGCCTCTGACTTCCATGTCCCAGGTGGTTGGCCAGAGCCTGCATACCTCCTACAGAAGACAAACAGACAAATTGTTATTATTAAACAGTAGCTAGAAACTATTATCCTTATATATTTTCACCCAAGTGCAAACAATGCCATTGAAATAAGGAGATTTTGCAATTTTGCTCATTTGAAACAAGGGAGTTTTAGCACTTACGTCACAATATTGCAAGTCACAAACTTTTGTTCACTTTGATAAATGAGCAAGCAGGAGACTAAGCTACAACATGGTTTCACTTCTACCACTGTTGAGCATATTGAAATCTTTTGATTAATAATAAAAAAATTGAAGCTTAAAAAATGATGGACATGGCACTTCAATTGGATCAATTATCACTGTTTTGTTAACCACTCCTTGCACACTATGAGACAATATATTTTCAAGATCAGCCTTTGCTTTCATAAACAAAGCAATAAAAATTCATTAAGGATTATAATTTTAATGAAACACATTACTTTTATCAAATGTCCAACTTACCGGCTTCAACAACAGCAGGTTTGTTGCTGGCACACACGGAGAGGACTTTGAGAACACGAGAGGTGGTCCACAGGAGTTTCTCGTATGTGTAAGATCTCATAAGACGAACCAGTTCCCCAGGACCTCCACTAGCAAGGATGATCAACTGAAAACATAACCAACGAAATATTTATACTGAGCAACACAAATATGACTGAATATTTGAAACATTTAGGACTGTGTGTAAGTCTGAATATCAAACCTATCTAGGCAAGCACATAAACCTATTAAAGGAATAATTACTATCAAATGGCATTGAGACGTTCAATTCTATTTTATTTCACTATCGAAATCTATAGTCAGCAAAAAATGAAACTTGCCACTTAATAACTTTGGAAACTATGAGAAACATATAAAAATCTATGTATAAATGCACTAGAAACATCAAAATGCACAGATAAGTTTAGAAAACAAACTTTTCAATTCCAATATCAATTACATATCAGGATCCATAAAAATATATGTCAAATAAACAGTGTCGGGTGTTTTTCTTGTCAAGCATTATGTAGCAAGAGCACACCGACAGTTCATGGCACTCACCTTGCTTTCTTGGTTTCCGTAGGCCAATATCTGGAGACAGTCTGTTGTGATGGCAAGGAACTTGACGTTGTTACGTTGTAACAGTGCCACCATCTTCTGCAAGCCTCCAGCCAGTCGCACGGCCATCTTGGAGCCATCTTGGTGAAGGAGAAGATTGTGTAATGTGGTGATTGCGTAGAATAGCACAGATTCTACTGGTGAACTGAAATAACAAATACCCAAAGTTCAACTATTAGCCAGCCATTATATACAAGGTTACTCTGAACTTCAAAACTGTTTTCCAAGTATAAAAAATTACTTTTACAAAATTTGAATTACCAACCAACAGGTGTGGTCTGAAATGATATTTTACTTACCTCAATAGTTTGACCAAGGCTGGAATACCGCCAGATTTAAAGATGGCCAGAAGTCCCTGTCTGTGATGTGACAGATTATGTAAGGTTCCGGCGGCACATCTTGTTGTCTCTGTGTCGTTGGTGTTGCTCATGGCACGTACCAGTGCTGCCACCATCTGGGGAGAGTTCATGATAGCAGCACGGCTAGCCTCCTTCTTTGAGAGCTGATGGACCATCATTGCAGCTTGACTAACGACAACTTGGTCATCGTCACACAGAAGCTTGGTCAGTTCGGGGATGGCACGTGTGGCCAGGTCTGCATCATCCTGAAAATTGACAACATACATCAACTGATGTGAAATATTCCAAAGAATAACCCTCGGATAATATGATTACTACAGATCTCTTAAATATAAACAACTATTTGTTTAAGTGTACAAATTTGTGTTGAACTAGATTTATGTAGTGAACATTATTTGCACACATGTACTACCAAGTTTAACTATTTTTACTATTGATAACTAAAAGCCTTTAAGTATGCTAAAAATGTACCAAATACACACAGTAAGGAATTCAGTAAAAACAGAAAAAGCCAAATCCACAAACTGTGTTTTTGTTTCAGCAATTTTTATTTCTGAATCATGTTCAACTGAAATTAGGGCAAAAGCTGACCTGGTAATTAATAAGGTTGACAACAGCGTGTTTAAGCATCTGGGATGGTTCTGCCAGGCGCTGGACAGCTGTGGGTTGGTCTGGGTGGATTTGTGTTGATGGGATCTGAAGTCCCTCCTCAAGGGTCTCGGGGAACATGGCTTCCCGGACTCTGTGTGAGCGGGTCTGATTCAACTGCTGGTTCATGTCTGAAGAGAAATTATGACATTATTTTACAATCTTTAATGTCTTACATACGGTATGTTATTTTTTAAAAACAACAGTTAAAGTTACAGTTTGTTATTCATATCTTACTGTATTAAAATGGAATCATGGAAGGGCTCTGAATGCAAAAAAAAATAATTGAATTAACAACTGTAACATTGACACTTTCACTTCTTTCATTATAAAACACTTTTGCAAATTGCATTATTTTTCTTGAATAAAGAACTAAATCCGTAGTTAAGAATAAATGTTTTTCGGCTTGAAATTATTGCCCTTATATAGATCAAAGTTAACTTACCATCGACTTGCTCCTGAGTGAAGCCGGGACCCATACCCTGGTCTCCCCAGTTGAACATCATCCTGGAGGTGTCCATGTTTTGGTCCGGCTCATCCATGTCATCCACATGGCTCTTTCCACTGAGGGATGGGGCCTGTTGTAACAGGACAAGAATTCAATATTGACAGAACAAGCACCCAATGTTAATGGTTAATCACTGTCACTCCATCTGAATACTGTTAAAAAAGCAATCCTTCAATAAAGAAAATAGCCTACTGTCTGCGAAATATGTTTCTGTAGATTTCTTTTAACTCTGGATGCCTAACAAGGTATTATCTGTTAATGTCTTTTACGCTGTTGTTAATATCTACGTTTTTTTTGTTTTCCACATAACATGTATCCTCTGAAATTGCATATGAAAGAGTCATTCAAAAACATTGAAACAGGAGTTATTATTCTTGTTGTTACCGATGGCTTTGTTCATGCAAATGATAAACTACAAGTGAATAGGGGTAGTAATTTTAAAGTTACAGGCAACATCAAGTTTCATGATATAGTTGGTGGACTACCAGAAGACGCTACCAATGCCAGACAATACCATCACTATGTCTACTTTCTATCACAGGCGATATAAAAGAACAATATCTGATAATTGGGTTGAGGCCTTGCTTCAAGTTTATAATACTGAGATTTGAGACTGTTTTCAAATCTCAGTTTGATAATTTTCAGCACTGATACATCATTACCTGTGTGGTGGCACCGGAGTGGATACCAGAATCCCCCATGTACTGGTTCTGCTGCCACATCAGCGTCTGTTGTTGTTTGTTGTCCATCGGCATATCTCCCAGGTCCATCATGTTGCTACCAGGGGCCACTGAAACATCGACATCACAGTGCTTTACTGTAACTGGGCAGAATGTAACTGCGAGTTTGACAAGTCAACCTTGTCACAAAGACACTTGTCCCTTTTACACTCACTCCGTGAAGTTAAAGCTGATAACCATTTGAGCAAAAAGTAAAAATCCAGATAAGCTGGCACATCAGAAACATTAGTTATTTCTAACCAATAAGCAAACAGTGCAAATCCTGATCAGACAGTATGGATGTGCCAGCTGATCTAGATCTAAACTGTTTGCACTTGTAATAAAAGGCATATATATGAAGTTGATAGGGATATTTCGGTCACAGCAGATCGCAGTTTTACACTGCGAAAAAGGATAACTGATAAGTCTGAAAAAGCGTTGTGTATCTTAACCACCAGAAATAACAAAGGAAAACAGACTTACATCCCCTGGTAGAGGCTTGTTGATTCATATTGTAACTGCTCATAGTCACTGCTATCTAGAAATGCTCATCTAGGTTCTGAAAATACACAAAGTGAACACTTGTAACATTTACTCCATATAACCATGTTTTATTACATGCATGACCAGTGTAGGACCAAATCAGCTGGCATGTCTGTGCTTTCTGATCAGGATCTGCCTTGTTTGAAAAGTGTAGATCCTGATCAGATGGCAGGGATGTGCTGGCTGATCTGTGACAGTTCTCCCATGCCCTTAAGGCAAATATATGTAGGAAAGGGTTAATATGTTCATTTTGATGACCTAAGTTGTACATTGGCAGGAAATAGTAATGATTTCACAATTCAGTACATGAAATATCTCCGGAAGCCAACACTAAGTGACTTGCACTGATTAATTTATTAACCCTTTATGCACAACCTACTTACGCTAATTCACTTGCAAAACAATTACAATAACTAAAAGAAACAGCCAAACATCCACTCCTATATAAACACAAGATTTTTTAACCTACATTAAAAATATTTGAACTTTCATTGCAAATAATCTTTTCGAGTACTGTCCAAGAAAAATTCTGTGCTGTATCTAACATGTAATTATATTTTAAGTTTTAAAGCAACACAGCAATGAGTCAGAAATGAGACAACTTACACAACCAATTTGTAAAAGGCAGTCTATGGTTTCACTTCAAGAATTTCTAATCCACAACTACAAATATATATCCAACTTGATTTCTCAGATTTTTTTCTTTTTCCACTACTGTATAATTATATCCAACTTCAGCTTCAATGAAGTGTTTGTTAAAACTCAATAAGCACACCTTTATATTGTAAAATCACACAATGATATCAGTTTTCACTCAAGTTTGCCAACCAACACATTCATGATTGAGCGAATTATTTTAACTACCCTCTATTGTACAGTTGTTACATTGAGTGAATTACATAAATGACAGTCAGTAACTCCATGTAGTGAGTAAATCACATAATTGTCTTGATTTTCACACCTCACCCACATTTTGTGTCACACTGATCAACACATGTATTATGTCTATCAAAATGTTTTCATAATGTTCAACATTACATCAGGTTTTTCATAAATCGACTTGTAGTTTTTTGCACAAATTTCACTGACTTCACAACAGTATTTGCTTTGTTTATATATTCTATCTCTATTATCTGATCTTATTCTATTCAAGTTTGGCTTTAGTTACCTGTGTGTTTATATTTTCTATCACTAATCAGCTCGATCTACAGAGTCAACTGTCAAGGTAAGAAAAACTACTATCAAATCATATCAGAAGTTTTGACACTTCAAGTAGGTTTTATTCAAACATGCCATACCATTATGACAGAGGACAATTACCGTTTTACTATCAGTGACTCAAATCTGACACAGGCCAATAATGCAATACGACACATTTATGACTAAAAATAAAATCTACCTGCACAATTTTGAGTCGGTTTTAAATCATTAGCCTGTACTGGTTAAAACTGTATTAAATTTAACACTTTTAATAGATTTTTAAGCTTTCACAGATATTCTGTACAAGTATATTATAATTGAAGTGTATTATAATTAAACATACAGTAACTAACAGTGAACGTTTGTATGGCATGTAAACACCCCCTCGGTTTATTCAATAATGAACTGCTCCAACATGACACCTGCCATACATGACCTACCTGTCATTAAATAATGAGGTGCATTTTATGACAGAAGGCAGACTGCCGGCAGTCTAGGCAAGTTATGTGAGACAGGAAGGAAAAACCACTCAGGGAATCTCTAAACATCAAACATAAGCAGATGGAAGTTATCCTTGTGTTAAAGAATTAGGATTACTTGAGTAAATATTACTCTCATTAGCAGTGTTTTTGTTGTAAAGTCTTGTAAGTTATTAACCCTTTGCTCCATATATACGCATTTTTACACATATGCAACCAGTGTAGATCCAGATCAGCAAGTACATCTGTACCGTCTGATCAGGATCTGCACTGGTCACACTTTGGTCAGGAAATAACCCTAATAAATCAAAAAGCGAACAGTTCAGACCCTGATCAGACGGCACATATGTGCCGGCTGATCTGGATCTAAACTGACCTAACAATTGTGTATCTATGGATGAAAGGGTTAAAGGGCTGGGGTGTAATATTTTGCAATGTTTGTAGACCCTGATCAGCCTCATGCTGTCTCAGATCTATCAGTGCCCAAAGTTATAAAACTGAGCATGGAAACCAGGTCGCCATTTCAGCCAATCAGATGCTTGAGATTTGAGACTGGTTTCCAAACTCAGTTTTATAACCTTCAACCCAGGATCATCAGGTAAACAACATTTCCACAGCTTTTATTAACCCAATGTAATTGAGGATGATTTCGGGCTACATTAATCCAAAATATAATATTTACTCCTAAATTCTGTCTCAAAATATCCCCCAAAAGACATTTTCCCCAATAAATACCCCAAAGTACCAGGAGCAGTTTATTAAACACGGAACCTAGGGGAGATTTTAATATAACCACTAAATGATGCAAGCAACCATTATATCTGTAATTAAGAGACCTTCCTTTGATTATTGCATGTCAAATAATTGATTACATCTCAGTGATCTAGTACAGATCCATAAAATACTCCACATGGAACCTTTATTAGTTTGTGAACTTGAGAAACATCAACAGAAAAACCCACAACTATGTCGGACATCAAAGCTAGTCTCTGTAAAGCTGTTAGGGTTACCAGCTACAGGAACTGAAATATTCTGGAGCAAAGTAACAACTCCCCATGCCGTAAGATCAGGATCTGCACTGTTCACTTTTTTGATCTATTAGGTTAATAATGACCAAAATGAAACAGTGCAGATCCTGATAAGACAGCCTGGCTGTGCTAGATCTTCAATGGTCGCACATGTGATAAAATGCGTATATATGGAGTAAAGGTTAAATTTCTCTATTTCTGAGAGCAAGATTGCCTCCAAGTGCCATACAGGTGTGCTTGTGAGAGATGTAGTTGGAATGAGCATGGAAACTGGGGGTTTATGTGAAATCATAACATGACATTTAGGTGTACAATGTATATTGATAGGTATATTTTACTCACTTTATATATACATGCTTTCTCATAAAAAAATATACCTGCGTTTTGTATGACCCAGTAACAACAGTCTAATAGAAAGATGTTCTGAGCTGATAAAACCTGACATGACAGATGTCAATTATATGACTCAATTAACTTTTCAAAGTACTACAAATTATAGATCTGAAAAGCAATCTTCACATGACATTATACCAATTACTTTCAACACAATGTGACTTCTAAATCAATTTATCTCACAAAGTGTACACACCTTTTCATCCCCTAAGGGTGGTGTTCCCATCAAATTAGACAGGGACTTTCTCAACACAATTTTCAACTTAGAAATACTTCAAATGATCAGAATTTACACTGTAAGGTTTTAGATTATTTAGATTATTTCTGACCAAGAATCAATCATTTTAGCTCCAAATCACACTGCAAAGAAGGTAAAGGCTGATCTAGATCTTCACTGGTAGCCAATGTATCATTGTGATTTAAGGCTGATGGAGACAAGGATTCAGACTTACAGTCTGAAATAAGGCTCAAGATCCACAACAGCATCTTCTTTACTTCATAATCAAGAGCAACCAGTGTAGAACAAGATCAGTGCCCAAGTTTGCAGACTGAGCCATCTAATCTCGCTCTACAGGTCATTTGTAACAATATTTTAGGCACATAATATTAAAATAGATTAAGGCTCTCCAGAAAGTGATCATTGTTACTATCAATGACAAAATCAACAAAAAAAACACCAAAAAACACCATTACATTCAATATATAATCAGGTTTAATGACAACCAGAACGGGGTAAAATCATTCTACATTTTTCATCCCTGTACACCCTCTACATAGGACGTGTCAACATTTTTAATGTGGCAGGTTTACGACTTGGTGAAACTAATGATGACTATGCACTGCAGTTGCCAATGGTTAAGTGCAGGTAAATGAATAAGCAGAAAATTTTACTTTAAAATCATAAAATTACAAAGAGTCTGCATAATTAACCCTTTACTTCACAGATACAACTTTTATTGTATAAGCAAACAGTGTACCGGAGTGGATACCAGAATCCCCCATGTACTGGTCAGTCATATTATCTTTGTATATATTTATTGTCGGTCTTTTTTCACCAAGAAGCATTAACAATATAGATCTAGATCAAAAGGCATGCATGTGCCTGTTGATCTGGATCTGCACTGTTTCATATTCCACAAAACCTGTATATATCATGTTTGATTTTGCTGCCTGATTACCTGACAGTATAGCAAATTTTAAATGGCATATCACAAGCTCTCTACAGCCCCAGTGTATTATGATCTTCGAATACTGTGTAACCTTGCACAATGACAGCACTTTAACTCTTTCCTCCATATATACACCTTTTTTGCATGTTTGGACTCTGTAGATCCAGATCAGCTGGCAATCGGCACCATCTGATCAGGATTTGCATGGTTAGCTTATTGGTCTTAAAAAACGTAATGAATCAAAATGGGAACAGTGCAGATCTGGATCTACACTGTTTCCCCATGGGAGTGTTAATAACAGTATGTTCAACTTGTCCAGAGAACAAGATTAGATTAATGTCTGACTCCGACAGATTCCCATTTGGTCCCCATGAGAATTATATTATAGAATCTGCTGTAAAATAAATGGCCCTGTGCACAACTTTAACTATCTCTGACTCAGTTATGCATTTCCTTAGGGAACTTGAGTCAAGCTTCAAGCAGCTGTTTCAATTGATCAACATAAATTAGCTGTCAATGTGTAGGTGGCTTAATGAAAACAGAAGCCAGCAAAACTAGAGTGTGTCACTGTCCTTGGATTCTACCACTGCTACCACAACATTTGTAACAAAGGGCCATAACTCTGGTAAAAAATGGTCACAGGAAAAAATCTTTAACATCATCTACACATCCTGCTTAATCATTTGTGAAAGTTTGAAAAAATTCTTCCGATAGTTAATGAGGAGTTGATGCCACAAGATTTGGGGGACATAGGTACGGAAGAATGCAACTCTATATGCCTCCCACACATCCTGCTTAATCATCTGTGCAAGTTTGAAAAAAATCCACCCGATAGTTAATGAGGAGTTGATGCCACAAGATTTGGGGGACGTAGGTACAGAAGTAGTGCAACTCTATATGCCTCCCACTTTGTGGGGCACAAAAAAAACAGCAGCATTCAATGATATAACAAGACTGTTTTCATCACTCTGGGCTACAAATCAGCTGAGAAACACACGATTTTCACTCAACACACATGTTGCATAATTCCACCAGTCTAATCTACATGTTTCACTCCGGCAACTATTTTTACATACCTAACATATCAATAAATTCCTCACACACCCAATTATATTCCAGCACAAGATTATATTTACAAAGGTTTATCAATTAAATTTACAATGCAACAGAAAAACAACATTCAAAATGAAAATTTAACTAAATCACTTTCTTCACATTAAATTTTATGGTTAGACTCACAATCCTTCAATGTGTCAAGCATGAGTCACCGTCAGTATTTAAGCCTCACTAAATTTCAAGTACATAATTTCTTCAAGCATGAATACATTACTCAGGTGTCATACTTCTACAGTACACAATAGCAGGGGATTAAAATTACATTTCACAGGGTTCATGTCATATCTGACAAGCAATTATTTACCAACATAGCTGATATGAATATACCAGGCAAACCTTGGGTAAAGTGGTATGACCCACTAGTATTGATCGGTGAGGGCAACACTGATAAATACCTACAATGGGGTTCAGGGTAGTGTGCATGCTGTATAAGATTCATAACATTAAGTATATTAAAACAAAAATGCTACTCTGTTCAAGGTTAAAGACATGTGCATCCAGGGCACTAGACAACTTTTGGGGACAGGTACCCATACCCCTCAGAAAGGGCATTTTGTTTTTTGTCATGTTAAGACAAAAAGGGGAATTTTAATTTTTAAGTCATACATGATTGTTTTGACTTAAGTGTCACACTTACTCACAACACTGTTTTCCACCACTGATTATAATAGCTAGTAATTTTGTGACTAGACTTACAAGTAAATCAATTTATCAATTACCTGCATTTTTGGGAGTTCATTTCAATTTCATTTTAGATTTTAGAGTGGAATTCTTTTTCTAAGATAGGGAAAAAAACATACTATTTTGAGAGGGAAATGGGGCCCATTATGGACCCCAAGAAATTGCCAAACAAGTGCCCTGGCATCTGGCACTTCAACAGCTTTTCAAAACCAGGGGTCATTTGAACCCCTGTTGAGAACTATCAAGTGGTCATAATCGAATTGTCACATGTATGTCATCGTGTACTTTCCACTTGTAAAATTGATTTTATTTCAGTTTCATTTATTTTCAATGGTCTTGTATTAATATTTTTTTCACTTTTAAAAATGCAGTAGACACAATGTTTATCTTTTCTTGCAAAAAGTTTCCTATTTCTCTTAATTCTCCTGCATCAAAATGAAACCAGGCTCAGAATTAGGTGGTGTGAAAAGTGCTTAGATTGAGCTTCAAAAAAGTGCTTCAAATTTGCTTGGATAAAAATGCAAGAATCTGCATCTACTGAAATCCCTGACCCATCTGCTATAATTTCCAGTTTGAAAGGCAAAATCATCTGTGATTCAATAAGTATTCTGTAAATGTGTAATCTGTATTTTTTTGAAGACTATTTGTCATCTTTTTAATTGACACTACAAGGACCTCAAGTTTTATAAAATAAAATACCACTACAAAGAATAACAACTTCAAGTCTCGATAATACCTACACACTTTTTGCCCTGGGCTGATGTCAAGTGAGAAAGCCCAACATTGGGACTTCCAAACATCATATATATCTCCTACATCTGCAGCAGAACTCAGCACAACAGGAGGAAGAACTGAGCTTTGTGTATAACCATACTCCAGCATGGCTTTTCATGCTTATATAACAGAGGCCTATAAAAGGCCTCTTCCCAATCCAAAAATATAGTATTTTTTCCCAATTGTAGCAAAAACTCTTCCCAAAATGCTAGGTAACATGTCCAAAAACAGTTAAAACTCCTCTGAGATGTATTGAAAATTGAAAGTCTGAAAAACACAAAGCTTAAAAATTAGATTGAAGTTTAAAATACCTATTACTTATCAATTTTATAAATGAGAACCCATCTTTCAATTAATTTTGTTTTCCCAAAATAAACAATTATTGCGCATAAATTTCCAAATTGGAAAGGCCAGGGCCTCTTCCCAATTTTCTGATGAAAAGCTCTGTCCAGGTTCAAATCCATAAGGAGCACTTAAAAACATAATAACAAGACTTGCAGAGTGAACCCCTTTCTCCATTGTCCATATAAATATTTTTTGTCACATACATGTAGGTGACCAATTTAGATCCAGATCAGCAGGAACATCAGTGCCATCTGATCTGTATCTATAGTGTTCAACTCTTGGTCGAAATAACCTTGCAGCATTTTTTCCCCTACAATTGGGAAATTTTTGTGTTGTAAAATCTTGAAATTGGGGAAAAATTAGTTGCAATACAGAAATGCATTCAAATATGCTCACTCATCCCCATCAGAACAGCTTCAAACCAAAACACTAAGTATAGTATAAGTGTTTTTAACATATTATTTTAACCCTTTCGCTGCCAACGTCGAAAACCCGAATTGACGTCGTCAGTGCCAAGAGCTTTTTACCACATAAAAAAATACCAATACCAAGGTCAGAATGAGGCTGGTTATTTATAAATATATCGACATAATTACTATGTTTACATGTGAAAACGAAAGCAATAACATTTTTGGTCAATATTTCAATGATCTGCCTACGTCAGCATAGAAAACCTCGTTTGCAGGTCTATATATAGGAACGGCAAAAGCTGTCCATATGGCAAATACGCCGAAAATAATAGGGATGGCATATGCCGTCCTTATGGCAGTAAAAGGGTTAAAAACTGGAATTTGTCCTCAGACACTGATGCCCTCACTGCTATAACAACATTTGCAACAATGTGCCATCATCAATTAAAATGGTTGCAGAAAAAAATATTTCCTGCATGATCCTCTACACATCCTGCTTGATCATCTGTGCAAGTTTGAAAGAAATCCGCAAAATAGTTAACAAGGAGTTAAAGATTTGGTGGACGTACATACGGACAAATGAGTGAAACTCTATATGCCTCCCACGTTGTGGGGGCACAAAAAGAAATAAGCAGTTCAAATCTTTGTCAGAAACTAGGTCTGATGACATAAGAAATCACCTGGGACCAGATTTTACCATACAGGTTCAACAACATATGACTTTCAGGAAGACAGAGATTCATTAGTCAAGACTAAAACATTTACATGAGTAAATGGTAACATTTCGACTTCAGGCCAAAAACATTAAGTTTAAAGAATCTTGGACAGGTTAAAGGAACAGTCTGAGTCACATGGCTATCAAGACAAACACTAAAAATTGGCAACGTCATAACAAGCAAAATATTTCCATAAAGGGAGATGTGCAGGATTGATTAATGGAACAGATTTGCGAAAAGGGTTATTAATCAGTTGAATATCATTTGAAGCTCAAATATTGATATACACCCGAAATATTTCAAACCAATATTTCATAACTAGAATGTTGTGTTCCGCGGAACACATGTGTCGCCTGCATGGAAAAAGTTGAAATGTGGGCCTATTTTTAATCATATATAATAAAAATATTTTATTTAAATTGATTTCAATACTACACCACAGAACACATGTGTCATCTAAATTGCATTTAAAAGGGGAATAACTATAATAATGGTGAAACCCAAGTTATCATCTTCAAAAATTGGTTTGTGCACGCAGATGAGTTTTTCAAAGTATTAAGTGAATTGAACAAGTACTTTCCATTTTACAGGCAACACTAAGTTTCATGTGAAAGTTGCATTTGAAAGGGACATAACTCATAAAATATTCAAACAGGAGTTATAATTTTTGTAGTTGTCGATGGCACTGTTCATGTTGATGATACAATCCAAGTATTCAATGAATAGGGCAAGTACTTTCAAATTATACGCAATATTAAGTTTCATGTGAAATTTGCATTTGAAAAAAAAGTCAAACAGGCGTTATGATTCTTGTTGTAACCGATGTTGTTGTTGTTCATGAAGATAATTTATTTCGAATATCAAGTGAATTTTCAAAGTTAAAGTCAACATTAAGTTTGATGTTAAGTTGCATTTGGAAGGGGCATAACTCAAAGTATAATCAAACAGGAGTAATGATTCTTTTTGTTACCAATGTTGTTGATCATGCTGATAATGTATTCCAAGTATGAAGTGAATAGGACAAGTACTTTCAAAGTTATAGGCAACATTAAGTTTCATGTTAAAGTTGCATTTGAAAGGGGCATAACTCCAAAATATTGAAACTGGAGTTATCATTCTTGTCGTCACAGATGGCCTTGTTCATGCTGATGATATATTCCAAGTATAAAGTGAATAGGACAAGTACAATCAAAAGTTATAGGCAACATTAAGTTTCTGGTAAAAGTTGCAATTGAAAGGGGCATAACTAAAAAAATATTGAAACTGGAGTTATCATTCTTGTCATCACAGATGGCATTGTTCATGCTGATGATATATTCCAAGTACAAAGTGAATAGGACAAGTACTTTCAAAGTTATAGGCAACATTAAGTTTCAGATTAAAGTTGCATTTGAAAGGGGCATAACTCAAAAAATATTGAAACTGGAGTTATCATTCTTGTCGTCACAGATGGTATTGTTCATGCTGATGATATTTTCCAAGTATGAAGTGAATAGGACAAGTACTTCAAAGTTATAGGCAACATTAAAGGGGCAACAGGACTATATAAACCTCAAGATGGCGCTGGGGCAGGCTTTTCTATAATGTTATGCATGTTACACATCAAGGAGCCCTTTTTTCAAAATTTGAAAAAACTACTGAACAAATTATTTTGAAAATTTTCACAAATGTACATTGTAAGCCTTTTAAACATTTCATCTAAAAATTTAAGTGAAATATTAATTATAATGGTGACTCTCAGAAAAAGTTTAAACCTGTCAGACAGAAAATTTTGAATTTGAATTTCCCGGAGGTGTGTCTAACTGATAAAACACTGTGTTTGTAAACACAAGCACGTGCTAATGTTTACATTCTGCAGCAAGAAAGCATTTTCAATAACACTGAAGCTTAATCTCACAGAGAGTTATGAAAGTTTGGCTTTTTATCCTCTGTGCTCTATTTTGCCTAAATTATTTCCTTTGCAACAGAAACTGCCATTTATAATAATGTTTCCTTACAATATTAAAAAAAATCAATACATAATAGTTTTCTATAAAGAATCCTCAAAAGTTTAAAAGATTCCCTCCTTTTTCAAAGATAGAACAATAGCCTGGTGTCAGTAAACAAACCAGATTTCAGCTACTTCAAAGGTTACAACAGGATAGCAAATTAATTTTGTGACATTATCTTTTCATGTTGTGATAATAGAAACATTCTTGGCTAAAGTTATAAATGAAATATTCAGTGGACTGCTTGTCTTTTACAACAAATAGGAAAATATGAATTTTAATTAAAGAACACAAAAACAAAAAAGAGGAATTAGTCAAAGATATAAAGAAATTCAAAGGAACCCTGATAGGAAAAACAGAAGTTCATAATCAGTGCAAAGGGAGTCTTCATTCTGTCGTCTGCTGTAATGCAGTGACTCACTCTGTACAGGCTATTTTTACTACAGTTAATTATAACTGGCAGATAGCTTGTATGTAAAGCCACACCCCAAAATACTCGGCTGCCGAGGCAGTGAATGTTGCCCCTTTAAGTTTCAGATTAAAGTTGCATTTCAAAGGGGCATAACTCAAAAATATTGAAACTGGAGTTATCATTCTTGTCGTCACAGATGGCATTGTTCATGCTGATGATATATTCCAAGTATGAAGTGAATAGGACAAGTACTTTCAAAGTTATAGTCAACATTAAGTTTCAGATTAAAGTTGCATTTGAAAGGGGCATAACTAAAAAAATATTGAAACTGGAGTTATCATTCTTGTCGTCACAGATGGCATTGTTAATGCTGATGATATATTCCAAGTATACTCAACAAAAATAGAAACCTGACACTTTATATTTGGTGTATTTTCCTGGAATCAGATTTAAAGCTAATTGAATTGTGGTATGTAATAAAAATTGTGCATGTTTTGAACTTAATTATGCATTTTGATATTTTTGGTGCATGAAACAAGTGATTCAGTGGTTATTTTCTTTTGGATGGTGCAAAAATATATAGATTTTAAATATGCACCTCATACTTATTCAAAGTTACAGTGTCAGGTTTCTTTTTTTGTTAAGTATATTAAGTAAATAGGACAAGTACTTTCAAAGTTATAAGCAACATTAAGTTTCAGATTCTTGTCGTCACAGATGGCATTGTTCATGCTGATGATATATTCCAAGTACAAAGTGAATAGGACAAGTACTTTCAAAGTTATAGGCAACATTAAGTTTCAGATTAAAGTTGGGGGACTACCGGACGACGGCACCGACGACGACAACGATGCCGGACAATAGCATCCCTATGTGTCTACCTGCTATCGCAGGCAACACAAAAAAGATATATAAAAGGTGCTTCCGATCCTATGTGACGCGCATAGGTTAGCTATTTTTGTATTTCCCGCGTAAAGCAGTGGTTTTTGGAATTGTCACATGATCACTTCAACCAAAATACGCATTCGGTGTACCTTGCCGACTATCGACGTCGCCATTTGTTTCAAAATGCCTGGGCCACCACGAATAGTAAGCTCGGCGATGAGCTTAATATAGAATGATCCCTAAATGTAGAATGTATTTTTGTATAGGGATTTCTTCAGGTCTTGTAAAATGGTAAAATTAACCAAAAACTTCCTCCTGGAGGGTTTGAATTGTCGAGTTTAGTGAAAAGTACACGTAAGTGTTACATAGATCGATCTGTTTACGATTTTACCGAGTACACCTGCTCGACCCTGCACATCTCCCTTTAATGGTATTATCGCAAATGTTATCTACATACTTTACTTCAAATTTAGATTTCAATTAGATATTGACCCAGCAAGCCAACTCCATCAACATCTGTGCACTGCAGCACTTCAAAAGACGCCGACCATGTTCTTCGTCGTGTGACGACCATTAGAACTGCCACTCCAATCAAAAGACAATGTATTTTACTTCCAAATTAGGTTTTGCCGAGTCAAATTTTTGTCACTGTGGGTTCATTCCCCTTGCGGATGTTGAAACAATAAATGGTGTGGCTTACTGTAAACTTTAAAGCAACCTGAAAGCATGATTAACAATGAAGAACATTCCATCATTTATACTTAAATGCGCTACTTCTCAATAAAAATATCAGTCGCCGTGCATATTGTGTGATGTTTTGGTTGCAAGCCAAAATCTAAATGAAATCAAATTTGTAGTAACTTTTGACAGTCAGAATTGAGGATGTGATGGAACTTGAAATAGAGGCAATTTGCTTGAAACCATTGCTGCGTGAAAGAACTGAAAACACTTCTGTTGGCAATGAGCACAGTGAAAGTATCATGTTGACGAGTATAAAAAATTAAAGAAATAAAATATTTTCATGGCAGTTCCAGATCATAAGTTTGTCCTTTCAGAAATTAGCCACAACATTTTCATTTTAACCTTTTATTTACTTAATACCATAAGTGTAATTAATATCTATTACAGCCGTGTCCGGTAATCTTGCGCGTCCGGTCATCTTGGGCAGTGGTCTACTGACATCCCCGGAAGTGTTTTATGGTCACTTTGTGAAAATATCTCAACAAACGATTATTTTTGGACCTTAATTAGAACATATAAAAGGTAAACATGTTGAAAATTAATACCTGTCCAAGATATTTACATCATCGTAATAAATTATTCATGACCACGCCCACTGACCTATTTTCCGATATTTTAAGCAAATAATTCTAATTCCATCATCTAGCCCAGAAATGTGTGTCCCGTGATAGACATAAACAAAAAAAACATATTTTGAAAACAAATTATACCATTTTAAACGTACAATTCCATTTTATTTGCAAACGTTAGTGAATTCAGACCACATTTCCGTCAGCTCCCGCCATTCTGTCAACAAAGTTCAAGGGCATAATCCGCGCATGATTTTTTTCCTGCAGAGGCGTAGTGCCTTTTATCTCATGTCAAATAAATAGAAAACTTAATATAAAACAACATGAAATTTTATGGTTCGTCAGAGACACTTTATCTTTTAAAATATTTCACTGCTGTGACGTCATTTCTCTCAGGTGTGCAAGATGACCGGACATTTAAATGCTAGGGTAAAACATGGTGGTAGGGGTAAACATGGAGTCATGACCAAAACATTTTTTGTCATTACATGCATGAAAGGTTTTTGAAAACAGACAAACAGTAATGACACATTTGTCCATTATTGATCGGTAAATATATAGCCGATAATGCTTAGGTGGGCAAGAAGACCGGACAGAATCGATAAACAGATTTTACTTGGATTTCGACAACTCAGTTTTATCTGCATAGGTTTGTGCTGATCCGGAACTGACCAAGATTAAATTCGAAATCTCCGTAGTCCTTGGAAAATGTCTCTATGAATATTAAGCAACAGTACAGAAATATGTGGGCACGCTTGTACCTTTACTGGTTGATAACTGAGTAATGACTACAACTTTATACTCAAACAAATCATTAACGTCTGACCGAGTAACACCTGTAACGGCAATTTCTCACTACCGAACAAAGCCCCGAAGTTCTACCGAAAATTTTAGATTAAAACGAGTAAGTTTCATTTAAATATTGATTTCATACCTTATGACGATAGCTTGTCGAACCATAAGCTTTCTCTCTTAACCAGCAATATGCGAAATTACAGAGAAATATTGCTTCAAATAATCGAAATTATCAGTTAGATGTGTTCAAAATTCCAAGATGGCGAGAATTCAATTAACATCCACGCATGCGCAAGTTTAGTCGCCGCACCTGTCACGGTTGATTAATTTTGGGACAAAGGTCAAGTTATGAGAGTTGCTGTTCTTTAAACATACAGATTTAGTCACCTCCAGTTATCTCCCCTCTTCCGCACAGTAGGCCCACGCACTTAAGTAATTTAAATGTCACTTCCCTAGTCCGGTAAATAAGAAAAAACAAACAAACAAGCACTGAAGCTTTACTGACAATTATACTGTTGCTTTACTGGTTGGATGAACAAATTATCCCCGGTTTGTTCTCAACAAAAGTTGCCTTGGTGAATTAATTCCCAACAGACATGTAACCTGGCAATAGTTGAGTTGGTGGCTTTGGTGCCGCGCTTGTGCAGTTAATATGCATGCAGGATCGGATACAAAATTCCTGAAAGGTGGTTCATTTGGGACAGTCTTAGAGTAGTTTCATCATAATTCACAAATTCTGGCCAAAATTTCCAAAATTAATTATTGCTACCTAAAACCGGGATTTGAACAACCCTATGAAAATCCCCTATATAGACATTTTAATTGACAATTACAAAAACATGAAAAAGTCTAGAAGAGATTCTATATAATATTTGCTGTAAATGTAAATTACCATACATACTCGTATTCAATAATAAACGTATATCTTGATATAGATGTTTTCGTCTTAGGAATAGTTTATTTATTTTATTCTCCTTAATGGGTAAATACCAGATTTTGATATTTAAGTCCAAGTGTTACCTTGACTTTGTATAGGGGTCATTGTTCTTCAGCGCGACGCTGCATGATTGAGATTATCTTATTTGTTAAGAGACAAAGTTTAGCTGATGTATCTTCTCCAGTTATAAAGATATTCTCCAAACAATGGATTTGTTTTTACAATCGTTTAATCTTTAATCCTTAAGACTGGCCTTGACCTTGAGATGGAGTTATAGTTCTTAGACGCGAAACTCCATAGCCGGGTGGACATCTTTGTGAAATCTGGCCGCGGTCTCTTCGTCTGAAGCAAAGTGATAATCCTAGCAGCATATTATTCAGCACTTTTCATATTTATACCCATAGTGTGACCTTGATCTTTGATGTAGAGTCGTGTTTTTTGACGCAACACTGCCTATTAATATCAAATTTTTCATTAAATATGAAGAATATTAATACAAAACTCATGTGACAAACATGGAGAAGCGAGGACATCAGTGCCCTGTGGGCACAGTTTGGTTTTCATTGTATTTCAATATTATTAATTAAGGGTTGATTAACACTGCTGGTTAATTAAGAATGTCACCATCAACTTGACCCACGATAACTTAAATGTATTTAAAAGCAGTAAAGGTAATGTCTTTGTACTTTAGGGTCGAACATCATAAAACTAAGATATGAGACCAGTCTCTAGCATCTGATCGGCCGAAATGGCGACCAGTCCTGATTTAGTTTTATGATCTTGGGCACAGGATAACTTATGCTGATTATTCCAACTTAAAATTTAAATCATTTGATAATGTAATTCAGATCTCTCATAAATAAACAAAATCAGGAATTGTTCCGTCAGAACACAATGTAATGAAGGCATAACAAACATACAAACATTACAAATTAAAACTGTTCCATTTGCTTTGTACGCGTTTTTCTATCATTTTGCTGTCAGATTATGTATGTTAAGTTTAGTAAATACGCTATGATTTGAACTTAACAATTTTCATAGTTTTGGAAAGCGAAACATATAATTTTAATAAAAATGGACGGCTATGAATACAATAGATAAAGGATATAATTTTATAATTCTCTGTATGTTGCACAATCCTACAAACATCATTCTGCAGGAGCCATAGGCGTCGCTCACATGAGCTTCCGGTAGCGAGGTGAAACACGAGCGCACACACAGATTCCAAGGGCATTAAATTTAATATAAATCACTCATACGCGAAAGATACTTAATTTTCCAGCGGCAAGGGTCAGACCCTGTAGACACAGACAGTTGATGTTTTACAGCAGTCAGGTAAGACAATCTCATCCATCAAAGTTTATTGTTAATTACTCAGCTGCTGATTATGGTTGTCTCTAAAAAACAACACTTTTCTTTACAACAAATGTTATGTTATCAAGTTAAGTATAACATTGTGGAATGGTTTAATATTTTATTGTACACCATTCAAGCGCATATACAAAACTCATACTGATTAATAACAACAGAACATTCATATTATATACATGGTTGGAACAATAACTCTTAGATCATATACATCTTATGGTATATAGTGTTGCGTCCCTTGTTACAAGTATTAAGCGGTTACACAACGACAAATACATAACTGCCATTTTTATCCAGCGAAGCATGTTTTCATAATCACACTTCTGATTCTCACACTTCTGAAGCAGGTATCAAGCCAGAATGAGGCAAATTGGTAACCGGTTAAGCAGCAATGCTGGTTTTACTTCTCACACTTCTGAAGCAGGTATCAAGCCAGACTGAGGCAAACTGGTAACCTGTTTAAGCAGCAATGCTGGTTTTACTTCTCACACTTCTGAAGCAGGTATCAAGCCAGAATGAGGCAAACAGGTAAACGCATTTAGAAAGTATGCGAAGTAGTCCAATAAAGTTCGATTTAACCGATTCGATTGGATCTTGGGATTGGATCCATGGTCAAGCAATATTTAAAATAAATGGATTTGCCAATTGGACAGAGTTACAAACTCCCAGTGGTCTCATGAAAGGACACAACAAGACCCTCTGAAATACCTTGTGCTGTATTCGTTCTCCAAAACAAAAACATAAAAACAGCAGCAATAGCTTATAAGCCGATTACGAGTCAGTCACTTTTTACGAATAAAACAAAACTACTATTACAAGGAAACATTTCACGTGCTGTGTTTGTCACGCAGTACATGAAGTTCATGGTGTTTCACTACATACTGCTGGATACTGGTCACAGCCGGCACGACTTATGTGGCAGTGAGCAGAGTGAGTGCAGGATTGCATTTCTTCTGTCTGACAAGATCAAGATTATATTGACGTCTCTGTAAAACTTATTTTTTACTTTTGTTTGTTCTAGACTCGAACAGCTATGCTAACGGTTGTTTTCCTTTGAGCGTGTGTCCGTATGCCATGTCAGCAAAGCATTCTTTCATTCACATAGTAGACGCTATTTTTCTTCACTTTTATCGAACTGACAATAATTAATTATGTACATTGTAAATCTACCCTTATAAATAAATATTAGTTTTGAACAATACATGCTGTTCAATATGAATAAAATGTGGAATGCTTCACACCAGTGTCGATTATTGTCTATTTTCAGCGGATCTGCTGCGACATGCGCAGGTTATGTAATGTGTTGATGTTCATCACAGCCAATTAGTTTTTTTTTGTAAGTTTGTTAAATATGTGTCACATAGGTATATATTTGCTTGCAAATTTGTTTATTGCTTAAGAGTAAAAAATGTGTAAATGAACTTTCCGGACAACCCACGTTTTAAGGTTTCTAGGGAAATCTTGTAAAAGAACTGTTAGAAGACAACTTGCACTTATTTATTCATATGAGAACCTTTAGGGGGTAGTGTGAGCTTGGTGCACCTAGAACCAGGTTCATTTTAGTTGTGCTACTAGATATATGTAATGTCTATAAATGACTTAAAAGTCAGAAGTGAAATTCGCAGAAATTTTGGACTATTCAGTACATTTTAGAAGATGTTTTGAGTGAATTACTCCGGCTATAAATATATTCCGTGTACGTTGACTGAGTTAGAAAATTACATCACATAAATTTGTTTACAGGTCCTCTACAGATAGGTATAAATTTTGATATTTGATCACACTTATTATTTTCTTTCTGACCAGGCACCTTTGAATACCCTTAACCAATGTTTTAACTACACCGATTATTTTCTTTATTTCTCAGCGTGGATTGAGAGTATACTCATTAAAATTAAACATATTTGGATACTTAAGGAATGATTCTTATTTTGGTGCGGTTCATGCAGATTGGACGTGCACGCGAGAGCTGGCAAATAACTAGCACTTTATGGTAAATTTGCCAGCTCTCGCGTGCACGTCCAATCTGCATGAACCGCACCAAAATAAGAATCATTACTTATATTTACATTTTATTCATTTTTTTCTTTAAATAAACTTAAGTCGAACGCTTTCAAAAATTAGTATTAAGTGAAAAGGGGGAGTAATACGTGGGAGTTTTCAATAGTAACAGCCATGACGTTACTGACGTCATTACGGGTCATGCGGTTCATGCAAAATGAACCGAATTTTTTTAAACGAAGAAATCAATAGGAATGTAAATATATAATTTTAACTTCTTTTTATAAAAAAAATAAAATAAATTCCCTATATTCTTTTGGAAACCAGTGACATTTAATCTTAATTTAATTTTTTCTGTTAACGAAAATTCGTGTCTCCTTATGTCAATTTAGATTCTTAAGTAATTTCGAACAATTCTAGCTTTTCTGCAATAATGGGATTGCCTACTTGTTACACAGAGGACTTTTCAGCAGTTTTTGTCGTATCTGCTCTGTACAAATAATACGATCAATTCTGATATTGGTTTTACCCTCACCTCGATTAAATGTCCTTGGTTTTATGAACGCACGAGGGGATTTTAATGACATTTTAATAAAAGAAATAAGAATGATGCATCGTAATATGTTTCAAATTTGTACCCTTTATTTCTTTGCGGATAGGTGTAGAGAGTGAATATGTTACAGCCGCTCAAATCTGTTTCTCGAGGCAACTTACAAGTGGGAGACGCATACCCAATTCGAAGTTATAAAACCAAACATTAGAACCAGTTTCATTTATCTTAAAGCTCTGTGGCTGTGCTGAAATTATACCAGTCGGATTGGTGGGAACTCCATTCTGTTTGTCAACCTCGTGCACAGAGATTTGCAGGACAGGTGGATTCTCCGAATTCATGAGTAAGTCATTCTTTGATATTATTATAACGTTAATCTTTAGGTTGGCGGTAACGTAGTTTCGCACAGAGACTGAAATAAGTTGCTTTTTTATTTTAGAATGACAACCGCTATCATCCTTGCTATAAACTTAAACAAGAGCTGTCAGAGAAGGCAAATATCTCTACCAAACATGCTTTGTTGTTTAGAAATAATAAAAAACGATATTTTCGCAGAGGGGTTTGTGGTTGGGAAGTATGTCCGGTGGAAGAATAAATTAGCCCATTAGCACTGTCCGCAATGCATCCTTTGTATTCTAACGCTTAGTCTAAGCTTTGTGCAAGAAAGAAACAGGCATGCAAACTTTAAAGACGAAAATGGGAATAATTTTATCAAGACACTTAACAGTGTTATAGTACTTGATAGAAGATCTATATATCTTACGAGATTGCTAATAAAACTAAGTGCTAAAAATGTTACAATTCAATGCAAAATGGCTACTATTTATTGCAAAAAGCATTACAATTTTATCAAAATTAAAATCAGAATATGCACCTTGCCAAATGTACTCGGGTAGAAAGATAAGGAATTGGATTAAGCCTGGTTCCAAACGGGTTTCCTTTGATGTGTTACCATCTTTTCGACAATGACCCGATTTCAAAGGAACTTTAAAAAGGCCGTCATTCTAACAAATTGATGGCGAAAATGTACTCTCTAGTTTTTTTTCTTCATTTGACCTAGCGACTTCACTTCTTAGCGACAAACAAATTCGATTATGGTTAAACAAATAATGCGGCCTCTATTAGGGCAACAAGGTCAATAGTTGACGGACAGACAAAACGATCGCACCATCACAAAAGCTCACCAATTCTAGAAAGCTCAACCACGGTTTTCTAATTTCAAACCATGCAGAATGTCAATCAATGTGTACGACTGTATATAGGCGTACTTGAACTAACTTCTTTTTTGGAGGTGGTGGGTGGGGGTGTACGGATGGTATGCACTGTGTCTGTCTTTTGCACGGTTGGCAAGGCGATGTCGCCGTATTTGCATGGCTCTGGGGTTATCTACACATTTTATAATAAGGGTATGAAATTCATAAAACAAACACAGATGTAGACAACACCTTTTATTCACGAAGTTTAACATGGAACTAAGTGACAAATCTAACGTTAACACGGCAGTGCTAACCCTTCTACCAAATGAAACTCTTCGGTTATCTTGTCATCGTTCAAATCTGGTATTTCATGATTACTCACGGCATGAAATCCCTTCATTACAAACTCAAACTTATCGATTTGGCCTACATGTTTCTAAAAACAGTGAAGACAGTTTTCCCCTCAATATGAAGATAATGAAAAAATCCAAAACAAGTTTCAAACTCAAAAACAAATTCGCCTCATAACCATTCCAACACTAGCTGCGAGGTGTCGATTCAAAGTAACAGTATAAAACAAATTCAAAGTAGACTACTACAAAATATACATGTATATATATGCATGTGCAAAAAATAGCAAATGTTATACATGTAACAGTTGAACAGTCAAGGAGTCAAGTTGAGACTTTCAAAATTACCCAGTAACATGTTTATTTAAGGTCCGTACTTAGGGATGAGCTTATCGATCGCCAAGCTTTCTAATCAAGCCAGTATTGACTTCCTGTTACAGATTTGCTGACATCAATAAAGGCCATAAGAACAAATCCAATCACTGACCACAGATCCTTGTTTCCGGGTGAAAATGGGGCACACTAAACAATTAAACGATTAAAAATGTTGAGATTAAGGAGGTAATCACACTAAATGGCTTTTACATGAAAATATTACAACAGTAACATATTTATAGTCATGAATGTATATCCATTAGCACATTATTTAAAAAAATTCCTTCGGCTATATAATTCTGCGCTACAAAATAGCGGCTAGCACGTATAGTTTACTAGACAACACAAAAAATATATTTTATTTCTGCAAAAATATCAACTTTCTAATTAACTGTTCTATAAACAGGGCCCAAGATCATAAACCTGAGATTGGAAATTAGTCTCAAATCTCGTCTCCATTTCAACCTATCAGAGGCTCGAGATCTGAGACTGGTCTCCAGTTTTAGTTTTACAGTCTTGAGCACAGATGTTCTTAATGATGTTACTGCGTACATAAAACATTAACAACACCAACCGATGAAGATTTTAAGGTTATGTAACACTTCAGTTTTAGTAGTTCACTATTTTTTGGAAGTCAATGTTATTCTGAAGCTTTTCTTCACCCGTATAGCTTGATATTAAGGTTGCATACCAGCAGAAAAAGTTTTTGAATTGTCAACTGCAAAACGAGCCTTTATTGGTTACTTAAGTAAATCCGTTTGTCCGCAACAGTCAGTGAGAACGCACACTATATAATCTGTCATATAATACACAGATCCTAAACTCGACCTGAGCCAAAAGCTCATCTTTTACATATAGCAAGCACACGAAGTGACGAATTATTATCGCTTAAGCGTCAATATGGTTCAAGTGACCTACAGGTCTTGGGTCGTGACCTTAAGGTCTTAGCCAAGACTAAAAGTACTTAATAAACTTGGAGACTTGGTATCCATCTTGATCAATATTCAACTCCTTGCAGACTCGCATCAGTTTTCGTTTCGCCTCGGCGATTGTTTGGGCAGACACATAAATGTTGCCCGCCGGCTCCTCGAATTCTCCGAGTTCCTCGCCGTCGCCGATATCAGCCCAAGTGATCTCGCCCTCTTCCTCCAAAGCCTTCAGTTTCTCTTTGTACTCTTCCTCATCGTGCAAATGCTTATGCTTAGATGGCACGACCATAACGCCCATAAGTTGTTCATTGGCGGGGTGTTTTGGAATAAAAGGCTTAATATTTGCTGCGATCTGTAGGCAACACAGGACGAGATCGACTCCGTAAAGACGTCGGATCCAGTCACGCAAATAAAAGCCGCCCATTCTGGCGTTGATTTCGATCAGCTTTGGACCTGTTTCTGTCATCTTCATTTCCACGTTGAACACCCCGTCCCCGAGACCTGTGATGAAAATTAAGTAAAAGCTAGTTATTAGAGTATACAAATAATTAGTATAATAATATTGTTTGCATTTTTCTTTGCCTAAGTGTGGTCCCAATGCATTTCGGAAAAAATGTTTTTTTCGCGGGCTGTAATAACGAAATAACACTTGTAAATTTAAAACAATAAATATCGAGTTACAACCATTTTCAATCACCGATCAATTCAAAGAAAACGCGTTTCGAAATTACATCAACACAAGTCATGCTAATAATTGCTGTGCAGTAATTACTATTTTTATTTTGGCAATAAAAAATCATGCAATTTCTATTTAGATTTTTTGTTAAATACTACTGTTTTCCGATTTCTTTAACAAGAATGCGCGATTAGTGTCAAATATGGTTTTTCATCTGTGTTTAAAAAGAGGTTTTATCGAATCATCGACGAGGGGATGAAAACGTAACTGTAGATATAATAACAATTCTTACCTATTTCAGTGCAGCACTGATATGCAGCAACAATCAGCTGTGCCTGTTTGTCTAAAGGAATCGATGACGGCATAGTGCCGGCCGTTTCTAGAATGAAAACAAACACATGTACAATATTAATACTTCGGTTAATAACGGGACAGATTATAGTTCTATAATTTTCAATTCTCCTAAAGTTAAAATTGTTAAAGATTGTTCTTACTCTAACTCCGGTACTTAACCTTCAACTGTCGCGAATGATAATTGGCGAGCTGAAACATTTACCTGTTCACAGCAGTCTACCAGTCTCCTGGCAGTATTCAGCTATGCCTATATAAACTTTAAGTTTCACTACGTTAAGTTTGAACATCACTGAGTCTGTGTATGTCGTGAAATGTTCCACCACACTGTGGCGTCATTTAATTTTTCAATATTACGCGCAAACAGAGATGCATGAATTAACTTTAATTCCACGTATATGGCCTTTAATCATGTGGGTGACCATGCAGATTCAGAACCTTGCAATCAGGATCAAGTCCACTAAAGATTTCTTTGACAATTTCTGTCCAAGAAGCAAACAGTGTACATGTAGAATTGAGAGGCAAACTTAACAGTTTTGTTGTGTATTATCAGGATAATGAAAATCACCTCGAAACAGTCATTAATACATGCAGTTAAATCACCGAAATTAACCCCAGTAAATTAAATGATACAAAGTAGGTCTGACATTGAAAATGTTTATTACAATTACCTGTAAAAGTTGGTAAATTGGTTGGCCCATTGTCCGATATAAACGCACCCACCAGTTTTCTGTCAAAAATGACAATGTCTATATCGTGTTCGGACCCTCCGAAGTATTCCATAGCCAACATGGAGTTTCCAAAGCCGAGACCAATACCCTCGTAATCTGATTCTTTGCGAAGTGAATGACTGATCCTTTCATATTTGTCCATCATTTCTTCTTTGTTATTAACAGTGGTGACACCCACGGCGCTGGAGCCGTGCTCGAGCTTCAGAATCGCCGGGAAAATTATACTGAAAAGATTCACAATTAATATAAAAGTTATCTCTCTTATACTGAGGAATTGGATATCCAAAAATAAATTTATACATAAATATATTAAATACATCTCTGCGTTAATGATACACAGTAATCCTAATGATATTTAAACATAAGACGAAAGTTTACAACCATGATGAAATACTGATTTATTAACAGTTCATTACAACAAACATAAAAATCGACCATAAGCTAAAATGGCAAACATAATTTTTAGTAATGACATATTTTTACCTTTCAGCCACAAGGGGAATATCAGCATCTGAGGAAATATGGTGAGTTTTGCCTGAATACAAGAACGTCCTCGGCCAGTGTGGAATGTCACCGCGGCGTGTTGTAAGCACGTTCTGTGTTCTGGACTTTACCTTTCCGTTCTGTGCAGCCTCGTAGGTAAGACCTAATATTACACAGGACAATGTCAATTTTCAAATGTTACGACACTAAACAGTTGTTCAGGCAAAAATATGATCACCAAGGCTTCAGAATCATTTCTGAAAGAGCCACTTTTAAATGGGATATTTCGGCAACTGACTATGAAAAACAATGTAACATCATAGTAACAATCTGAAAAAAACCCAACATAAACCAACTTTATGATCTTTATTTTTCTGGAAAGCCAATTTACAGGCATCCGGCGTGTCCCAACATAATGGAACAGATTATATAATGCTTGTCATTTCCTAGCTGATAACACGAGATCCAGTCTACTTAGCCCTCAACTGAATTAACTGAAGCTGTTGTTATATCTCCACATGTAATCATTTTCGTTGGTTAATAAACAACAGCTGTCGAATAAGCATTATTTAAGAGCATACAAAACTATTTTTAAACCTAGGCCACAAACAGCTACTTTAACAAAATTTCTTAATTTAATAATTTTGATTTACCTCTGGTACCCAACAACGAATTTACTAGAGCTGTTAGTGGGACACAATCCTCCCAGAAAGTGAGGCACCCGTCAACTTCAATAGCTGATGACTGTAGCATGTTGAATATATTTGAGGCGTGTGTCGTGTCCTGGGTGTGGTCGTTAAAGTCGTAGTGTATGAATTTGTACACCAGGTCTTTGACGTAGTGTTCAGGGTCTGCGTCGATCAAGTAGAGCTAGAAACACACGCATCTTTGACAATTAAACTGTCTCTTTCAATTTATCAAAATCAATTAAACGAGATGAAACGATGCAGGTCAGAGTCAATGAAGTAGAAAAAGAAATGAATTAAATTTAACACCAAACCTAGCACATCTAAATGGACAACGATTTCACTTTGATACAATTTGCCAATCCATCTCAAAATGCACAAGACTATAAAACTCGATTAAAATTTCAGCACAACAGCAATTTTCAAATTAAAAAAAATATTTTCAAAATCTGCCGGAGAGTGGAGACATTAGTCAAGTTTGAATAATCCACTAGTTCACAATGATGCCTAAAAATATATAATTAGGCATTAGACATGTTAAGTTTAGTTTAAACATATTTATGTTACATCAATCGCGCAACAAGTTCTTCCAAATAATATTAATCATGCTTGATGACTGCTTCCTGAGTGTCCAACCAGTACGCACGTCGAATGTGGACTGGGGAAACTACAGACGAATCTCACCCCTGGTGGGATTCGGACCCAGTCTCCGGACATTAGACATGTACCGGTCGATCCCTACATAGTATTAGCACAGACCTGAAAACTTACACCCCAGGCCGAGAACTGTACAACAATTTACCTTAACACCGTATGCAGCAGCATCCGGCCATATCTTTTTTTTACTCAGACCTCCCGCGCCAATAACAAGCATCTTCCTTCCAACAATTAAATAACGTTGGGACCTTGAAATCATCGTCCTGACGAACGGACGAACGCTCATTCCCATGAGATCGCCACAGTAGTAACGTGTCTCCTGAATTCGGACTCTCCTGGTCTGTAGAGCCTTAGACATGTAGCCTAGAACTGGGTGAAGAACACTATCCGATTCTTTATTATCCAAAGCGGTATCTAGGTCCTTTTCGGGATCGATCTGAGCATTAGAGGTGAGATTCGTCAACTCATGAACTTCATCATCATCTGGGTTCGCGCATTTTGGCGGGTTGGCACCAACATGCACGCTGCGATTGTACATCTGAGGAAGCATCCTCTGTCCCGTAGACATAATAAAGTCGAAGATTTGTGTATTTATAGTACAGTCATGGCTGTTCACTTCGATGCCGACGGGGACCAGTTTTCCTTTCTTTCGGCACACAATCATATCAATGCCTACAATATATTTGCATACAATAAGAACATGTTTTGGTGTGGTCATTTGTTGTATTTTAACAGTTTTATATACTCAGTATCTTTTATCAAGTTGCTAACTGGGTCTTTACTTTTAACAAGTAAACATCAGCACATTTGAAGTAACAGAAATAATCTTCTCAACAGGAAACAATAAGTGGATGACAACAGAACCAACATGCTCAACTGGCATTCCACAGTACGAACTAACCTACAAAAAACCCAGACAGATAGGTGAAATCTTTTAGCACCAAGTAAGCTGGTTTAGTCTTATAAATTAATATTGTGTTGTTTTAAATATTATTTTCAGGCTAATTCTTTGTAAACTGACTACTTAGGTCTTTCTCTACCTCCTGCTTGACATCTTACCAATAACATCTGTCTGTCCTCGAAGTTCTCCCCTCAGCTCAGCTGGCAACTGTTTCTCCCTTTCAATGATCATCTTAAGGACGTCAGCAGACTGTGTCCTAATGTCCAGCTCCAATGCCCGTCTTTCTTCAGGGTCCGTAACTCCATATGCAATCAGCGTCGTGTCAAGCGTCTGACACACGGAGTTATCTCCGTTGATTGGGAACTTCTTGTTGCCAATGGCGCAGTTGATCTGTAAATTAGAAAATAGGTTGTTACCACTACGAGGTGGCGTTAATCACATTTAAAGACCTGTGATTTGATCTCTTTTTTTCCACATGTGCTGACGTATCATAACAGCCCGGAACGATGTATTACCGATGTACTTTTAAAAGTAACAAAAATTCTTATGTAGTTCAATAAGTTCATTAGATCTGTATTTTGGTGGAAATAACTAACATAATATCAACGTAACATTTACCAAAAAGGGACAGAGTTCAGTACATCTAGGTTAAATCAAATATGGAAACGGATGATTGCATAACTACATTACGTCGGTAATAAAGATGCGCCGATGCATCAATAAATGTAAGTTGGACGCAAGTTATTGCATAGTCAATTATAATTTAACTCGGACCTAAAATTTATAACAATTTTTCATGCGCTAAATAAAAACTTATTAAATCCTTGTGATATCAGCTGACACCTCAATGTTTTCATTAACATAGACTAAATCTCAGTTTCCAGAAGTCTGACAATGTTAACTCTTCTAGAAAGCAGGCAACAGAAACTACCCTACATGCATTTAGGTTATTTTAACAACTACTTGATGTTGAAAAGGTAGGAATATTTCTCTTCTGGTTAACTGAGCCCTTTTCATGAACAGTAATGGAAGAGTAAATGACTTGCACCACGCCACCTAGTCTCGGATTAACTCAATTTTCTACAAAGAAAACAGCACACATTGAGATCCATCCCAATCGAGGGTGTGCTTAGGATGTGCTTATGATGTATCAAGATTACGTGAATTATTCAGACGTTCTGAAACAAAAAACTGTAATGTGAATAACCTTCACTTACATATCTGTTTATTTATATCTAATACTTAATAAAAACTGCATGCACTCGGATTGTATTAACGACGAATCTTTGCTACCAGTACTAACTGGTTTTTTTTTCGCTACGGAAATCAATAGTATTGGAAAGTGAACTGAGCGGACAATGACGCCAGGAAAGGAAAATATAACGTCGAACCGCTGAAATTCAGTCTCGTAAAACGCATTTGGCCGGGTTTGAAAACTGCACCAGTTATCAGTATGTGCCCCATACAACGTCGGAAACGTGGCCGGACAGGTGAAGGATTTTGTCCAAACACGGCCAGTTTTTTTAACAGGATCTTAAACTGTGTTGTTGCTCTTTTTTACATTTTAGTAAAACATGAAGTACCGGGTAAGGTTAAATGATGTATTTTATGTTCAAGTGTTTCAGAATGCTGCAGAATATCAATGGCCCTGATTTTTCGAATAATTAGTTAAAGGAGTGAGAGAATATCACTTTTTTGTTTTCTTGTCAGCTTCATCACAACTCTCGTCGTACTGTGACTTGATGCTATACTCAATTTTTAAAAGACACATCCCTTCAAAACCTCCCGCAAACAAGTAAAAATAGTTATCCATCAACCGTCGCATACAGCTTTTGTACCGCGGTGTTCTAAATACAAGACCACTGCTTTATACACAGACAACATACAGCGAGCATACAACCGTGTCTTTTTTAAATCCGACATCGTTAAGTATATTTTCTTTTTACAGTTTAGGATAAGAAATGCTTCACTAATTCTGTTCAAACGAAAAATAAAATGCAAATCGCTGACACATTTACTTAAGAAATAAAAAAGCTATGTTGAAGTGATTTTAAATGTGTCACAACTAGGACTCCTCCGTTTTCTTTTACAGCTTTGCGAAAAACATTGATCTTCTTGAACAATAATGAGTAAAATGATTGAATTGTTTTTCAAATCAGATCTGATCCAAAATGTTTAAAACTTAGATCGAATACCAGACATAGGTCTCAGCAATATGACTGGCTTTGTCATAGGACAGCTTCAAAACTGATAATAAGTGTAAATTTTATTCAATACTGCTCATACTAGCATTACATTTTCACAACGTATGACAAAGCGAAAAACTATATACAAGCGCAACAGTTACGGAAGTCAAATAAAATACATTCGGGTGTTGCATTATTCATTACCAAGTGATGTTCTGGTTATTTTTATATCACTTTTCCTCCTTATTAAGTGCGTGATCATGGTGATGTTTTCTTTTACTTGGTTTGGTGCGCGCTACGTGGTTCCTGTACAATGTTGTTAGTACGTAGCTTATCTCGCACATACAATGTTAAGTTCTGTCAAACAAATAAAAGACCCGACAGCTGGACAGCTTCTAGGACCCGTGGACTGACAAAATACTACCATCCTCTCTTTGTAAAAACGGTTTACCATTAATAAAATGTTGTAAAATGTTTACCATTAACGATTTAATGTGAAAACATATCAATAAATATAAATTCTTGAATGTGTCTATCAACACCAAAATTCATTATTGGATTTTGGCAAATCAATCTGCACTAGATGCACGCGGAAGTAAAGCCAAATTAATACGCTAAAGGTTTGTAAACATCAGCTGTTTGCGGTGTGTTGTTAGCAATACTTCTGTCAATTCAAGTATTTTCTTTTCGTTACGACGTTCGAATTTCACGAATAGAAGGAAAAAAGAACTTATGCCGCGAGTACGTTGCTCTTATTATTTACACTAGCCAAATCAGGGGTTTCGGACCTTGCCAAGAAACTTCATCTGTGAATGAATTAATGTTTTATTTTGGAAAAGCTGAAATCTGAACTGCATTTGACAATCAAACTTTCTCCTTCTAAATTGCCGGTATCAGAAGAGCTGCTGCAAAAGCAAGTGCAATTTTCAATATGAAAACAAGAAATGCAAAATGCTAAGTTGACAATACAATTTGATGATGTGCAGACACTCAACTCACCCACATCAGGAAAAAAAACGGACGATCGGGAAGTTTCGTAGTTAAAAAGCCGGGACATACATTTAAAATATATTATCAACAGTCGATTTTTATTTCTAAGAAATGACATTTATCGGCATCCATATTACAATGACAGGCCTCTAATTTTTTCACCATGTTGGAACTTAAAACAAATTATTGTGCTACTAAATGAAGGATCATGCGTACACATTAGTAATTCTTTAATAATAATAGAAAATGTTTTAATATTAATAAGCACTCCATTACAGTTTGTGCAAAGTGGAACGGAAGTGGCATCAACTTACCAGTGTCGTAACAGGGGTGTCGTCGTGGTCACGGAGGACTGTAGCACGACACCGAAACCCAAGTTGTTCATCGGCGTACCATGGGGCATCCTCGTCACCTATGGGGTTTTAAACAACCAAATACTTAGTATACTGTACCTTGTTAAATGAGTGGCTAGAAATCTTTTACAAGGGCATAATGAAGTGTGCCACTTGTGTTTACCATTTGTGTTTCGCTTCAAAATGATTTTCTTTGCTCATTTTACTTCCATTTTTATTAACAAAAAACAGTACCAGAAAATCATAACACGTTTAGATAATTGAAATTACGAAATAAAATCGACACAACAAAAGCGGGTTCTAGTTTTCGATTTTGGTCACAAATTAGATACAAATATGAGCAGTAAAATCATTTTTACCAAGTGTATATGCAAGACAACACATTACGGATATAGCGTTAACAGGAAAGTGATTATGAACGTACCCTCAGCAAAAATTGGCACTATGGGTTCCACGAACTGCTCTACAAGGACTGAGTTGCCGGAGCTGATTTCCATCATCAACTCCTCAGCGGCCTTGATCACCGAAGGCGGGTCTGTCACGCTGTGAAATGTCACCCCAACGCTCCCAAGAAACTGTGGTCCTGACGGTTTGACGACAACCTATTCAAGGGCAAATCGTTTTAAAGAAAAAAATCTTAAGCACAGACGCTTGTGCTATGTCAGTGTTTTATAATATTAGCAGCTGGATGAAAGTCCGACCGGGAATAATTGAAAAGTCGGGCTGTACAAGATGTCTGCACTTCACCCATCTACAGTTGATCGGTATGCTTACCTCTTGGTTGAACGATAGTGGCAGGGGTTTAAGAGTTTATGGGTTTAAAGGTTATGAGGAATTTTTTCTTTACAAATGATTTTTGGAGTAAGTGTGAGGTTGGTGCACCCTAGAACCTGGTTTAAACCCCACCGGCAAATTGTTTTGCCAATGGCCATTCAAATGCGTAACCACTCGGGGTCTAACTTTCGTTAATTCTTCGTGGCGTTCATTTTTAAACTGATAATTGTTTAACCATATTCTCTTCCCCTCGTTACTTTTCGGCTGTCTGGGAGGCTTTGTCTCCTAGATGTGGCCATACCTTATATGAATATTTTACTTTTTGAAAATATCTGAGGATTATATATAAACTTGTGTTCATGCAACAATACAAACTGGTCGCGGTTAGCCATTACTACACGAATAAACCGCTTAGTATTTGGTCTAAGCCTGCATCTTTTTAGTCTGCGTTGTTATAAGAATTAACGGTATATCAATTTCTACCAAAGAATCCTATCATGATATTGATGACATCGATCGACTTAAGGGCGTCTATTAACATTTTCTCAGAAAAAAGATAAACAGCTCTTTTCCAGACTGAATCAATACTCCTCTCCGAGATTTACTTGAAAAAGCTATTCCTACCGGTGTTATCTCTGAAATCATTTCATATTGTAATCATCTACTGCGTAATGCCATTTACAGTGCCATGTGCTTCCTGCGTACCACTTTCGGTTGGTAATCCTAATATACATGCACCAGGTCCTATCCAGAAACCCATTTCCTGGGGAACCGACAGTGATGACAATGATGATGATAATGATTGTGGCGCTGATGGTGTAGGAGGTGATGAAGACCAAATGGTCGAGTTATTTGTCACGGATCCCGAACAATCGATTTATCAATCAATGCATCAATCTTGAAGAGGATTTCTTGTTTCTCATGCTATTAAACCTTAATCCGCCGAGTTAGTGATACTTATATTAAATACATTTTTTTAGATTTTTTGTAAAACTTATACACTGACTGTTTATCACCTTAGTCTGGTCATAGATAATCGGGAGAGAAAAATATGCTTATCACAAAAATCACAGTCATGAATCATTCGTGATTTAATTATAAGCATATTTCACTCTTTTAAAAAAAACATAGACAAAGAGACAGCGCTGCACAAGTTTCTACCATTATTAATTTAAAATAAATATCACAGAGGATTAGCGGACAACAAAACGAGCTGATGAAAAATGAAAGAAAATTCCCCGCATTTTCTGACCACGCCTTTTAGCAACAAAACGTCGTTCAATGTACGTACTAGTAGTTGAACTTCGTGCATTCAAAACAAAATTTTCTTCATCCCCAGCAAATCGGCACTTCTGCTTTTAATAGCGAAAGGATGAGGAAATGGTTAATCGATTTGTTCTATGCAGCAATTCTGTTGTTCATTTTCCCTTTTTTCGACAGCAGGTGGATTTTACAGGTATTTTAACATTATTTCATATCTTTCCGTTCAATTTATTTAAATCAGTCAACGAGAACGCCAACGATAATTTTGTTGTCTTGCCTAGTTTGCATTTTCCGTCATACCTGATACATGTATACTTTTTCCTTGGCTGAATAATTATTTTTTTCAACAGACATATTGAACCAAGTACAGTAAATGTTGTTATTAATGTGCATAGGTTAACTAAAATAAACAAGCATATAATATACTGCATAAAAACAGTGCCCGATAACAAGACAATTTTCAGTATGTTTCACTTAAAGTTCAGATCGTGTCTTAAGACGAAAAAGACATTCGTCTCTTTGATTTTAGACTCAGCTGTCGTATACCTTAATAAGCTGTCGTATACCTTAATATACCAATCAGAAAGCTACTCACTTTCCACATCTAGAAAGTGAACGAATGACTTTTAAGGGACAAAACACACCCATATTAGTAGCAGCACCTCCTTTTACTTTTTTACGTTGGTTCATTATTCATAGAGCTCTGCTATTAAGTGTCACACATCAGCATTTGTGTCAGTATCCCGTCCTTGAAATAACAAAGCGCCAAATTCTTCAATTATTTAGCTAAGAAGGCTATCAACATCCGACAGCAGTTCAAACGCAATGCAGCTGAGGCAACCTGGTCGAATTTTGTATTGTATAAACTACCGGGTAAACAATATTAAACAAGAGCGTTCAACTATTCGTCATTTAGCGAACATTGTTAATTCGGTAAGTCTTGCCAATTACCGAGCCACAACTCCAAGATGACTGGCGATCTGCACCAATGATACATCTAAATCTGATGATGAACTGGAGACGTTGACTACAGAGCCCAAATTACAGGACACTTTTCAGCAAAAGTGGTATTAGTATTACATATACATTTTGTAATACATGATGTCATCTTTGTTGCTTTTTTAAATGGAATACAGAAAATTTCGTTGTTTTTGTCATCTTTTTGTTAAGTATACTATCCGCACAGACTCCTATTTAAATGTGTCTGTTGCCAATCTTTTTTTGTTGGTATAAACATTTATATTTAATGTAAGCTGATGAGAAGGAGACGTTGACTACAGAGCCCAAATTACAGGACACTTTTCAGCAAAAGTGGTATTATATATACATTTTGAAATGCATCTTTGTTGCTTTTTAAAGTGGAATACAGAAAATTTTGTTGTTTTTTTTCATCTTTTTGTTAAGTACAGACTCCTATTAAAAATACGTGTGTTGCCAATATTATATTGTGGCTAAAATAATATTTAATGTAAGCCATACTTCCTGACAATGTTTCACAATTGAATAATTAGCAATAATTACCAATACTTCCTTAATAAACCAGAAACTTTAAAGGCTGTTATGTCATTTAGACATTTCACTCCTAAAACTGGTTCAGAATTCTTTTCATTTAATCATTAACATGTAAAGTACTTTACTTTATGGTTTGTTGGCTAGTTTGAAATATACATCAAGAACTCTATAACCTAAACTAACGGCAGTGTGAGTGAATTAGATATTACTCGAAATACTTCATGCAAAAAAGTGCTTAAACTAGAAAAGGCTTAAAACAATAAAAGACATAATTAATACTGGTAAATTTAAAATCTCATTTATCTATTAACCCTTTTCTCATGGTTGACTTGTATCCCATGTGTGACCATTAAAGATCCAGATCATGATGTCTGATCACAACATACACTGTTTTATTTAAGGATGATTTAAGGTTAATTTAAAACATATTAAAATGCTCCACCTACCTTCTCGATACCGTCATTATGCATCCTTTTGCAGAACTGTGTAATCTCGTTATCGATTGTGTTCTTATCCAGTGTGGCAAAATCTTCAAAGTCAACTGTGTGCATCTTGCCTTTGGATGAGATCAAGGGACGCAGATTCCTTCTCCTTTAAAAATTAAAAGAGAAAGAACTCCTTTATGTAGTACTACGCTGTGAAACGAGTACTGGAGTAGTGCTGAAACGAACAGGGAACAATTGTACTCATAACTGTGAAGTCTCTGTAAACCTAGATTTATTTTGGACACAAAAGGGATTCATGGAAGCTCTACCCTGCCTTAACCCAATTCATTGCAGTTGACACTCTTTCCTATCAGAGACAGTGGGTTTTTTTGTAAATTAAGATCATTTACTGAAATTTATTGTCTAAATAATGAAGTGTAGACACTGATCAGACAAATATCTACACTAGTCACAAATGTGATATTAGAATTGCTTAGTGCTTACAGGAATGAGTTTATTTAATTGCATTTCACATTTTTGCTTGCATTCATTTATTTGTCTGGTGACATCCAAACAAGAAGCAGATGCAGGGCATTTTCAAGGATTTTTGGGAAGAAAACAAAGTTTATTATTGGCATTAATTAGAACTACTGTAGTATTTTTATGTAGGTTAAGGGTATAGGATACATAAACAGATGCCAATGTACTAAAAATCTAAAAATTAAATGTATTTTTGGGCATTGGGTGGTTTGGTCTGTATTTAAATATTTTATAAACAAATAATTAAATTGTTTGTATGCTTTGATATTGGGTGGCAAGGGAAGGGGCGGGGAATGATAAAGATGACATCAGACATGAAACGACTTTTAAAAAAATAATGCTATGGTATTTTAGTTTGGAAGAGCTGGGACCTCTGTTTATAGTCTCCTTTTCAGCTTCAACGGGGATCAAACTTGGGACACCCTTTATTTACAATCCCCAGCTCTAAGCAACTATACCACCACCCCTCTAAAACAATAAGCCAGGTCAAATACTTACAGTGAGACGGTTTACTTGGGAAGTCTGATCTTGGGTAAATTGTCAAGATTTTATGTTCATCAGTTTGAAATTGTCTGGTGTACTTCCACGCAAAATTTGAAGTTCTATTAATGCATGATCACAGACAATTGTAGCAGTTAGATATCAATTAGAGTAGCCATTCTAGGTTTACAGATGACAAATATGTTATGAACATGCACAGTTAAAACCAAAAGAAAGTGCAGGATTATCAAACAAGAAGTGTGCACCTTCAAATAGTTCTTTATAAGCTTTGTGTGACTCAAATTGAGATAAATTGTTTAAACAAGTTAGCCCAAGAATTTTACACACATTCAGAGTTAAATTAAATTGCAGAGGTTTTTTCGATGTTTTGTTTCTGAGAAATACAAATTGTCCCTGTCAGATAACAACAACTAACCCTTTACTCCACGGATACGCCTTTAACCCTTTCCTCCATAGACACACCTTTATTGCGTGGGTGAACAGTGTAGATCCAGATCAGCCGGCACATCTGTGTCGTCTGATCAGGATCTGCAATGATGTGCCGGCTGATCTGGATCAACACTGGTCGTACATGTGTAAAAATGTGTGTATATAGAGGAAAGGGTTAATCCCATGGGTGACTGATGTTGATCTAGATTTGACTGTACATCAGTGCAGTCTGATAAAGATCTACAGTGTTCAGTTCTTGGTCAGAAATAACATTATATCTAAATGCGATCAGTGTATATTCTGATCACACTGCTCAGACGTGCAGGCAATTCTGGATCTACAATGGTCGCACATGGGATTAAATGTGTATTTAAAGGGTTGAACATTCATAAATTGTCAAATCAGCTCTGTAAATGGAAAAATGAATTAATTACAAATTATTCTGGACATCGGAAAAAAATCATGATATTATCAAAATTTGAATAACCCATCAGAAAACAGGAAAAAATAAGCAGAATACAGAATAAAACATTTTTGAACAAAAAATGACAAGATATATATATAAATTAATCAATAAATTCTTAGTTTAATTCTTGCAAAAATATATGTAATCAAAGATGTTTAAGAAAAGTTTAAAATATAAAAAATATCATTTAAGAAAAGTTTAAAATATAAAAAATATCAATCAACTATTCAAAAATAAAACTGCTCAGCATTTTAAAGAAACATTTCTACATTTAAATATAATCTAGAAGATTAAAATACTACCTTTTTAGTTGTCTTTCTTTTTACATTTAAATATAATCTAGAAAATTAAAATACTACCTTTTTAAAGAGTTGTCTTTCCTAACGCATATTTCAAAACTGACAAGATATTTTCAATCCAAATTTGTTAAAACTAAAAAACATTTTACCGTTTTAGTATTATCTGAACACGAGATCATAGACGTGAAATTCTATGTGCTATCTCAGTAAAGTCTCAAAAACTACCTTTGACTCATTGGTCTCCTTGGACAATTTTCTAAATTTCAAATAGATACTGGACTCAAGTATGAAGTTTAGCAACTAGTTTTGAAGCAGGGAAATAAACTCTTTCCAACTTTCAGGAACCAATGAAAAACAGGACTAATCTGGCATTCAAAAATCATATTCTGGGTTTCTGCATTTTTTTTAACAAATTGCAGAATTCAATGCCAAAAAGTGAAATTTCACCAGATTGAAATAAATGTTTACACCAAGTGCCAAACCCAGACAATCATTCCTAATATGGGCAGAATTTTAATTTAATTATTACAACACTATAAAATTCTTACCTGAAAGCAACTGTTTCCGGTATTGCCATCCCAACATTTGCCATCACGTCACGTGTCCACACTTTGTCGTCAACCATGTGACAAAGCAAAATGGAGCTACTCATGGGGCACTCCAGACCTCTCTGAAACAATATACATCCATTTTTTAAAACTAAAAATGGTGAAATTTGTTCTACTGGAACGGGCAATGGCTAATGTTAGTCACTGTTCTTGAAAACACTAGTGATTCCATATTTTTTCGGATATGTTGAGCTTACAGTTTGTGCAAGAACTTGTTTATGATAACACAATTAAAAATTATAAGCAGATCATTGTAGAATATGGTAAACTACTTGTGTAGTATTTGTACTGGTAATCTACTTATGGAACACTGTACTGGTAATCTACTTGTGGAACACTGTACTGGTAGTTTTACTTGTGGAACACTGTACTGGTAATCTACTTGTGGAACACTGTACATGTAATCTACTTGTGGAACACTGTACTGGTAGACTACTTGTGGAACACTGTACTGGTAATCTACTTGTGGAACACTGTACTGGTAGTCTACTTGTGGAACACTTTACTGGTAGTCTACTTGTGGAACACTGTACTGGTAATCTACTTGTGGAACACTGTACTGGTAGTCTACTTGTGGAACACTGTACTGGTAGTCTACTTGTGACACACTGTACTGGTAGTCTACTTGTGGAACACTGTACTGGTAATCTACTTGTGGAACTGTACTGGTAGTCTACTTGTGGAACACTGTACTGGTAATCTACTTGTGGAACACTGTACTGGTAGTCTACTTGTGGAACACTGTACTGGTAGTTTACTTGTGGAACACTGTACTGGTAATCTACTTGTGGAACACTGTACTGGTAATCTACTTATGGAACACTGTACCGGCTAATTTAGTTGTGGAACATTGTTCTGGTAATCTGGTACTGGTAATCTACTTGTGGAACTTAATAATTTAATCATGGAATATGGTAAACTACTTGTGAAACATAGTAATGGTAATCTACTTGTAGAATAGGGTAACCAACTTGAGGAAAATGGTAACATGGTAATCTATGTATAGAATATATTAATCTACTTGTAGAACATGGTAATTTATCGTGGAATGCAATGGCTGAAAACCTTACCTCAACTTCAGTGCCGTCACTTCTCTGGCCACTGGTTGTGTTCTCTGTGAAGTAGTTGACAAAGTACGTCACTTTCCTCGGTGGCTGATATTCATCCAAAAATGTCTGTCCATTTGCGTGGAAAGAGATGGACTTGTGTAACCAGAGGGTATATAAATTTTCATCTTCCTCTGTTGGAATTTTGGACAGCCATGAAGGTGAAAAGACCAGATGGAATGCATCTGGCAATACTTTACCACCTGTAAATGTAGTGAAAACAGATAAGACTTGGAAAAAAATGCACAAGTGCATAGTTAAATGAACAAATTATTATAATTCTGTGTAGTTGATAGGGATTCTACTGAGTCTTGAATTTCAGTGTTTTGTTTGGATACAATGATTTAATAATTGGCATTGTTGAAACGGTAAGACAGAAATCGAAAAAATCTTGAATTGTCTGTGTTTTGAGCTAGAATTCAATCAAACATTTTATATAAATACATGCATTTGCAACTACATGTACATGTAATGTAGAATCAGATCAGTCAGCACAATGTGCAGTCTGACATCACAATAAGCAAAGGAACGACGTATTTTGGTCAGGTTTAATTTTCATGTATTTTGAGCTCAAGGGTAAAAGGGAAAAAATGAAACACTCAGCAAAATTCCATCTTGATCATAACAATTATGGTTTCTTTAGCCACCTATGGCTACAAGTAATTGCACAGGATCCTGGCAATCATAGATCCAATGCACAAAGCGACAAGTCTTCCAAAAAAATAAAATTCAACTCTGCATTCTAAAAACTAGAACTTGATGTTCCACTGAACATGTGTTGCCTTTCAGTTGCATTTGAAAGGGGCATATATAACTTTTAAAAATAGTGAAACAGGAGTTATCATTCTTGTTATCAGCAATGGTTCTGTTCAAGCAGATGATATATTCCATGTATTAAGTGAATAGGACAAGTTCTTTGAAAGCCATTGGCTATGTAAGGTTTCACACTGAAGTTGGGGGACAACTGGCCACCAATGCCAGACAATAGGATCACTATGTGTCTACATGCTATAGCTGGCAACATAAATATCTTTGCCAAACCAGTAATAGAGCTAGAATTAATCTATTAATAGAACTTTTACCAGTTAATTTTACTTTAAAAAAAATGCAAACAGCACCAAAAGTGAAATACATGTCGACAAAATCAAATATAAACAAACCTTCCAGTACAATGCCAATGCATTCTACAGGCGAGGACAAAAAGACGCAATTCACAGACTCTTTGGTAGGCTGTGAGCGTGGCTTAAATGTTCTGTCGATTGTCTCAGGGCACCCAATCTCATACAGTGTGTACTGCAGGGAGTTGTAGTAATCTCGTATAAATCGGTCTTCTTCAGGAATCTGAGGAAAAAATAAATGAATGGTAAACGTGTGAATGATTTATAACTAAATAAATATAATTTTAAGGTATTTATTTCTCAAAAAGTTAGTGAGGGGTCTGACTGCTGTTTGGAAATGGCCACCTTCAATGGATCCTTAAAATATATTAGAGATTGCTGTTATAAAGCAGGTGATTTTAATTGAGGCTTTTGTTTTCGAACTATTTGATATAATGGGCATTGGCTCCTTTTGACAGAAAAGAGCCTTGTAGTATTATACATGTATTACACTGTGATTTGTAAATTTTAATGGTTGAAGCATGTAAGCAGTTTGAAATGCAAAATATGCTTGAAGCTGAGGGCATCCCTGTTTAGGAACTTAGCATTAATTTAAATATCATCCAATCAATACTAACCAGGAACTGAGGCATTGCTTTTCAAGTTCAAATACTTCTTGCAGATTTTTAATTTTCCTAACCAAACAAGAATTGAAATCAGCAAAGTTTCTTCAATGTTTTTTAAGTTTTTTCAAGTCTTCAAAATGGGATTTCTCTACAAAAGGATTTGAAAACTGTAGTTCGTTCATTTTAATACCAGAACTTAGACCTATCTTTTGTTTGTGTTTAACAATGGATCAATACAAATTCTACAAGCATATCTTTATTAAAACAAATCTACAACTATTCAATGCATGAATAATCGTTCTAATGTTTACAGTTAAACATATTTTCTAGTTTTACTGGCTTGGATCAGCACTGATAAAATCCTTAACACCAAGGAAAGTACTCCATAGCAGTCAACTGAAATGTGTCCTATCCCATGGGTGACCGGTGTAGATCCTAATTAGTCTGCATATCTGTAGACCATGCCACCACCAACAAATAATGAACTGAGCCAAATGAAAATAATGTTACTTCTATGTTCTGATTGTACTTGCAATGTCCATCAAGAATGAAATTATATAAACAACATTAAAAACTGTGTTTACTCAACAAGCTTTTGCACCCCACCCCACCCACTTCAACAAATAGTGGGTGGGGACTTGGTGATAATCTACATGTAATGATAATCACATAAACATAAGATCAGGGATCTGGGTACTTCTCCAGGTTTGCTAACCAAAAGTGGCAATTGTGTACCAATGTATTGTTTCATGGCGTAAATCTTATGGATCAAAAGACAGATTTCTCAGAAATGGACAGAGCGCATTAAGACATGTGCATTAATTATGTCAAATAAGGCATGAATCTAAATCTGTCCAATATCAATTCATGAAATTAATCCTCCAGTCTAGGTAAACTAAATTTCTCTTTTGAAAGTTTGCTTTCGGCTTGCATAACATGACTATAACCTATGAAATTGTTATGCATGCATGAAGTACAGTAGGTGCAGAAGTCACAAACTTTTCTTATTCTTTTTCTGCACACATAGATTTATACTGTCACTAAAACATCTACTCTTTCCACAATAAACACCTGCTTTCTCTCTTGAGACATCCCCCCCACTCACACACACACAATGATGAAAGTTCAAGCCATTCACAATATATTTGTCTATAGAGACAGCATAAACAATTAATTATAGCAAGAACATTTGATAAAAAAGAACAAAGAATTCATAAATATTTAAGAGCAGTTCACAGTATACTAGAAAAAGATGGGAAAAAAATACAAAACCAGAGTACAAATTTACAGCTATGACATTGGCCTTGTTTCAGGACACATGTATAAACTTTGAAGCCTATCTGCACTCATTAACAGCACTGCTTTAACAGATGATACTTTTAAAATAAATATTAACCAAGATTTTATTTTAACCTTATTGTTAATTATGAAGGGAAAAATATTTGCATGTACATTATCATGTATGAAAAAGGGTTAAGGTAACATTTATTGATTACAACTTGTATGCAGGTCAAACACCTGAACACTGAATAGACTGTTCAACTATGCATGGTTCATACAAAGGTCATGGTCATGTTTATGTGTGCATTACTGTATGGTCAGCTGTTTGGCCGACAAAGAGACCACTTCAATCTTACTATGGTCAGTTTCTATTTTATAAACATGTTGACCACTTAAACCTTGTTTTGGTCAGTTTCTAATTTATAAAATTTCCACTATCTTGCATGTACATATAAATGAAAATGTGCACATATATGAAAGCAGTTTAATGCGAACTTAAATGTTAATATTTGTTTGTTGATAAATTTAACCATTGAAAGCTTTATCAGTTTAGCATTTTTGTTCAGGACCACTAATCAAAGATCTTGGTAGATCACCTGTATCATTATTAAAAACACCAATAGGAGGTACAGATCTACTTAATTAATAATGTATTTTACTTACAAGTGAAGATTCAAGTTAATACTTTCCTGTGGTTTAAAATTAAATATCCAAATAGTTTAAGAACTGAAGAGTTGGGGTATTCAACAATTTTAAGCAACAAATACAAGAAGAATACTATACCGGCTTGCTCCATGATTTTGGGGGTTCCAGGTTCACATTTTGTTCCCAATTGCAGACCAACCCATGCACTTTGGAGTAGTGCTCTGCAATATTCATCAAAGCCTGTGTTGCCATCTTGGACGACTTTGTCAACACTTCACTGCACAGACTCGAACTCGGGTGCTGTGATAAAAGGATTTATCGTTCAATTTATTATTCATGTACATGTACTACATTTAATAGGCAGCTTTATTATCTTTCTAATGAAAACACATGATTTTTGTCTGTATTGCAAGTTTACTGAATTAACACTTTCCCTGTATACACCATTATGTGGTGTGCGAACAGTGTATTCCTCTTCATCCGGCACATCTGTACCACTGCAATGTTTGTTTATTTTATATACTAGGCTTTTTCTGATAAAAAAGTGACCAGTGCAGATAACGATCAGATGGCATGGACCACTGGTTGCAAATGCATTAAAATGCATACATATCATATATATAAAGGCTTAAATCAGTTCATAGAACATATCAGGTTTCATAGAAGCAATGTTGTGGTCGATAATGACAATGTTAAATAAAGCTGCCCAATAGGTATATAAGTAATCAACAGTTATTTCAAGAAATTAGAAACTTCTCTATCTCCAGTTGCAATCCCTGAACCTCTCCTTAATGTTTCTCATTTCCATTGAAAAGCAAAGATCAACAGTACATATAAAAAGACATTTCTGCAGTAAATCTATCTATCACTTTAGGTACTTTACTTAACCCTTTCAACCCATAGATACACCTTTATTGCGTGGGCGAACAGTGTAGATCCAGATCAGCCGGCACATCAGTGCCTGCACTGTTTTCTTTTTGATTTGTTAGGTTATTTCTGACCAAAATAAGACCAGTGCAGATCCTGATCAGATGGCATGGATGTGCTGGCTGATCTGGATCTACACTGGTCACACATGTGTAAAAATGATTATCCTTGCCTTCTTTTCAGAATCTATGCTTTTCGTCAGATGTGCTGGCTGATCTGGATCTACACTGTAAGCCAATTGATAATGGCACAACAGTACTCCAATGTAGCAACATATTAACTTAATTTCCTACTCTCCTTCATTTCTCAATGATTGAATGAATCACAGGCCAGTGTTTTGAGTCAGGGGATAACATTGTGCAAGCTCTGATGGTTTGAGTGGGTGTGGTTAGCAGGGTCAGTGTGTGTGTGTGGGTGGGGGGGTATGCGCTCTGCTGGAACATTTATGCTAATGGAATTTAAACAAATGATAGTGATCATCAAACATAGGTCCATAGAGCTACTATGGAAAATGTTTTTTAAGTAAAGTATTCCAGTGCCTAATGTAGTCATCTTCTTACTCTGCCCTAAATTACCGTGCCATGCAGAAGAGCGTCAAATGTTTGCATCTGATGGGGGAATGTCACTTGATTTTACATGTCAGATGTTGTCAATTAAAAATCGTTTGCAGTATTGCAATTTTACTTGAGTTACTGGCAAAGGAATGAGTAGGGAGAGGGGGAAGGGTTGACGAGCAAGCTTTTAATTTTACAACACATACGGCTGGAAATAACTATCACATTATGTAATAAATAGTGCATTTGAGGTTTGACCACTTGTCACTACATTAATCTGTTAATTTTTAATGTGACTACGCTCACTGATGTTTGTAAACCGAAACTAGAATTTGCCGATTGACATCGGTGCTTTCTGATCCGTTTAGAAAAGGCACATAGAACAGCATACATTTCTACAAGGATAACACAGCATTAAGCATTGATCAGCCGCTGTATCCAGCTACACCATGACCCCTGTTAAAAACATTTAAAATCTACATACATTAGAATCCTTTATCCATTTTTGCACACGCGAACGCGCAGAGCACTCCTTGACATTATCCTAGCACACAATCTAAAAACTATTTTGCATAAATTATTATTAAAATACTAACTTGAAGATATTTCCCGTCAGGTTTTCGCGTTTGTCCTTTGTTTTGTTATGAGGATAACTGGTTTTCGCAATGAATTTAAAGGTGGAACGAAGCGGACAATCCGGTTGAAACGAGAATCGGTTAGTGATCTATCAAGGGAAGAAACTTCGGTAAACTTATCTGTAACGCACGCCAGTTTTGCCCTTGAAAATCTATAAATAGCACCATAGGAAAACTACAGCGATTGATAAAAAATTCCCCAAACATTGAGGAATATTGTTGGGATATTCAAATAAGTAGGTCAGCAACGATGTGACGTAAAAGGATTCTCAAAATCTATTTTAAGATCGGAAGATCTTCTTCGAAACATCCAACCATTTGTAATTTAACGAGTTAGGCCTATTAAATGATGTACATATGAACTACGTTTATTAAATGTTTACAGTAGTGACGTGGGATGATCGAGAGTCTAACATCGATGAATATTTCTAAATACCAAGACAGCGTTCATTAAAAAGACGCATGCATGCAGTACATTGATCGATTATCGGTGTACGAGATTTGGGTCAGACCTTCAGTGTACTGGGTCAACACGGAAGCGACCTCAACAAAAAGTTGCCACTTTAACAAGTTGTTTTTCGCATTGTTGAAAAACGGAGAAACCGTTCAAAATGATACAGTATTAGCTACTGCATTTCTTTTGAATGCGAGTGCAGAGTATCTAATATGCCCAGTATTTATCGTTCCTGGTGCACTTTTCGTTCCTGATGCACTTTAAGTGTATCAAGTGCATCGCAATGGAGTTCCTAACAGTGCAAAATAACAACAATTTCAAAAATAATATTCATAAATAAATAAAATATGTCGATCTTACATTACTAATTTTTATTATAATAAGATCTAAGTGAATTCATAATTTATATCTCAGATATCTCAGTAGAATCTACAATGTTGTTCTAGAAAAACTCCGACATTAATTTCCTAAACCGGTGTACAAGTATCTCCAGTTTGTCTCTCGAACACTGTCCAATCAACTAATCATATTGAAACTCTTTTTATCCGAATGTTCAGATTTTATGGACCGGTAATTATATTATGTGAGATACCATGTAATCGTCTGACAAGTTGATTCAATTCGTGGATGCTATAAGAAACGGACCGTGTATCTCTAAAGATATTAGTGATGTCATGGCTATTAAAATGCGATACGTACGTTATTGACATAACTTACAGTTTTGACATTGACTAAAGTGCAATAGTTTCGTTACTGGCACAGATAAAGTGTCAAATTCGTTATTGTCATGGCTGATTTGGCATGGCTAGTATAATCAAACACATGCATAAAAAATGGAATGTATAATACTCACATTTTTGTCATGACTATTTACTGGTACCAAGCCTGTTTCTGTCACGTGCTCTGGTATTCTACTGTCATGTTTCACGGCTACGCATGTCTCGTGCTTGTCACGTCCTCCGTTATGGTTCTCGGCATGATGGATTTCTCTTTTATGGTAACTAATCAAGCAATATGCTGGGTTTTAGCATTTGTAAACCAGGGCACAAAATCATAAAACTAAGATTGAAGACCAGTCTCAAATCTCAAGAATGAGATCAGAGAAATTTGAGCCAATCAGAACCTTGAGTATTGAAAATGGTCTTACATCTTAGTTTTATGATCTTTGCACAGGGTTCATTTAACAAATGTCCAGAATTTTGAAGAGGCTGTAAACATCAATTCATTTATTTGCAGGTGTTAGCTCTATCTTTTATTTACTTTTTATATTCAAAAGGAAAAAAATCCCTGTTTACATTTTACCATAATTGCTATTGTATCAAAATGACGTGGAAGTCAGGATATGCTTGTGCTAAAATTTTAGTTAGTTTTCAACTTTTGTTTCAATAGTATTTCTTCGATCTCCAGAGTTTTCAACTTTGCTGGCATATAACAGGAAAAACCTGCTTCAGCTGAAATCACTGGCAGACCTATGTATAAACATCATTAAATATTTGCTACGTCGAGTCTACCGAAAAAGGGATCCCTGACTTCAAGTCTAGAAACTTTCGGTCAAAGTGGTTAGAATGCTTGAATCTTAAGGATCCACTATGTACATTCCTCCTTGCACGTTTATCGATAAAAAAAAGAAAATTATCAAAATTTCAATAACGGCAAAATGCCTTTCAATGAAATTTTGCAAACATGAATATTACTAATGTATCTTTATTTTGCATATGGAAAGACACGTTAGAACAGTAAAGAAAAAAGGCTAGACCTAAAAATTCCCTGAAATTCTATTTGCATAAATTCACAAAAGCTAAGCAATACTAAACATTATTAAATTCCCACAAGTGTGTAATGGCACTTACAAGTAAATGGTGTGTATTTTGTAAAGAACATTCAATTACGAAAAGAGAAATATTTGTCACCCGTTTACGCGACTATGAAGCGACCAGGCAATTGAAGGTCAAACACACTTTTACTAATATCTCATATAATTTAAATATGTAAGTCACGAGGACACAAGATATTGTTGTCAGTATCACATTACTCATATGGGCATTCAAAATGATGTTTGTGTTGTTAAGTTTTTGTGAATTTATCTAAATAGAAATAAAAAAAATTAGACCTTGTCATTTGTCTTTACTGTTCTAACGTGTCCTTCCATTTTTCCGTTATTGAGATTTTGATAATTTTCCTTTTTATCAATGGACGAACAAGGAGGAGTGTAGTGGATCCTTAAATAAATAAATAAAATAGGGCGTACGTACCGTAATATGTGGTTTGCATTTAACAAAGCAGACTTTGATCGGTTTTCATAACCATAATTGCAGAAAATGTGTTTCAGTCTTTCTGATCGACGGACGAGCTACAATTTAAAGAATTGGAAAAGAACAACATTATTCAATATAACACATAATGGAATGAAAAAAATCTTTTTACGGCAGTACCAACAACCAAACACTGAGTCGGACTGCGATTCTTCGAAATAAGCGATTTTACGAAAATGATCGGCACGGTCCGATGCATGCTTATCTGTAAATCCCGAATAGACTGTACATGAACATGTATGTGTATACTGAATGTTCACACCCTTGTTGTCGCTAGAAATTATAGGACTGAAAACTTTTAACAACATCTGCTTGGGTCATACATTGAATGAAAAATTCGAGTTTATATTATTCTGCCATGTAAAGGAAACTGCACTGGTCCGCTCAAAATAAAAAATGTCCTGACATAATTATCGCTTCATTCAACATTAATGTTTATGAATTGAACCATATCAATGTTAAGTCAAGTTTACAGAATATTGTTAGCTACGACCCAAAAGCTAGACAAACTGATCCAAGTTGTGAAGGTAACCATTGATCGTACCTACCCGGTGATTTCCGACAAGCTTCGGAAATCACCGAAACGTGATGCGAGCGGGTAACCCAAAGACCTATATTTTTACAAATATATAGGTCTTTGGGTAACCATATTAATTTTCATAACCGGTCTGGTGCAAGATTTCCAGAAAAGGGGTTCCTTAGGTTCAGTCTTCGTGTAGTTACATGATAATTTCCAACTTTCTGGCAAAATCCCCATAAAAATTAAATATTGCCCTAAAACTGGTTCTAGCAACCCCACTAAACCACCTCGAATCCGCCCTTAATTGTTTACCATTAAAGGCCACAATAACAACATTTAAATTTGTAACTGCCGGGATTATTAGAAAATGTAACCGGATGAGCCCGGTAGGGTCTACAGGAAGGACTTAGGACCTCTAATCCGGGCTTGTTCACGATCGGTGTAAAATAAATTTAAAGTAAAGTAATTAAAAGGTATGACATTAACGTCGTCCCATAAATTATTCGCGTTACAGGAGAGACAACCGATATTTATATAATGTCAAATGATGACAGAGTAGTAATAATATTACAACAAACTCTAACCACTGTCTAATTATATGGATAAAAAAATAATTAAAATACCTGTAAGTCCAGTATGAAATACCGCTTGTGTATTTCTGATTATTGAAAAGTCATTTCATTGTTCTTAAGAAATAAAAGAACAACAACAAAAGTTTTAATGTGTATATATGCTGAAAAAGACTGTAGGCAAAAAAAGAAAATGATAAAAGTAACATAATATGAATTGATGACTATATCCGTCAGGATTGCTTTAAACTGCCTATTGCTTGAAATTATATTTTGTCAAATGGAATGGCAGTATTTTTCATTTTGTTAAGAAATTTATTACTTTAAATCGATGGTTATGCATCAGTGAATGATTTACATAATAAATGAATTGATTTACAAAATATAATTTCAAACACAAAGTCGGTGTTTTTAGTAAGCATTTACAAATTAAATCGGTCTCGCGGCTGTGCCACGCTAGACCAATTTAATATTGTAAATTCTCATTAATTAACACTAACCTTTTCTTAAAGTATTTCTGCATATGTGAAAATAACACTGTCCCTTTATGGCCTTATGAAAAATTCACTGAAAATCAAAACAACAACCTTGAAAGCTTTGTCCATCCCTTTATCCGCGGTTGAACGAAATCTCGAACTGTATTCATTAAGAGTATCTTGTCTTTTATAATGTATACACCATCATAAAACATGTATATTTATTAACATTATGTCATTGATGATAACATTTTATTTTCATTATTTAGTTATCAATAAGTTACAATATAAAAAGTTACCGTACATGCCCAAATTAGCTGACATCATCTGATAAAACTCGAGTTAAGTTATTGAAAAAGTTGGTATTTATTATTAACATTACATGCAAATGAATTAAACAGACTGCTACTCGGTAATCTTTCTTTATAAGATCACACAATTTTGTGTTGATTTTATAAACAAGAAGTTTTCAGATGCAAATATCATTTTTATCTTAAATTCATTTTAAATTTCGCCTAGCCATAGTATACGAGAAATCATGACAATCATAGTTTTGGTATTAACGTCCCGTAGTCATAGATGGTATCTTTGATACGTTCAGATGTGCTCTTTTTCATTTGGAAACAAAAACGTATGGGTTTGATAAGAAACCTGAATTCTGTATCCTTCTGAAATTTACCTATGAGATTTCAATGCTTATTGTCTTCTTCTGTTCTTGTTGCTTTTGTTTTCACCAAGTTATTCTTGCAACATGTGTGCGTTTAGTATGAGCTTTTTCTGTTTAAACACGGTCTATTTTAATACCAAAGAATAAAAGTGCGTTTTGCATTCTTAAGGAAGCAACACGAAATATCACTACAACATGTAAGTACTGGGAAGGATCTTACATATTTTCACTCAGTTCAAAATTCAAGCCTTATGCTCACTTTTGGCTGAGAGCACATTCGAAAGTTCACGCATATGTATACATGGTTTGAAAAAAGGGTTTGAAGCATTACAGTAGCAATAAACGAAGTTGTAACTATATAGTCACCTTATTTTAGTTAGCTCTTTGGTACGAAGATCTGGCTCCAAGGTTATAAAATTGAGCTGGGAAACCAGTCTCAAATCTCAAGCATCTGATTGGCTGAAATGGCTCAATCAGATGCTTGATTTCTATTCTCAGTTTAATAACCTGGGGACCTGTTTAAACTATCTCTTACGAAAGCAATGCATTATATGGTTGCCAAATATTAAGGTTGGGAAGGACCCTATAATTTGCGTGAAGTCTGACATAAGCAACTTTCTGTGACAACATTGTATTAGTTCATGATTTTAACCGCGTCGTATTCAATATAAATCAATAAAACAAAGTCAGCTTAGTGATTTCAGCATTAAATTTGGTAAACAAGCATTACTGAACTCTCACATTTTTTTACTGTTTGAACGAGTATACGCATTTATAGTAGTTGCTTTTTTCTCCAAAATGTCACAGAAGTCAAGTACTAAAAAAACTGGATGAGATAAATTAACCTTTAGATATTTAATAAACCTGCAATGTTTATATTAAATTTCACATAGATCCACAACACTCTTAAATAGTCAATACTTCAAAGAACTAACGAATTCATGCCTTATTTTTAAATGAAGCAAAACCTACCAATGTTTAAAAGTCTCCAGGCTATTTCTCAATATTTGAATCGGTATAATATTCCTAAAATATTTAAAAGTAAATTATTTCAATAAAAAAGACCTTAATGTTACATTCCAAGCACTTACAATTTTCTTTGTGGTCAGTTTACCCACCGTGCGCCACAACAGTGTCAGGCGGAAGATGGATATGCTTCGTCCTGGAGTACGAAACCGACAAGGAACTGGGGGTCTTCCTTCCAAAGGCAGGTTCAGTTCTCACCCCAAATCCGAAATTCTAAGTGAAAAGGGGCATAACTATGACAAAAAGTCCAGAGTAATGAAACATTACAACAACTATGGCGAATTTCAAAGCTCTACCTTGAATGGTTACTAAGAAAACGTGGACATCAACGTTATCGAATGTTGATGACGCCCAAACCCATGCTGGTAGTTAGACTTCAAAAATGACAATCAGACTCAAACCATACTGACGGTAAGAGGAATAAGGTTAAACTCATTCTGGTAATCAGGCTCAAACCATACTGATAATCAGGCTCAAACCATACTGGTAATCAGGCTCAAACCATACTGATAATCAGGCTCAAACCATACTGATAATCAGGCTCAAACCATACTGATAATCAGGCTCAAACCATACTGGTAATCAGGCTCAAACCATACTGGTAATCAGGCTCAAACCATACTGATAATCAGGCTCAAACCATACTGATAATCAGGCTCAAACCATACTGGTAATCAGGCTCAAACCATACTGATAATCAGGCTCAAACCATACTGATAATCAGGCTCAAACCATACTGATAATCAGGCTAAAACATTTTGGAATGTATATTTGAGGTAAACGAAAAGAAATGAAATAACAGCAATATTCTTGTAGAAGATTTTCTTGATTAACATAACTTTCCTGACAAAAAGACTTGTGTAGGACAGCGAATAATCGACAGTTTACATTTTTGCTATACATGTTTACCCTTAATACCATAGTACGACCATGCTTATTTAATACTTCCGGGATGTCAACCAGGTCATCTCACAAATATAGGAAAAATAAAGGAATATTTTTGCAACAAATATAGGAGTTTTTGGATGATTTTGAGGCAAAATATAGGAGTTTGGAACTGAAAATAGTTTATTTACTAGCACTTATACAAATGATTTTCACCTGTGCATTTACTGTTTCTACAATAATCAATGTCCAAAATGTCTACGGTAAAAATGAAGAAAACCAATAACTTTAACATCAACACCATCAAGCACATCACCAGCATCTGAATGACCATTCAAACAAAGGGAAAATGCAGAAACCTTATTAAAGCAAGATTTTGCAGTTTTTGTTTGTCTTCTATGATATTAGATAGTCTTCTATATATGCTGTACACACTACACAGCAATGACCCATCCACTCATAGTCAAATTGCTTTGTTTGTAAAAATCTGGGTTACAATGTCCAAAAGGGTTCGGTCAAAAGTGACCCCAAGGCTGTACTTTGGAAAAACTCTATTGATAACCAGCAGGCAATACATAATTATATGCCCTTCACTATTCTAGAAGTTCGGAAAAAATGGTTTTTAACATGATTTCATTTATTTATCTCATCTGCATGGAACAGTACTACAGTCAAATAAGTTAGAGAACCTGAATACCGGTACAAAGAATATTGCTACAAGTTCCAAGAGAAATGATAAAAACTTATCAAGTTATAACCATAACTGAAGTTTAATTCAAACTACCATTGAATTTCTATACAAAAGCAATAATTTTCAAAAGCCAAAGACTTCTTGGGAATAGATGGACATTATACCTTTCAGGTTCATGGAAGTTTAACAGTAATTTAACTTTAATCCATTAAGTGGATCTATAAAAAAAACTCAATAAAACTATGCAAATATTTTGCAGATTAAAAAAATATTCTAAAGTTATTCTAAACGTCAAACAGTTGTTGCAAATTATCAAACAATACTGTTTTTATTACCTCCCTTAATTTGACTGCCTTTTGAAAATTATTGTTTTTGTAGACACTTTCTTTTGCATACACTCTTTTCCAAAATAGTTTGAAGACCCTCTTTTCAAACTGGAAAACTGACCACAAGTCAGCTGTAGAATTCTTGTTGTTCCCAGGGGGCCCATCTTGACGTTTTAGACGACCACATACACCATACCAAATATAAGCCCTCTAGTCCTTGCAGTTGGTGAATAAAACTTAATGATCTTTAACATTTTTTTGCATTTGGTTGCAACTGCAACAAGAATTCTGCATGGAAGTGAAAATTTGTGTTTATTAGGTAAGCCTTAATACAAAGAACACTGCTACAAAGTTTTGAGAGAATCAAATAAAAACTTAGTGAAATGTCACCCGCCAAGATTTCAACAATCAATAAGTTGAGTTTTGTCCTTGAAAAATCCAGCAGTAACGAAGAAGTCAAAAGCAGTATCAAAGCAATATTTACTCCCTTCATTAATCGGCAAAAAAATTACTAAAAAATATAGGAATATACTTAAAAATATAGGAGAAATATAGAAATATAGGAGATTTATCAGAATATAGGATTCTGATCCAAAATATAGGAGAAATATAGGAATACAGGAATCGGTTGACAGCCTGTACGTCCAAACAGATCCTGTTGCCCAGCTTGAAAACAGATATACAAAACATTTTTACATTCCTTTTGTCTGCCATTAATAAGTAAAGACAGGTTACGAGCTTTGTGAAGTTTTATTTATTATTTTTATGTGTTTTATATACATGTTGTTTTACAAAAACACCCATACAGAGAGGCATACAATGCCACTTTATTACAAAGATTACAGTATTTGAACCAATCTCCTTTGCAGAGTTATCTTTCCTTAATGAGTCGATAGTGTAAGAGAGTACGGCACACATTACCAGAGTTGTGGAAGCAATACACAAGCACATCAGTGCAAGTGTAAAACTTAAATCAATAGGGCCCAAGATAATAAAATTAAGATTGGAGACCAGGCTCAAATCTCATTCATCAGAAACTGAAATGGCAACCAGATGCTTGAGATTTGAGACTGGTCTCCAATCTTAGTTTCATGATCTTGGGCATTATGATTGTACAGGACACAGCTGTTTTGTACAATGATGTCAAAATTAATTTTTATATACAAAATGTAATAGAGAATATACAGAATAGAATTAAATGTAAATGCATATTTTTTTGTTAATTTCATATATTTTAGAAAATAATCGATCATAAAAAATATTATACATGAATATTAACAATTTAATTCATTAAATACAGGTTTTAATGTTCTAGCATTGGTGAACACTGTAGATCCAGAACATCGATGATATCTGATCAGGATCTAAACTGTTCACTTCTTGGTCAGACAAATAACCTAAAGAATAAAGAAGTGAATACATGTAGTTAGATCCAGATTATATGACATAGATATGCTGATTTGGATCTATATTGTTCACCCATATCCCATGGAATAAGGGTTAATTGAATATTAATTAACCCTTTCCTCCATACATACGCCTTTTTAAGCGTGTGTGACCAGTGTAGATCCAGATCAGCTGATCAGGATCTGGAATGTTCGCACATTGAATCAGTAGGTTATTTCTGACCAAAATGCGAGATTAGCCAGATAAGCCGGCTGATCTGGATCTACACTGGGCTGATCTGGATCTACACTGGTCCTACATGCGTAAAAATGCGTAAATATGGAGGAAAGGGTTATTACTCACAAGGTTGAATTTTAACAGCGGCCTTTTAAGAGCAAATAATTTCACATGCCACACACCTATGATCTCATGTTATTATGGCTAAAAGTTAATTACCAGTATTTGATAATCAATCTCATATTGTAGAGTGTTAATAATGAAGAGTTAATAAAAAATATATATGGGGCATGCCACCAAAAAAGGTGCACTTGTTGATATTTTTTGAAATTTTAGTAATTACTATCTTTGGAAATAATTTGCAATTATCTATAATTTTCTCATAACTAATTGGTGATTATGTTACACATTTTGACAACAAAATGTTAATTTTACCCTGAAATGGATAATAAGCAATGTGATCTGCTCGACTTTATGACATCATTTCATTGATTGACGCCAACTGTCCAAAGACACCTTCTCTCGTGACACAATTCATGCGCTAAAATGCTTAAGTTACTGCTTAAGCCCGTTACTCCATACATCCCATTTTACCGCATCTGCAAATAGTGTTAATTCCGATCAGAGGCACATCTGTCCCATCCTATCAGAATCTTAACTGTTTGCATTTAGATTCATCAGGTTATTTCTCACCCAGAAGTGAATAGTACAGATCCAGATCAGATGTGCCAGCTGATCAGGATCTACACAGGTCACTTATGTATTGTGGAGTGGAGTAGTGTTAATATAAATCTTCCACATGTATTTTACATGCGTTAGAAGATGTGCTATGTGGAGGTAGATACTGTCCCGAAGAAGAGGTATGTTTTATAACTAAAACATGTGTAAAATGAAAATGAAAAAAAAAAACTTTTATGAAAAACCCAGAGGTAGACTATATGTTACTGTGCCCAAGATCATGAAACTATGATTGGAAACCAGTCTCAAAACTTGAGCATCTGATTGGCTGAAATGGCGACTGGTGGCCATTTCAGCCAATCAGATGCTTGAGATTTGAGACTGGTTTCCAATCTTAGTTTTATGATCTTGGGCATTGATCAAACCTGACACAAGTTTGGCTATTGATATATCTAACATTGACCACGTTAAGTAGGTAAAAAATCATCCATACCATAATGCCCTTTTCAAAAGCGTATAAACTGGTAATTAACAACCACAACAACATATTGGTAAAATTGTTTGAGGCAGGCTCTACCGGTATTACTGGGAAGAGTCCAGATATTGAATTGAAAAGTCAATAAAATTTGTTCTTTTTCAATTTAACATATATTTTTATGATTTATTTGTCAGCTTGTAACTAGAAATATCGTGTAACACTTTACTCCATAGTTAGACCTTTATTGAATGGGCAAACAGTGTAGATCCAGATCACCTAGCACGTCCATGCCAACTGATTTAGCTCTACACTTTTTGCTCTTACAACTCTTTAGGTTATTTTTGACAAAGATGCGACCAGTGCACAGCACAGATGTGCCACTTGATCTGGCTCTACACTGTATATATATAAAGTGAAGGGTTAAGACAGATTCTGAAAAATGAAGAATTTTTTTCTTTTGTTCTTTTCAATTTAATATATAATTCAAAGTATTATTTTTTGTGAAAAATGTGTCAGCTTATAACTGGAAAAAATGATACGGCCCTTTACTCCATGGATACAGATTATATCCCTTGTGCAACTAAACTAATAAACCCTTTCCTGTATAGATAAACCTTTATTGCATGGGCGAACAGTTTAGATCCAGATCAGCCAGCACATCCATGCCATGTGATCAGGATCTAAACTGTTCACTTTTTGATTCATTAAGTTATTTTTAACCAAAATGTGACCCGTGAAGATCCTGATCAGACCAGAAGAATGTCCCGGCTGATCTGGATCTACACTGGTCGCACATGCGTAAAAATGCGTAAATATGGAGGAAAGGGTTAACTAATTAATCTACACTGTTCACTTCTTCAGGTCAGACATAACCTTATGAAAAAAGGCGAACAGTGTAGATTCTGAACAGATGGCACATATTTGTGGGCTGATCTTTATCTACACCCATGGATAACAGCCATGCATATCCCTTGGAGTAAAGGGTTAAGTGGTTCAATAAGAAAAAGGATACAGACAGAAATTTGAAGTAAATATTTTATGTTAGCAAGAAAATAGAACATAACACAGACATTAGTAAACATGTTTCTTCTGTCACTGAGCAAAATAATATGATAAACAATTTATAAGACAGAATATTGTTTTCTACTGCAGTCCCAGAATATCAAAGAGAGTGTATGTGAAAATGCATGACTGACATGAACTAAGACAATGGTAGAGGGTTGGATGTAAGATTTCCAGGAAAGGGGTTTGTTTTGGGGCAGTCTTAGGGTAGATACAATCTATAGTAATTTCCAACTTTCTGGTCAAAACCCTCATGAAAATTAAAAACTGCTGCCCACAAAGGGGAATTGAGCAAACCCAATGAACCCCCCTCTGGTTCCACCCCTGCAGTAGGTATTGACTTACCCACTGCTTTCTATGAGTTTGTAAATTGTATGAATGAATTTTTATTTAATTCAAAATGCATGAAGTTATTATATCCCACAAAGCCCACCCATGATTTTGTTTACCCTTGCCTTAAAGAAATATTACATGGCAATTAGCTTGGTCAGTCATGTTTACTTATACTCTAACAATAACCATACACAGACTGAGACATTATTTTTCCTATTTGTGAAGGTCAAGCAAATGACCTTGACCTCAGTGGTCAAGATAACCACTAAAAATACTGGATAAACCGTGATAATGGATATTTTTCTGAGTCAATTTTCAGTTCTTTACAAACTGACAAAAGTTTCCGTTTCGCCCCTTCGATATTTCGGGCGGAGACAGTGACATTACCCGTCGGCTCCTCAAATTGTCCAGGCATTAATTTCTCTAAGTTTCCTAGATCGGTCCATGTGATCACGCCGGTTGCTTCCATATCCCGGAGACGCTGTTTGAACGCTTCCTCCTCATGCAAATGCTTATGTATGGAAGGCACAACCATTATGCCCATTAGCTGTTCGTTGGTGAAACATTTTGGGACAAAAGGCTTAATGTTTGCTGCGATCATTATGCACGTCAAAACAAGATCTACACCATAAAGACGAAGGACCCAGTCACGTAAACAGTTTCCGCCCATTCTGGCGTTTATTTCAATCAGCTTTGGACCAGTTTCTGTCATCTTCATTTCAATGTTGAACACTCCCTCACCGAGACCTGTTTATATACAATAATATAATATATGTAACTGGTTATGGATAAGGGCTGTTCCAGGAAAAAAGGAGTGGGGGGGGGATAGAACTGAAATTAATTAAAATTTGATGGGTGGGGGTGATTCATGGAAGCAAATGTGTTGTTTGAAAATAAATATAATATTTAAGTTCCATTCTACCCCCCCCCCCCCCACCCAACTCCTTTTTTCCTGGAACAGCCCTAAGTAGACACAGGATATTCTGTTAACTCTGTTAATATAACCAATAATGATCTTATGGCTGATGAGAAAAATTTATATAAACTTGTCAGTCACATGGCGGTCAAAATTACCGATATCAAACTATACATGGAATATAAATACAATGCAAAAGACTGTATCAATACATAACTAACTTATTATTATGAGCAAATGCAATGTGGATTGAGATTCCTGCATATATAACACATTAACTGATCATCTTAAATTTATACAGACTTTCATATAAAGAGAATCTATCATTGGTATTTGGTGAAGAAAAAGGTATCTCAACCCGATGGTAATGTTTTCCAGAAGGAAAGGAGGCGAGCACGCAGAGTTGAAGATAAGGCCATGATAGATAAGGAACTCTCACACCGCTAAAAATAGAGATTTTTCTGTCTTGTATGAAGAAGTAAGTGAGAAAAATAATCAATCATTGGTATTCGGCGAAAATCAGGGTATCCCAACCCTTGGGCAATGCTTTCCAGATAAAAACTCAGCCTCGTTTCCGTCTGGAAAGCATCACCCTCGGGTTGAGATACTATGACCTTCGCCGAATACCAATGATAGATTCTCTTTATCTATGAAGGAAAGGGATAGCCATCAGATATCACATGGCACACATGGCAGTAAATGCAGCATGGCAATGGAAAAGGTGTCTTTGGGGATATTCTTTGACAATTTAGTTTTTACTATATTTGTAAAGATCTATCAATTATCTCCATGTATTATTCTTCACCGTTACCTTAGTGCAAAAATGGTATAACTTTTACCATTTGCATTAAACTAACATCATGTTTTATTTTCTCATAGATGATTTTTGCCTCATTATGAATACAGAGTATAATTTTTTTTTACTGCAAATTGAATAATGCGTATTGTCATTTTCTCAATTTTATGGCATCATTTCAAGGAATAATGTCAATTTCCCCTGAAGACAACCTTTCCTGTTACTTGCCCCAGTTATCCTTAGATAACTCTGACAATTACTGAACACAACAAGTATCACAACAATGCAGGATCTGGTTTCATTAGGCTAATAAAGATAAGTTTGTGACAATGGCTTTTGTTACCTAATACAAACTTGGATGAAAATGAGAAAAGCTTAAGCTGGTGACAAGATGTTGGAACACTTACCAGTGTGTGCATGAATATTTGGTAGTAAATAGGTATCACAATTATGCAGGTTCCATTAGGCTTATTAATAAGTTAGCGACAGCGGATTTTATTACCTTGTACAAACTTGAATGAAAATGGGAAAAGCCAAAGCTGCTGACATGTTTCACCTACCCATGTGTGCCCCAACATATGGTAGTTAATGGGCATCACACTGTTGCAGGATTACTTTCATTAGACTTATTCATGATAAGTTAGTGGCAGCTGTTTATGTTACCTTATAAAAACTTGAAAGAAAACAGGTAAAGTTTAAGCTGTTGAGGTAAGTTAGTGGAAGCTGTTTTGTTACCTTATACAAACTTGAAAGAAAAAAAGGAAAAGTTTCAGCTAATGGGATAAGTTTCACAAACGGAGTAGAGATTTTATCCATGCGTCTGAAATGTACCAGGTATTAAAGTATGGCAACTCAATGCAATGACAGTGCATGTAACAGTAATTTTCGTACAAGGTGGTGTTACAAGTAACGCTAGATCAGTGTAAGATATTTTCACACTCTTAAATTCGCACACTTCACAGTCACATAAGGTCAATCAACAAGATTCAATTTCACAACAATGTCTGACCATGAAACATGCATAAATTATGGCTGAAGGTTATAAAAATGAGATTGGAAACCAGTTTCAAATCTCAAGCACCTGCTTGGCTGAAATGGCGACTGGTCGCCATTTTAGCCAATCAGATGCTTGAGATTTGAGACTGGTTTCCATGCTCAGTTTTATAACCTTGGTCATATACCTCCACATTAACCTTTTACTCCAAATACACACCTTTATGTCATGGGCGAACAGTTTAAATCCAGATCAGCCGGCACATCCGTGTCATCTGATCAGGATCTGCACTGTTGGCTATTTCATTTATTAGGTTATTTCTGACCAAAAAGCAACTGGTGCAGATCCTGGTCAGACGGCTAGGATGTGCCGACTGATCTGGATCTATCTACACTGATCGCACAAGCATAAAAATGTGTATAAATGGAGGAAAGGATTAAGCCTTTACTCCATATATACACGTTTTTACCCATGTGCGACAAGTGTAGATCTGAATCAGCTGGCAAACCTTTGCTATATAATCTGGATCTGCAATGTTCGCCCACGCCATGAAGGTGTATAAATTGAGGAAAGGGTTTAAGTTATTCCATTAACACTGAAAACTTTCACATGAGATGTCTAAGAATATTTACCATTTTCCACACAGCACTGATATGAAGCAATGATCAACTGGGCTCGTTTGTCAAGGGGAAGGCATGAGGGCATTACTGATACCGTTTCTAAAACAGAAACAAAAACATTGTCAAGGCCTTTGATTCTTAAATAACAACAACAATGTTTATTATAATACTTCTGATGTTTCTATTATAGTAAATAAAGATCTCAATTTAACATGTACATTGGGCCTCCTGTACCTTTTATCATAAACTAATTCAAGATGATTAGTGTAGTTTCAAGCTTTTATGTCATCAAATGTGAATAAAACTTTATCATCAAATGTGAATAAAACTTTATGACTAATGGGACTTACTAGCGCTGACCACCTTTTGAACTGGAAAATGGGTTTTGATAATGAGGTGGTTTTTGTTTTGGTGTTGTTTTTTTTGCCGGGGGGGGGGGGGGGGGGGGGGGGGGTTTAAAATTAATGAAAAACATTACAATGGGGAATTGCCATAGTGTTCTAATTATCAAGGTAGTCTTAATTTCGAGGTTGTTTTAATCCTTAAACATGTCTGAGCTATAGAACAAACTTTCACTGGTGAATAGAAAAATTGGAAAACTTTTAAATTTTCAAAGTAGTTTTTAAAGTAATGGAGAATTGTGAAAATTCTACAAGTTTCACAGTATAACCATCAAATAAGTGGACCCGATTTGTTGTAATTCTGGTGTTGATCTGCGTCTTCTCGTTACTGGCTTACAACTTGTGCCTGGTCACATGACCACGTTTGGGCACGTTATCTAACATAGCCAAGATAAAAATGCTCTATTTTAGGTGGATTTCAATGTTAGACAGCAGAAAATCCTAAACTGGTCAAACATCAGCACTTAAAGGGTCATAACTCTAAACCAACCAGAGCTATCAGGCTGGTTGAAGAATCTGGCAACCCACTTCCCATCTACCCACATCCCATCCTGCCACATTTGTGCTATCACAGTATGTCCTGTACACTGGCATATAAAAAGGGCATAAAAGAGCCTTTAAAGCAAAAGCAAGCATGATTATATTTTCTTGGGCTGAGTGCAAACAGTTGTAACTGTATATTAGGGATGGCATTTTCACCTATTTTACCATTCAAATGTTGAATCAGTTTGGATTCGAACGTTTGAATTATTCACAAACAATCATATAAACCATGAAAAAATGTCTTTATCAATAGAGCTCCACAGTTTCCCAGAAACAAGACATTTTCATACAAATAGACTTTGCCAATAATGTCTGAGTGTTCCAAAGTTTCAATAGGGTGTTATTTACCGGAGCACGAGTCTGTCAACGGAGTTACCTCTATCACTTTTATAAAGCAAAATATCAAACAAAAAACTCCAAATCACATTTTGAAGATGATCATGTACATGTAGATAGCTAGTAGTTCCTGAGAATGAAAGTGTAACATTACGAAGATTGCATGTGACGCTCTTCAGGTCAAGTGAGTGTTGAAATTGCTTCCGAACGCTAGCACTTTATGGTAAATTTGCCACCTCTCGCGTGCACGTCCAATCTGCATGAACCGCACCAAAAAAAGAATCATTACTTATATTTACATTTTATTCATTTTTTTCTTTAAATAAACTTAAGTCGAACGCTTTCAAAAATTAGTATTAAGTGAAAAGGGGGAGTAATACGTGGGAGTTTTCAATAGTAACAGCCATGACGTTACTGACGTCATTACGGGTCATGCGGTTCATGCAAAATGAACCGATTTTTTTTAAAGGAAGAAATCAATAGGAATGTAAATATCTATGCTTGGTGACAAACACTCCTATGAAGTTTCAATGAAATCCCTCAAGCGGTTTGGGAGAAGAAGCAAGGACAAGATTTTGCTTAAAAGGGCCATAACTCAGCCAAAAATAATCCGAGCAGAAATTCCTGACGATATGCACAACTAGGCTTGGTGACAAACATTCCTGTGAAGTTTCAAAGAAATCCTTCACGCGGTTTCGGAGGAGAAGCGAGGACAAGATTATTTCGGACGGACGGAAAGACGGACGGTGCGATTACTATATGCCTCCCTTCGGGGGCATAAAAAATATATTAAAGGCGAAATACTGCCACGATGTATTGACTAATTGACGGTTTCCCGGTACAAAAGTTTTCTGTCATAAACATGCCAGTCCAAATATTGTCACTTAACTTTCACCCATAATCGTTATGTTTCATGTGTCAAAGATTTTCACAGAGTAATTTATAGTTACAATAGGTGTGAATATCTTGATTTTCGTAACTGAATGGCTCTATTGATTTACTAAATTGAACCATCGTTAAAATATGCAGTAATAATAAAAAATTTATAATATTTACTTTATATTTTATCACATTCGTTTTCTAGTATTATGTACTAACTTCAAAATTTGGCGATGCACATGTACCACAATTTATTTTAGTCCGCATTTAACATTTCAGGCGTTTTTTTTTTTTTTAATCGCGCGCGTACGCAGAAGTCAAAATGCATTCGAATGTTCATAATCTTATCGGAACATCGAATGTTCGAACGTTCGTTTACATTCCTACTGTATATGAATTAAAAAGGCAGTTACAGCTCTTTTGCACTCAACCCACAATATATGTCAGAGATAAAAATAACCTGTAAATGAAGGGTAGTTGGTGGGTCCATTGTCTGATACAAATGCAGCCACTATTTTTCCCTGATAAAGAACTAATTCCACATCGTGTTCTGTCCCAGCGAAGTACTCCATAGCCATCATGGAGTTATCAAAGCCAAGACCAATCCCGCTAAAGTCCGAGTCCTTCTGAAGTGTGCTGGTGATTTTCTCATACGATTCCATCATTTCTTCTTGGTTGTGAACAAGGGTGACACCAATGGCACTGGAGCCATGCTCTAATTTAAGGATTGCCGGGAAACCTATGCTGAAACAGGAGATATTTAAATGTTGAAAATTCTTTACCCTTTCCCCTATAGACCTGCCTTTATCACAATTATTGGCAAACAGTCTAGATCCTGATAAACTGGCAATTCCTAGCCATCTGATCAGGATCTACACTGTTTGCTTTCTCATTCTTCAAGGTTTCTTTTCTGACTATGATGTGACCGGTACAGATCCAGATCAGATAGCACACATGTATCCTCTGATCTGGATCTAACCTGGTTGCACACACCTAAACATGCATATACATGGCGTAATGGGTCAAAAGAGTGATTTTATGATTTTTGTAGGAGAATTTACCAAGAAAATCACAAACAAGAAACCTCCATATTAACCCTTTCCGTGATATATACGATTTTTACGTGTGTGCGACCAGTGTAGATCCAGATTAGCTGGCACATCTGTGCCGTCTGATCAGGATCTGCACGGGTTGCATTTTGGTAATAAATAACCTAATTAATCAAATAGCGAACAGTTTAGATCCTGATCAGATGGCATGGATGTGCCGGCTGATCTGGATCTAAACAGTTCGCTCTAGCAACAAAGGTGTATCTATACAGGAAAGGGTTAAAAAGCGAGGTAACACTTAAAAACATTATGCAAAGCTTTACAAGAGTTAAGCATTAAAACAGATGTAAAAAACAAACAAACTGAAATCAAATAAAATTCCACCCATGAATGAAAGTTTAAAATTAATCTTCAGTATCAGGATACACAAAATTCGAATTTTTTTTACCTTTCAACAGTTACAAAATTAATTAAAATCACTGTTAAAATTTAATATTGCTTGTCTACATACATAAATAAAAATTTAAAACTGCATGCATATTTATCAAAAAGGCAATGCATTTCCATGGACATTCAGTACACACGCTGGGAAATTTGTTACCAGCATAAACTGAAAAAAACAACACACCAGGGCTGAAGGTTATAAAGCTGAGATTGGAAACCAGTCTCAAAACTCAAGTATCTGATTGGCCAGTCACCATTTCAGCCAATCAGATGCTTGAGATTTGAGACTGGTTTCCATGCTTAGTTTTATAACCTTGGGCACTGATTTTTACCTTTCAGCCACAAATGGAATGTCGGCATCTGAGGAGATATGATGAGCCTTGCCCACATACAACAACGTCCTGGGCCAGTGCGGAATGTCACCTTTACGACCTATCAGTTCATTCTGAGTCCTGCTCTTCACCTTAGCATTCAGGGCAGCCTCGTACTTTAGACCTTAAACGACAAGTTACCGTTAACCCTATTAACCATTTGTACATATCTGTGTCATCTGATCAGGATCTAAACTTTCCGCCTTTTGGTCAGAAATAAACTAAATAAATCAGAAAGGGAACAGTGCAGATCCTGATCATGAATGTGCCAGCTGGTCTGGATCTACATTTTCACCCATGCCTAAAAGGCATATATATGTAGGAAAGGCTTAAACATTTTTCCCATCATCATGTGTCAGTTGTTATTTTGTAGGTTGCTCTTTGAGTGTCTCAGATCACAACATTCACTGCAAGCCTCTCAGATCAAGACTGCACTTCTCTGCCAAAACCGACATTTTCCCGCCAATGTTCAAGATTCTCTGATCAAAATTATCATAACTTCTTCGTTGATCTCTGTTTTATGTTTCATAAAAAAGTGGTGTACACAATATTTTCATTGTCAAAAGTCAAAATATCATTACTATAAATATTTTGCTTAACACCACTTAAATATTTTATCATAAGCCTAACATCAAAACCTCAGGTCAAAGAAATTTTCAGAAAATCACTGTTTGGCAACATGAGAATACAGAAAAACTAGCATAGTCATTCGTTGAATAATGGTATTGAATCTGATTGGTGGTTATTTCACAAGTTCGAAACCTATTATTTTACAATACAAGGTTTTGATATTAGGCCGAAGTTATGCTCCATCAATATTTCAGGAGAAGTAATCAAATTTTAATTCTTTTTTGGAACTGATGTTTTCACTTCCCTCGTTAAGTTATATTGAAAATAACTTTGGGATTATCTACACATCCTGCCTGATAATCTGTGCAGGTCTGAAAAAAGATCTACCAGCTATGAATGAGAAATTTGGCACACAACATTTGCAAGATTGACATAACTAATACATTTGTACCCACAAACAAGAACTTTGTTTTTTAGGCATGGTTAAATATAAACACAGGAAAATGCTTTACTGTGGTATTACCGTGTTATAAGTATATTTTGCAGGGGTTTAATTTTGACATATTGCATGATAAGGAAAATATGCGAAATTAAACCTCTGTGAATTTTAACCAAGTAATAGCTTATACAATGAGAAAAATATAAATGCACAAATCCTCACCAAAATCTCATTTGTGGCTTCTATGCAAATATTTTTTCCCACAAATATAAATGAGACAACAGTATACCGTATATTGGGATATTTTGGCGTCGTGATATTTTGGCCATTTTGCTCCATAATGCCTGTGTTTTATTTTGGCCAGTTTAATTTTGGCCATTTATCATTGTGTGGCGAAAAACACAGATAAGTTATTTTGTCATGTGTAATGCATAAAATATTTTAAGATAGACATCTTCACAACATTTATTGCAACATACAATAATCATACAAACTGAAATACACTAACTGAAATTTAAAATTTATTGGGTTGTTTGATACGCAATAAATAATGGTCAAAGTGGCGAAGTATGAAAGACAATCTGTATTGTTGTGTTTTCATTAAATGGCACTAAATGGGCTTAATTTTCACCTGTGACATATTTTAGTGTTTTATTTTGGCATTTTCATTAGGATGGCCAATTAGGACAATTATTAATCAAGGCCAAAATATCCCAATTTACGGTATCTGTGCAAAACTTCTAGTATTAAGTTACCTTTGGTGCCCAACTGTTTATTAAGAAGTGCTGTCAGTGGAATACAGTCCTCCCAGAAAGTGAGGCACCCGTCCACCTTAACGCCGGAAGACTGCAGCATGCCAACGATATTTGATGCGTGCGTAGTATCATTTCTGTGATTACTGTAGTTATAATGTAGGAACTGATGTACGGAATCTTTGAAGGGGTGATTCGGGTCTGAGTCTACCATGTAAACCTAGCAAAACAACAACAATTATTAATATTTACATTCCTATTGATTTCTTCGTTTAAAAAAATTCGGTTCATTTTGCATGAACCGCATGACCCGTAATGACGTCAGTAACGTCATGGCTGTTACTATTAAAAACTCCCACGTATTACTCCCCCTTTTCACTTAATACTATTTTTTGAAAGCGTTCGACTTAAGTTTATTTACCATAAAGCGCTAGTGCGCTTTATGGATTTGCCAGCTCTCGCGTGCACGTCCAATCTGCATGAACCGCACCAAAATAAGAATCATTCCTTAAATAACTCTATCGATACACCCTTATCATATGAGCAGAGTAGATTTAGAATCTACACTATGAGCAGTACGACTTGATGAATAAGCAATAATTAATATTTTTTAACCCTTTACTCCCTTGATTATGCTCTTATAGCTTCGGGGAACAGTGTTGATCCAGATCAACCTGCAAATTTATTCCATCTGATCAGGATCTACACTGTCCACTTTTAGATTTATTAGGTTATTTCTGACCAAGCAAACAGTTTAGATCCAGATCAGACAGCATAAATGTGATCTGGATTTACACTGGTTGCCCATGAAATTAAACCCTTATAATCATATGGATTATGGAGTAAAGGTTCACGATAATAAGAAAAAATTCAGGAGAAAACTGTTATCAAATGCCGTTAAACATTTTTGATTTGAATAAACATTGTCTTCATGACTTGTCCTTTATCAAGAAAAATATGGAATTTGTTTTACATATAGATAAAACTACCTGAAAGATAAAATGGATGGATCTAAAGTTATAACAAATTTTGTATTTTTTTTTTATAAAGGACAAGTTTCCAAAAATTTGGAATTAAAGATATTAATTTTACAGAGTTACACTGATTTCCCATTTAGAAGACTTCTTAAATAAAATACAAATAAAAGGAATGGAAGAATAACAAATGCTTGATTAAGTACTGAATATGCCCCAGAAGTAACAATTTACCTCAACACCGTACGCAGCCATATCATGCCAGATCTTTTTCTTGCTAACATCGCCTGCACCAACTACAAGCATTTTCTTTCCAACAATCAAATATCGTTGTGATCTCATAATCATCGTCCTTACCCACGGGCGAACACTCATCCCCATGACGTCACCGCTGTAGTAACGTGACTCTTGCATTCGTACATTCCTTTCCTGTATATCTCTTGAGTGGTCAATGCCATTTTGCAGTTCTTTTGGCGCAACAGTTGTATCTATGCTTTTTTCACTTTCTACGACCATGTTCTTGATGTTTTGTGTCACTGCCTCCACTTTATTTTTGGACACATCACAACTGTTGGATGAGCATATGTGAGTAGTTTTACTGCTTTCTGATGGGTCACATAATACAGTGTTGTTGTTAGATACGAGATCTTTAGCAGCACAATGGCAACTGTGGGGGATAGCACCACATATGGAAGGGTTTAAGTTACATTTTGAATGGGCACAGTTGCACATGGGAGGGTTAGCTCCAACATGGACGCTGCGATCATAAGGTTCTGGAAGTAAAAGGCGACCAAAGTTCACCATATAGTCAAAGCACATTCCATTGACGGTGCAGTCATGGCTGTTGACCTCGATCCCCACAGGAACCAGTTTTCCCTGCTTTCTTGTAACAATCATGTCAATGCCTACAACAAATAATAATTTCTGTTTACAGTCATGTCAAAGACTTGAATGAATGCTTTAGTCATAATCATGCACAACCTACACCAAACATTACTTTGTCACAATTGTGGAAACTAGAATTATCACTGAAAGTGATTAAATACCCCCACATGTGTGCTTGATACTTGAACTGGGAATGCTTCGAATCAATGGCATTATGTGCCCCACTTTCAATCCAAAGTGTCGTCTTCACAGTAGCCACATATACAGCAAGTTTCATCACAATATCTCATTCCTTCTAAATTTATTGAGCAGCAACAATTTGAATATGTTAGTAACAGTGACCTTTACTTAACTTTTATCAAACAACTGTGTGCCAAACAATTGTTTATATATGTGGAGCTTTTCATGAGAAATCATCCAGAAACCATTTTTTCTATTTTTAGTAACAGTGAACAGTGCCTTGACACCATCAGGCCCAATTTTAATACCAAGTTTCATCTTCACAGGCACTACCTATATAGCAATTTTCATCACAATATCTCATTCCGAACCAAAGTTATTGAGTATATACAGTTTTTTTTCTATTTTTAGTAATAGTGACCTTGACGCCTTACTTTGAATCCCAAAAGTCATCTTCACAAAAACCACCAATACACCAAATTTCATTTAAGAATCTCATTCCGAGCTATAGTTACTGAGTGGAAATGAAATTTTGAAGTTTATATAACAGTGACCTTGACCTTGAACCCACAGGCCCCAAAGTCAAACCTTACCTGTATCTTGTTATGTTACATCTGTGTCCCAAAAAATAATTAAATCTATGAAGTATTTCATGAGATATCGTCCAGAAACAATTTTTCTATTTTAAGTAACAGTGACCTTGACATTGACCCCACAGGCCCTAAAGTCGAACTCGACCTGTATCTTCTGATGTTACATCTATTTACCAAAAAAGGATTTAATCTGTGAAGTGTTTCATGAGTTATCATCCGGAAACCATTTTTCTACTTTTAGTAACAGTGACCTTGACACTGACCCCACCAGCCCCAAAATCGAACTTGACCTGTATCTTATGAATATAAACCTGTCTAATAAAAATTATTTAATTCTGTCAAGCCTTTCATGAGTTATGAGTCATAAGATATATTATTATATATATATATATATATATATATATATATATATATATATATATATATATATAATAATATATTATAAATTTATTGATAAATTGGTTACACAACAATTTTTGATGTAGTTATAAGAAAATCTCTGTGTTTTTACTTGGTCCGCTGCTAGTAGAAGTAGGCGGATTTTCGTAATATGAATCGCCTTTCATATGAGTGCATATGACAATATGAATAGTTTTTGTGTTTAAAGAATATTATGTATGAGCTTGCAAGCTTCAACGTGAAATGAAAGTCAAATTTTATCGAACACAATTACAAAAACTACTCTGCTGTTCTCTCGTACATTTTCACGGTAGATCATTTTTCAACGCTTTAATTTACTTAAAAAGTTAAGTCGTTTTGTCCAAATTTTCACTTTTATATTTTGTTTCTGTGATAACCCCTTCGAGGACTCAAACGATCGCAATATAGTGAAGCTGTACTGCATTTTAAACTTGAAAATATTAAATGAGCATAATTTTATTTTATGTGGTCGATAAAATGATACGGTTATTCGGATAGTATCTGGATACAGTTATCTGAATAGTGATTTAGGTATCCGTTCCCATCCCTATGTATTTCCAATAAAGGAAACTCGTAAATTGCCAGAAATTAACCTTTGTGATTTTCCTAAATTAAACTATTACTGTATGCAGGATAATAATTTAACTGTATGCAGGACAATAATTTAGTGCCTTTGAATAAAACAGAAGAGCTATTCCAAGATCATTGTAACTTCTTAATCAGTTAACTTCATATAACAAAAGACAATAAAAATAAATATCTTAATATTAATTATTAACCCTTGCCAATAATAATCATTAACTCTTTCCTACATACATGTGCATTGTAGCATGGGAAAACAGTGTAGATCCAGATCAGCCAGCACATTCATGCCATCTAATCTTGCTTTTTGATTTTTTAGGTTGATTTTTAAACAAAACATGAACAGTGCAGATCCAGATGGCACATATCATGCAGGCTGATCTGGATCTACACTGGTTGCATATTCAGTAAATGTGAATACATTGTATTTGGAGTAAAGGGCAAAAAATTCTTTGCCCAAGGTTATAAAACTGAGCATGGTCGCCATTTCAGCCAATCAGATGCTTAAGATTTGAGACTGGTTTCCAATCTCAGTTTTTTAACCTTCAACCCTTGTATTCTCTTACCAATAACATCGGTTTGTGCTCGAAGTTCTCCTCTCTCTTGTGCTGGCATCTCCTTTTCTCTCTCCATGATCTTTTTCAGCACCGCAGCCGACTGAGATCTCACATCCAGCTCTAGTCCACGTATTTCTTCAGGATCCGTAACTCCGTATGCAGCCATGGTCGTGTGAAGAGTTTGAAACATGGAGTAATCACCATTGATAGGCGCTTTTTTGTTCCCGATTGAACAGTTGATCTGTAAATAATACAGCAAACTGAGTCTAGCAAAGAGTAAGAAAAACATCTTAAATCAACAGCTTATTAGTTTTTCAATGAAACTACACCTTGCTGGTCCAACTGACATATTGGCTCATGAACTCCATGTTGCAAAACAGTTTAGAAGACTAAAAAAAACCAGTCAAATTGCTAGCTTAGTAATCCATCGAAGCCCCTGCTCATCGTTTCTGGAACCTTCCTATTAAAGTAAGCACTTGGATGCTACTGATCTTGAACAAATAGGAGGAGAACGGCATCATGTGACAACAGGGAAAAACAGAATACAGATGACAAATGATGTGGCTGGTAAAAGTAAACATGACACATGCCATGTTCTCATTCCTCTTATGTTGTGTTTACCTAGATAGCTTCAGCTCTGGTCAATATTGTCCTGTATTTTTTTGTAGGTTCTTCAACTGCGGCATTGTACATAACATTAAGGCCAAAAATGATTCAGGATAGCATGGATGACCAATGTATTATTGTTTAATTTAAAACTTAGGAGATCTTGTGTTTACTTAGGCTTAAAACAATGCCCAAGTAATAAAACTAAAACGGTAGACTAGTCTCAAATCTCAAGCATCTGATTGGCTAAAATGGAGGCTAGTATTTATTTTAGCCAATCAGATACTTGAGATCTTAGACTGATCTCTAATTTTTGTGTTCTTGGGCCCTGGTCCATGTACTCTGAATGTTTATCTATTAATACATGATTTCAACGGTTGTGAAAGACTAATGTACCCTTTTGTCTCAAAGAATCTCGTCCAAAACTAAGAAGAGCTACAACTGCTGCCCATGCTATTCTGGTAAAAAATTGTTGCACAAGGTTATAAAACTGAGCATGAAAACCAGTCTCAAATCTCAAGCATCTGATTGGCTGAAATGGTGACCAGTCCCGTTTCAGCCAATCAGATACTTGAGATTTGAGACTGGTTTCCGATCTCAGTTTTATAACCTTCAGCCTGTTAGTCTAAAATAAACTAATCTACGTCATTGTCACTTTATTTTACATTGGTTTATTTCTTTTTTACATTTTTCATAACTTGGTTAGATGTGCAAAATTTAAACCATGAGCAATATTAATGTTATATGAATGATTGCGCAACTTTGTCAGTGCAAAACAATGCTGACAAATAATAACAAAATAGGCACAAACAAAACAAAAACAAGTGATTTTATTTTATAAACCCTTAAGTCCAGAGATACACCTTTATTGCATGGGCAAACATTGTAGATCCTGAACGATGGCAAAGATGTGAACAGTGTAGATCCAGATCTGCCAGCACATTCATGCTTTCTGATCAGAATCTACTTCAATTGTTCGCCTTTAGATTCATTAGGTTATTTCTGACCAATATGCAACCAGTGCAGATCGAGATCAGATGGCTTGAATGTGATGGCTGATCTGGATCTACACTGGTTGAAGACAAGTTTAAACATGTATATATGGACTAAGGGTTAAATCTTAAAACATACAGTTCAGACACATAGATCTTATGATCACAGATACACAAGATAAAAACAGAAACAAAAAGGTGCATTTTAGTGACAAACAAAAACATTTAGTAGAAAAAATCCATTTTCATGTTTTAACAGACAGTGTTTAAGAACTGCATGAAAATTAGTCCTTTCAAAATACATTATAAAAGGACAAAACAGCCCTGTTAAACCTTTATTCCATGGGAATGGCCATTTCCCATGATGAGCAAACAGTGAAGATCAATAACAGCCCCCACATCCATGCTGTCTGATCAGGATCTCAACTGGTAGCTCTTTAATTCATTATGTCATTATGTTATTTCTGCACAGTGTAGATCCTGATCAGATGGCACAGATGTGTTGGCTGATCTGGATCTACACTGACCAAGCACAGGATAAAATCCTAATGTATAGATTATAGGGTTAAAAAGCAGTGCAATAGTTTAAAAAGCAGTAGTATATTTTGACAGTTTATGTTGACATTTCGAACATTAGTTTTACTGGGTAAAGTTTTTATAAATCAGAATATATAATTTCAGAAAGCGGCATGCTTAAACATTTTTCAATTGATAATATGATAAATGATATCAGCATGTGGGAATGACAAAAGCGACTAACATTTAAATTGCAATTAACCAACTGTACTGAAAATTACAATATGAATTCTTAACTGACCACAATGTCATTTGTTTTATAGCAATTTTAGGATTGCCAAAAGAAAAAAATATGCATTAAAAAATCGCAAGACTTTGTACATCAACACATGACTTCAATGCAATCTTTGTCACATTTAAGCAGCACTAAATCACAACATTTTTCTTCAACTCTGTAACTTTTTGTGTGATTTGTTTCTTTTTGTTTCGTTTCTTTTACCATTCCCACAGGCAGCTTGTACGATAAAAAGCATACCATTATAGAATGTGCAAATGTTATCATTATAAGCATATTATTTGGTGGATGGCAAACTTTAACAACTGATGATAAAATAAAATAATAACAAGAGCTGTCAGAGGAGACAGCATGCTCGACTATTCGAATCATTTGAAACAAATGCAATTTGAAGATTAAAACAGTAACAACTATGGCCATACATTCATGTGCAATCAGGAAAAATATTAACAAGTGAATGGTAAGGGAGAAACAGAAATAATTCCTTAATGTACCATAAATATTAAACTGAATAGGGGAATAACTATGAAATATTTCTGAATTTGTTAGAAAACTTGTTAGTTTTTTTTTATTAGAGACATTAATTTTAGTCAAATATCAATCAGTAATGTTACAGAAAAAGAACTGAAATGAAAATATAATGGAAGTTTGAAGCTGATACCTTAAGTATTTGCAAAGTTATCAATGAAGTGCACTTAAGTGAAAATATAAGTGAAACTAGAAATGTCTCCATAGGGCATGGATGTCCCCGCTACGCATCGTTTCCAGACACTCAAGTGCAATGATGGGAATAATAGCATTTCAAAGACAGTGATGTTCGAGTAATTATAAGAATATGCATAAACTTGAAGATCAAGTAAATTATTTGTATTTGTGGCACTGTTGTCTTCTCATTACGGAAATGTCTGTGAAGAAGTTGGTGGTAATGCATTGAAATGTCATAGTGAACATTTGTGCCAAGTTATTTTGAAAACCCTTCATTCATAAAGAAGTTTTAGCCTGAACAAGTAAATTCAAGTTTTAGTAACTGTGACCTTGACCTTGGACTTACAGGGATGGACATGGTACATGACTCACCACCTTGTCATGGTGAACATTTCTGCCAAGTTATTTTGAAATTACTCTATTCCTAACGTAGTTACAACCCTGACAAGAAAATTCTATTTTAATAACAGTGACCTTGACCTTGGACCTACAGGCATGGGCATGGTACAGGACACACCATCTTGTCATGATGAACATTTGTGTCAAGTTATTTTGAAATCACTCTATTCCTAACGAAGATACAGCCTGGACAAGAGAATTCTATTTTTAGTAACAGTGACCTTGACCTACAGACATGGGCATGGTACGCGATATACCGCCCTGTCATGTCGAACATTTGTGTCAAGTTATTTTGAAATCACTCCATTTATAATGAAGTTACAGCCCGGACAAGAAAATTCTATTTTTAGTAACAGTGACCTTGACCTTGGACCTTCAGGCTCAAGTATTGTGCGGACACACTGCCTTGTCAAAGTGAACATTTGTGCAAAGTTATTTTGAAATCCCTTCATTCATAACAAAGTAACAGCCCGGACAAGATAATTCTATTTTTAGTAACAGTGACCTTGACCTTTGACCTACAGGCATGGGCATGGTATGGTCAAGTTATTTTGAAATCCCTCCGTTCATAACGAAGTTACAGCCTGGACAAGAAAATTCTATTTTTAGTAACAGTGACCTTGACCTTGGATCTACAGGCATGGGTATTGTGCGGACACACCGCCTTGTCATGGTGAACATTTGTGCCAAGTTATTTTGAAATCCCTCCATTCATAACAAAGTAACAGCCCGGACAAGAAAATTCTATTTTTAGCAACAGTGACCTTGACCTTGGACCTACAGGCTTGGGCATGTACGTAACACACCGTCTTGATATGGTGAACAATTAAACCAAGTTATTTAAAAATCCAATAAGAAATAACAAAGTTACAGAGCAGACATGATATTGCAAGAAAATTCTATTTTTAGTAACAGTGACCTTGACCTTGGACCTACAGGCATGGGTATTGTACGCAACACACCGTTTTGTCATGGTGAACATTTGTGCCAAGTTATTTTGAAATCCCTCCATTCATAACGAAGTTAAGGGCCAAGTGTATATTTTGCTTCATACAAAATGTAAGTGAAAAAGGGGCATAATTTGAAAAATATTGGAAGCAGGGTTATGGGTCTTGTTGGCTATGATGTAGATTTTGATGGTGAAAATATATTTCAAGTTTCAAGGCAATATCTCAAGTAGTTATAAAGTTATGGGCAAAATTCTTATTTTGCTTAACACAAAATATAAGAAAAAAGGGGCATAACTTGAGATATATTGACAGCAGAGTTATGGGTCTTGTTGGTAATGATGTAGAATTTGATGGTGAATATATATTCCAAGTTTCAAGTTGATATCTGAAGTAGTTTATAAGTTATGGACCAAAGTGCATATTTTCCTTAACGCAAAATTTAAGTGAAAAAAGGGCATAACTTGAAAAATATTTGTAGCAGAGTTATGGGTGTTGTTGGTAATGATGAAGAATTTGATGACGGATATATATTCCAAGTTTCAAGTTGATATCATAAGTAGTTTTCAAGTTATGGACCAAAGTGCATTTTTTGTTTAACGGACGCCGACGTGGACGCCGACGCTGACACCGGGGCGAGTAGGATAGCTCCCCTATTCTTCCAATAGTCGAGCTAAAAAACATCTATTGTGACGATACTTATATAAAGCCTATTTTGTCCGTCTATTTGAAGAATAATACATCTCGACTCACCCCTTGGATGGCATCCACTGCGGCATCAATGACAAATGACTTTAAAAGTACTTAAAGAATTGGCTACAACCCATCCACACATACCTACCCCTGTTATTATTAACACTTATCATAGTATGTGATCTTTGTCATAGCTCATTTCAAGGGGAAGCTACTCATATTATCAATCCTCTGACATACTTCCATCACTTGTAATAATCATCGGAATACTGGAAATTTGAGGGTGACACAAGCACTAAATTTTTGCTTTAAATCTCTTATTACTGTAAATGAAATGTTCAGAAAATTCTTAATAATTTTAAGATGATGTTAAGTGCCTATATCAGTCAATAGCTATTCATAGCTAATGTTGTATCTTGCTTGAATCACCGACTTTAAATAAATATTTGTATCTTTGTATCCTGTGCTAGTATCTGGTAAATAACTGTAGAAATGCATAATATAACAAATAAATGAACCATTCACTCCACAGATACACATTCATTACGTGGGTAAACAGTGTAGATCCAGATCAGCTGACACATTGTCTCATCAGGATCTACAATGTTCACTTTTAATTCATTCAGTTAGTTTGTGCTTAACTTTACTCCATGGGATATGGCTGTTTTCTCACGAGCTAATAGTGTAAATCCAGATCATCTGCCACATCCATGCCGTCTAATTAGAAACTACACTGTTTGCTTATGAAGGAGATATTAATGATATAGTATTAAGGTTACAAATGAATCTGGATCTACTCTGATCCCATAGTGAAAAAACCTGTATGTATGGAATAAAAGATTAATAAAAACTGAACTCAGCTTGCATGGGTTTATACTGCAGTAAGATTAGTTTTTTTTGTGGAGCAGTTACTTATTACAGCCTTCAACATTTACTTCTGGCGGGAATTTCCTATCCAAACCTCATATATACCGATATTCCACAAATAGCCTACTAGACCAAGTCCAGCTATGGAAGGACTCGAGTCCACATCAGTGGAGGACCGGGTGAAAACTGATTTAACTTAACCACTAAGCCATAATATAATGTTCAGTTTGAGTTATGACAATACTTCAAACATGTTACCAGTTCTGCTTTTGCAAGGATCAATTAAAGGACCAGTTATTTGAACATTCTGCTACAATAAAAGATATCAGAGTCATGAATACAAAACCTTAATTGTGAGACTGACTTACCAGCGTGGTAACAGGGTTGTTGTCATGGTCACGGCAGACTGTAGAGCGACATCGGAACCCAAAACGCTCATCAACTAGCCAAGGTGGTGGTGGCTCAGCACCTAGAGATTGAAATATCAATGTCAGTGTAACACCTCTGTGGGGCTGGGCAAAAGTGGGGTGAATAGTGGGGAGGTCTTAATTACGGGGTAGAAAATAGTTCAAAACTGATGGAAGGGACATTGAAGTAGTTGTCTAACTGTCAGGGTTCTCTTTATGTTGTGCTGGTCTTTATGATGGGTTGAACTGTACAATTTAGTGTTCCTTGAAATATGTCACCTGCTTTCAAAATGTTGAAATTTAGACTATGTTTAGTAATAAATAGAGAAAAAGATGTAATTCAAAATATATTGCAACACTTTAATTAATGTTTTAGGTTATATGCCACACTTATGTGAAGTCTGAAAGAAACCAAGCTGTCCGTCAAGTACATGTATTACCTTTATCTCATGAAAATATAATAATTTCTGTATAATAGATATACTGAGGCTGATTACTCATAAGCGTCGTGACAGATACCTTATAAGCCACAGTAGTTTTCATGCTTAAGAGTATTTGAAAATCATCAGAAAACTGAAATAATTCAAATACTTATCATCGGATATTACAACTTCACCATTTCTTAATATTTTTTCATCAAACTTTCAGTTTTTTATTCTGACAAAGAACCAGAGGAAATGGTCTCAATAAGAAATGGAGGGTCGGGAGTTTTCCCTGGCAATACTGACCATAAGACAAACTGAACTTTCAACCCATCTAGTTATGTAATAGCCCTGATACATGCTGGAAACAAAAGTACAGACAGCAAAGTGATGTCAAAACTTACCTTTTGGAACGATTGGCACCATTGGTTCCATAAACTGTTCCACAAGGACCGAACTGCCTTCATTTATTTCTGACAGTAACACACTGGCGGCCTTGAGAATGGCTTGCACATCTGTTACACCATGAAATGACACACCTGCGCTTCCGAGATATTGTGGCCCTGATGGTTTCACAACAATCTGTAAGCCAAATGTGAAGTACATTTATATATAATGTTCCTTAAAATGTTTGGTCCACCAATCAGGTCTTTTATAAATGGCAAACATCTACCAAATGTCATCTACCGGTATGTTCCAAGAATTTTCAAGCCATAAGTTTATGTGAATAATAAGAATTTAAATGCTTCGAAAGCTCAAATATTACAGTAACTGAGCAATAAGCTAGCTTTTCCAGTATCCTGCATTTAAACTACTGTGAAATCATTAATAGATTTGTCCGGTACTATATTTTGTAGATTTTGTCGGCTTCAGGGTTTATCATAAGTCAATATATACATATATATAGGTCAAAAAATGAATAGCAGAAACAAGATTATACTTTTTCAGCTAAACTGAAACTGTCACAGTCTACAGTGTACTGTTTATTTGTTAGTTTTTAACTGTTCCATCAAACAAATCATAAATATGTATTTATCTTTCTATCCTGGACCCGAATTTGTTTGGGGTTACCTCTGTGTTAGTACAAACAAAACCGTTTTTTCCAAACCTTTTTTTTTAAATTCTAAAACTGTAAGAATTTCGACATTTACACGTTCAGTTAAAATGCTTTTTACTTATTTGTCAATACCTGAGGTTTAGTAAACTTACACCCACCTTTGCAATTCCGCCATTTTGCATCCTGTTACAGAACCGTGTGATTTCGTTGACAACTGTGTTTTTGTCCAAGCTCGCGTAATCATCAAAGTCAATAAGGCGAATCTTGTCTTGGACCGAGTTCAGTTCACGCATATTCTTTCTCCTTAAAGTAAACCAATTGACAATATTGACATTTCAACTTCAGTCTCTATGTAGTCTTATTTAATTAACAAATCATAATTTCTGATGTTACGCAGTGTGACCTATTACTTTGAGGGGAATGGTTACAGAGAAAGCTGCTCACAGTTTATTTGACTCTGCACAATGTTTGACGTGTTCATGTTTTGTCACAAGTGTCTGTGAAAAAGCGTGTTGTCATTCGCTTTGTTGTTGACATGAATGTTCCAACAGCCATTCAAAAAAGCCTCTCATAACTTATTTATTTTAAAATGAGTAATGACTATTTTTGTGTGTAAAATATAAGGATTGAATTGATATTTGATGATTTGAATTTTGATATAAAAAAAAAGTTGGATTGTTTAAAGTAAGTGTGAAGCCCTTAAACAACCCAACTGTTTGCCATAATCAAAATATTGATTCAATCCTTAGGTAAGTTACTGTTTGGCGGGGCCTTATTTCTGCGCATTTGGCACAAATGACATTTACACACGGACAAAAATTGTGCATTGTATTACCCTCAAATGAAATACAGGGCCTAAGATCATAAAACTAAGTTTTGAGATCAGTCTCAAATCTTAAGGATCTGATTGGCTGAAATGGCGACTGGTCGCCATTTCAGCCAATCAGATCCTTGAGATTTGAGACTGATCTCCAGATTTAGTTTTATGATCTTGGGCATAGGTGGTAAATATTTGCATGGGTTTGATTCTCCGCACATTGCTCAGGACGAATTAATAACAATTAAACCAGCGTCAAATTTAATGATACCAGAGTAGTATAGTAGATTGTAAGACAATAAGTTGCACGCAAAACTTGAATCCTTTAGTATGATACAAACGCTGACAAAAACTATTATTAAAGCTTGGCATACTCTGAATAGTGAGAAAATGCAATAAATTTTTGTTTATTACCTGAATGCAACAGTTTCTGGTACACCCATGCCAACACTTGCCATGATGTCACGTGTCCACACCTTGTCGTCAACCATGTGACATAGAGATACAGAGCTACTCATCGGGCATTCCAGACCTCTCTGAAAAAACAACAATGAACACTGAATTTAACACAAGAAATCTATCCCTTTTTCCATAGATACACATTTATTGTGAGGGCAAACAGTTTAGATCCAGATCAGCAGACACTTCCATGCTGTCTGATTAGTATCTGCACTGTTTGCATTTTTATTCAATATGTTATTTGTTACCAAAAAATGAACAGTGAAGATCCTGATCAGATGGCCTGGATGATCTGGATCTACACAGTCAGTGTTAGCTCATGTGATAAATGGTTCATATATGGGGGAAAGGGTTAAACTAGAAATTAATCTGATTTGACCCATGGTTTCCATGGTCATTCATGGTCTCCACAGTCTTTGATGGTCAAATGTGAATTATGGTTTTCCATCAAATACCAGGAAAAACCATGGTATTGACCATAGAGAACCAAGATCTTGACTATAGTATACCAGTAATACAGCATGTTCAAAGCTTTACGATGAACTCTTACTGACCTACTATTTGACCATGGTACAAGAAGATGTGGTTACTGAGTTAGATCAAGATGGCCAAAATATATTATGTTTCAACAGTAGAAAGAAGAAAATACAACAAAATTTATAATTTTGAGTAATGCAACAGGAATTGACCAGTCATAAATATTAGAGTATTTGAATTTTAATCAATTTTGGTAAAATATTCAATCAAATACAATGCAATTTTAAATGCCAAACTGAGAAAGTACAATACATTTAAATACAGTTTGCCAACCAGTTCCGGTTATGAATCAGTTCCGGTTAACTTTTACATTTCCTATCACATGTTAGAAATATTTCAGTACAAAGACTGAAAATACTTGTTTATTCGCAATAAATAGCATTTCAACTGAACATTTACGAACTTAAACCTTTGATCTATTGTTCGGTCAAGCGCAGCATCAACAAAGACTAGTGCAGACGCTGGCGTCAAAAATTTTTCAACGCGGAGATGTAAAGCGTGACATTCATCGCAAGAAACAAACTTTATTGGCCCAACAATGAAAAAAAGGTGATTTGCAATATTGTGTTATATCAATGCTCTATCATCACAAGCAAGAACGTATGCATAAATATTTTCGTTCTGTTTTTGTGACGGTTTTTGAGAAGCATACGCTTGAACCAGTTCCAGATCAGTGAGTCAGAATTAGCAATAAGTGTGAATTCCAGTTTTCAATTTTAAAGGATGAACTTGGAACGGCTACCGAGGAAAAGAGACACTTAAAGCTAGAGGATGAAGCTGGTTTACATATTGGTCATGTCTCGAGGCCTTTCACCCTACAACAAATATATCCTAAACACTGATGGTATAGTGTTAACAGTTAATACGTCACCAGTACATAGCTACTCACGATGGCTAACTCCACATGAAGAGGTGTTTTGCCACCTTATGATTATAACATTTCTATTCCATGAAATGGTGGCTTGAATGTTAAATCAGATACATGTAGTGCAATATCTGAAGACTCTGGAATGGACATTGTGATGTCATGAGTACTTATTGCTTTTGTTACTACTGTGATAAATAGAAATAAATTATAGCATAAGACTTGAGTGTGCTATTTTATTTATTTCACATTACTTGCAGAATTATTTTGCAGCCTTAGACAGAAAATGTGTAAAAATGAATTAGGTCTGTCAAAGCCAGTTTACAGCTATCAAATTAGACAGTCATAATTCACTCTGAGACATGTCTACCAAGTTTTAACCGGAATAGATGGAATTAACTGGAACTGATTTAAATTAGTCTTTAAGTAAATGTTACATATTATCTAAAAGTAAATAAATGCGGAGACTAAAATAAATTCAGCATTGTTTAGGTAAAATATTGTGCTTATAATCAAACGACAAACAAAGTTCTGATAAATGCTTTTAGTATATCTTTTTTACAATGAATATATATGAATTAACCGGAACTGGTTGACAAACTGTACCATTACTAACTCAAGACTGGTATTTCCATGTGCAAGTCGCTAAGTAGTTTCTGTTGTCCTGTACATATTATGTGGTTGTGTGCACCTAAAATCATTGTATAACTTTGAAATCTCATCAAAAACATTTTTGTCGGCTAACTTTTTTAGGCAGGATTTTATTTTGGGATTTAAGGGTTAATGTCTATCCATCAATTTCACAAATCTTAATTACTAGACTTTAAACTTTTTTTATAATTATTTACTGAGAATGAAAAGGTTGATCATTCAATTTTAATGGTAGCTGTGCATTATTTCCTAATTGAATAATTGCTGGTGCACAGTTTTCAAATACCACCTGTTTGATGTTTGATCTTTAATTACCATCGCTAAATTATCTGCAAATGGATTTTCTATCACCTTTATAAACTAAATTCTCGATTAATAGATAAATCAGTACAACATATTTTAAAAGCTCATGGACTTTGAATTTTAAGTAGGCCTGAAGAAAAATATAGTTTGTTTTTGATAGCCCGATCCTATCTTATAATTATAATTTTTTCTTTCTGTGTTTTATTAGGAAATGTTGAAATACGAAAGAAAAAGCAATTAAAATAATCTTTAAGATGCCTTGTAGAATATAGTATTAATTGTGAAAACTAAAATTCCCAAATTATCCTACCAAGTGATTTTGGATATGTTTCCATAAACAAACAATTATTTTTTAGTTTTAAGGCCATATGCCCAATTACATACCTTTTGTAAACTTTCACTTAATTGATCATCTATTTTATGATCATACAGCTTTTAAGAAGATGATTTTGCAGCTCAGGAACCATTAATCGTTAATCGCATGATTTAAACAATTTTAATAGAGATCAATGCCAGAACATAACGAAAACCGCTGTCAACAATTAAATCTCCTAAAAGTATTTGTTGATATATTTTGTTGATGGTACATGTATTGCTATATAGACAATGAATAATTCACACGATTTTAGTTGTTTTTTGTTGTAGTTCTATGTTGGAGTAAGGTTACCATATTTCATCAATAGATCAGTGACCTTGGGTTATAACCTTATGGCCTTCAAGATTGAAATATACAAATGGTAATGTATTTAAAGATTTAACATATTGTATTATCTCTCGGAGGGGGGAGGGGGGGGGGGGGTAATTCTTTAACCTTTACTTCATAAATCTGCGATCTATACCATCTGATCAGGATCTGCACTGTTTGCTGATTGGTTATCATTAACCTAATGAATTCAAATGGGAACTTATTAGATCTTTATCAGACGACAAAAATTAATCCTGCATGAAATATAATGAAACCAGCCTTAGAGCCTAGTATAGTAGCTAAACTCTGTAGCCAAAAATCCCATGAAAATAAGATATTGCTGCCCAAAATAATATAATGAATCTAACAGCAGAAAGTGTAGATCCTGATCAGCACATGTGCTGGCTGATCTGGTTCTACACTATTTACCCAAAGTAAAGTAAAGGGTTAAGTTATCTGCACAGTATGTGTCACACTTGCAACCAGTGTAGACCCAGATCAGCCTGGTCTGGGTCTACAATGTTCCCTATTAAGTTACCAATATAATAATTCAACTTATCATAAGTTTCCCACCACAAAACAACAGTCCCAGTATTGAACAGAACCAAATCCTTTTTAATTTTGGTAAATTAACAAACAATAAATAGAAAGGTCTAAAATGATAGAATGGTATAATCATTATATTTATTCAGCAGTTAAACAGTTTTAAATCGATATGTTCAATGTCAAATCTACAAAAGCATTTAGTTAACAATCTGAAGCATTAAATTTCATCTTCTTTTCTAAAATTTAATTTAATGGTTTTAAATTGCAAATGCTTTGCTCGCAGCTAACAATAATATCCTTTGTGTATATTTTGTCTGACTTTTTCAGGAAAAAATTAGTTTCTTTGTTATTTGGAAGAAAGTTTTAATAGCTATTATCCCTTTCCTTCATATATATGGCTTTCATTGCATGTGCAAACACTGTAGATCTAGATGAGCTGGCTGCTGTTGCCATTTCAGCCAATCAGATGCTTGAGATTTGAGACTGGTTTCCAAACTCAGTTTTATAACCTTCAACCCTGCACTGTTGGCACATGCGATAAGACAGATAATTATATGGAGGAAAGGGTTAAAATACAAAAGGAATACTATACTGTAAACATATTTTATATAATACATGCAATGTTAAGTAAATGTTTATTATTTAACTATTATTTGACAGTTAAAGCAGCTGAATACCTGATCTTGAAAATTTGTTTTCAATAAGAAAAATATGCAAATCAATCTGAATTTCATTTATATAATATTTATAAAGCTTTCATATTTATAGAACCTTACCTCAATTTCAATGCCATCATTTCTTTGGCCACTGGTTACATTTTCGGTGAAGAAGTTGACGAAGTAGGTGACCTTCCTTGGCGGACGATACTCGTCCAAGTATGTTTGTCCGTTGGCGTGGAAGGAGATGGACTTGTGCAGCCATAGGGTGTATAGGCCTTCATACTCCTCTGACGGGGTTTTGGACAGCCACGAAGGGGAGAACACCAGATGGAATCCATCTGGCAAGAGTTTGCCACCTGTAGTATTATAAACAATTAAATATTAACAAACATCTATCAATTAGTTTGTTTTGTATAATTTTGATGGGACAGTTTTGCGCAGAAGGTAAAAATGATAGCTTAGGTATAAATTCACAATGTTGAATTATTTTCATGAACAAGGTATCATATGTTTAGGTTTCACTTTTGTATAATTTGTGCACTTTCCCTAGCCTGAAATAAACAAATAGTTAATGAAACCATAGTTAAAATGAAAAATCAATCAGTTATATGTTTTACATGTTGATCAGCTATTTAGTTAATGCTTCTGATCATGAATAAATGTTAGGCAAAAAATCATGGGGGCTTTAGTCTTATATATAAATATTAATCCAGTCAGAATCAAAACTAAAACATTCTGTCCACCACATGCTGATGGGAAATTCTATTACCAACATTTTGGTACTACATGTATTTGTACTTTAAACTGTATAATAAAAACCTATATAAGTTATAACAGATACATTGAATCAATGTGCAGGGTGACTTTTTAAAAAAACGATCTCAGTTGATAAATGATAATTAGACATAAATGAAATATGGCATTTTCAAAAGGGGTGACTTTTATGTGTTTTCCAGTTACAAAATTTTCTATTGAATGAATCTTGTCACCTGACTGTTATCAAAAACACATTGCAACAACTGAACGAGAAAATTGTAAACGTTCAATTGACAGAGAAAATTGGTGACAACAACTGACGGAAAAACTGTCAACAATGAAAACAAACCTTCCAGTACGATACCAGAGCATTCAAATGGTGCAGACAGGACAACTACTGTCACTTGTTCTTTGGTAGGTTTCTTCCGGGGCTCATCAGTCCTGTCGATTGTTTCCGGATGTCCAGTTTCGTACAAGGTGAATTGTAAGGAGTTGTAGTAGTCCTGCACAAACCTGTCCTCTGCTAGAATCTGAGAATAAACAGAAATAGAAAATGATCAACTGTTTTATCCATTCTGATTACTATTCTTTCCAACCCTTTCCTCCATATATACGCATTTTTACGCATGTGCGACCAGTATAGATCCAGATCAACCGGCACATCTGTGCCTTCTGATCAGGATCTGCACTGGTCACATTTTGGTTAGAAATAACCTAATAAGTAAAAAAGCAAACAGTTTAGATCCTGATCAGACAGCATGGATGTGCGGCTGATCTGGATCTAAACTGTTTGCCTACGCAATAAAGGTGTGTTTATGGAGGAAGAGTTAACAAAGGGACGAAATCTGTGAGACCCTGAACCAAAGGTTCACATAAGTCAGCTGATAGACATACACAAAATTAATTGTTCTCACCACCACTCATTAATTATGCTGCATGGACACAGAATCTGTTCCATAATTCAAATGTAGAAACATATGGTGGTGTTGATACAACATTAATTTTACTTTCATCTGCTGGTAGAGTAACATTTCGTCAACACTGAACAAGTGGAAAGAAAACTTTTCAATTTCTTACAAGTTCTTTAGTAGTCAATCATAGATTCTCATAGATCAAGCAAGAAGTTGTGACTGTACATATAAAGTATACAAAAAATAGTTAAGATAACTTGTTAGCTACCACACACCTACTAGCACCGATTTAAGCAGGCTTGTTAATATGTATATTGCTTTACAGCTTATAAAAGTGTAATCATGAAATAAGTGCCACGATGGTGTTTTTCTTTTCAGCAATAATTTGACAAGTTACAGAGGGTCATTCTGCATCTGTGCAGTCTGATCATCACCATTTTATCGCATGTGCGAACAGTGTAGATCTAGATCAGCCTGCACATCCATGCGTCTGATCAGGATATGCGCTATTTGCTTTTTTGTCAGAAATAACCTAATACCAGGTAAATCAATAAGCAAACAGTGTAGATCCTGATCAGTCAGCACAGACGTGCATGTGTATGTACACTTTTCACCTATGTCATCTGATCAGGATATGCACAGTTTGCTTTTGCTTTTTGGTCAGAATTAACCAAATAAATAAAAAGCAAGGTGTAGACCCTGATCAGACTGCATGGATTTGCCAGATTATCTGGATCTACACTGTTCACACAGTCATGCAGTAAAACGCCTACAAATGAAACTAGAATTATCACTGAAAGTGATTAAATACCCCCACATGTATGCTTGATAATTGAACTGGGAATGCTTCGAATCAATGGCATAATGTGCCCCACTTTCAATCCAAAGTGTCGTCTTCACAGTAGCCACATATTCAGCAAGTTTCATCACAATATCTCATTCCTTCTAAATTCATTGAGCAGAAATGGTTTAAATATGTTAGTAACAGTGGCCTTTATCTAACTTTTATCTAAGAACTGTGTGCCAAACATTGTTTATGAGAAATCATCCAGAAACCATTTTTTCTATTTTTAGTAACAGTGACCTTGACCCCATCAGGCCCAATTTCAATACCAAGTTTCGTCTTCACAGACACTACCTATATAGCAATTTTCATCACAATATCTCATTCTGAACCAAAGTTATTGAGCTTACAGTTTATTTTCTATTTTTAGTAACAGTGACCTTGACCCCACAGGCCTTGAATCCCAAAAGTCATCTTCACAAAAACCATCAATACACCAAATTTCATTTAAGAATCTCATTCCAAGCTATAGTTACTGAGTGGAAACGAAGTTTTGAAGTTTAAATAACAGTGACCTTGACCTTGAACCCACAGGCCCCAAAGTCAAACCTAATCTTTATCTTGTTATGTTACATCTGTGTCCCAAAAAATAATTAAATCTATGAAGTATTTCATGAGTTATAGTCCAGAAACAATTTTTCTTTTTTAAGTTACAGTGACCTTGACACTGACCACTCAGGCCCCAAAGTCGAACTTGACCTGTATCTTCTGATATTACATATATGTACCAAAAAAGGATTTAATCTGTGAAGTTTTTCATGAGTTATTATCTGGAAACCCTTTTTCTATTTTTAGTAATACTGACCTTGACATTGACCCCACCAGCCCCAAAGTCGAACTTGACCTGTATCTTGTGATGTTACATCTATTTACCAAACAAGGATTAAATCTGTGAAGTGTTTCATGAGTTATCATCCGGAAACCATTTTTCTATTTTTAGTAACAGTGACCTTGACACTGATCCCACCAGCCCCAAAATCGAACTTGACCTGTATCTTATGACGATATACCTGTGTACCAAAAATTATTTAATTCTGTCAAGCCTTTCATGAGTTATCATCTGGAAACGAAGAATCCGACCGACCGACCGACAGACCGACAGACCGACCGACCGACCGACCGACAAGCTCACTCCTATATACCCCCTCAAACTTCGTTTGTGGGGGTATAAAAAGGGTTAATACAGTAAAAATACTTCAGATCATTTGCAGACGGTACAAGCCAATTTATTGATCACAGTCTACACTTTTAGCTGTCAATAAGCCCCAGTTTGTCATTCTGCATCATACATTTATGAATGAAATGACCCCAAGCTTTATACAAATTTATTATTTCCTCCATATATACCCATTTATGGCATGGGCAACAGTGTAGATCCGGTCAGTTGTCACATCTGTGCCATCTGAATCACGATCAACACTGCTCGCATTTTGATTTATTAGGTGACCAATAAGTGAACGGTGTGATCCTGGTAAGTGTGAAATTGCATGGATGTGCTGACTGATCTGGATCTACACTGTTCATGGATGCGATGAAAAGAGTATATAGTAAACGGTTAAAGGGAGATGTGCAGGATTGGTGAATGGAACAGATTTGTGAAAAGGGTTATTAATCAGTTGAATATCATTATTTGAAGCTCAAATATTGATTTACACCCGAAATATTTCAAACCAATATTTTATAAAAAAGATATATAAATGGTGTTTCCTATCCTTTGCGCAGAGGTTAGCTATTTTTGTATTTCCCGCATAAAGCCGCGGTGGTTTTTGGGATCGTCACGTGATCACTTCAACCAAAATAAGTATTCGGACTATCGATGTCGCCATTTGTTTTAAAATGCCTGGGCCACCACAAATAGTAAGCTGAATGACCACGTGACATTCCCATGATCACTAAATATAGAATGTATTTTTGTATAGGGATTTCTTCAGCGGATTGTTTTCAGGTCCGGTAAAATGGTAAAATTAACCGAAAACTTCCTCCTGGAGGGTTTGAAATGTAGAGTTTACTGAAAAGTACACGTAAGTGTTACATATATCGATCTGTTTACAATTTTACCGTGTACACCTGCTCGACCCTGCACATCTCCCTTTAAACCATGAATGAAAAGTTTAATGGTAAAATGATAGCACAGGAAAAGTAATACCTCAAACAAAGGTTTTAATGTATGTATGAATTAATATTTGCATATTTCCTTTCGAACAGTGAAATACAGTACATGTATCTCCACAAAATTATTATATGAAAACCCATTTATAACTGAGCAGGCAGGAAAATCTTTTGACACATACCTGGCAAATATAGATAAGTTTATATCTTTTTAATGTTAGCAGCTTGCCATATTTGTCAAGAGCAATGCAATATTGTCATACAGATTAGTGTCAGGTCGAGGTGAACCAGTCATGAACTGAGGTTTAGGGAGCAATGAACTCATTTTCCGTCAACTTAAAGGTAAATGAAATGTTTCCTTAACGATAAGTGCCTTGTATTTAACCCTTTTACTCCATAGATTACGTCTTTTACTGCACAAGTGATCAGTGTAGATCCTGATTAGATGGCACAGATGTGCCAGTGGAAACCTTCATATACCTCCTGTTTTAGTATTAGTAGTAGAATCAATTAGCAATTTTCTGTTAAACTATCAAAGAATAAATCTTCCCCATGTTTCTGAAATTATGCCATTGCATATTTTATTATTATTAAATTAGTTATTAATATATTTTCCAGTATTACTGTTGATGCAGCATAAATGTTCCTCTTATTGGAAGATTGCTAATAAAGCAAAGCATTCACAAAACCGACTTCAATCATTTATTAAGTTAAAATAAGTTTATGGGGGTTGACCCTTTACTCCATGGAATATGGCTGTTATCCATTGCAAAGATGTAGATCCAGATCAGCTGGCACATCTGTGTCACCTCATATGGATCTCAGTAACACTCTTTGCTTTTTATTCATTAGGTTGTTTCTTACCAAGAAGCGAACAGTGTAGATCCTGATAAGATGGCATAGATGTGCCCGCTGATCTGGATTTACACTGATTGCAAACAATGAGTATTTATATGGAGTAAAGGGTTAAGAAATTTATCAGGAATATCATACCGGTTTTTTCCATGATGACGGTGACTCAAGATTTACGTCAGTTTCCCAGTGGTAGATTAAGCCATGATGTTTGGAGTAGAATTCCGCATTATTCTGCAGAGCTTCAGAAGCCATCTTGGATGATTTTGTCAACCGTTAGCGTCGCAAACACAAATTCTGAAATAGCAGTAAAATATAATTAAATAATTAAAAAAAGATGTTTTTATTAATACAACATATGCCCCCAGTCTTACTTGATGCCTGTCATTCAGGGTGCATGTTTTACAGATAGACGTAGCTTTAGTTGACCCCTATCTAGAAGACATAAATGCTTTGATGATTTGATCTTAACCTTACACCTGGTGACCTGACAATTAATATGGGTCACATAATATGTGTGATGACCAACCAAGCTACCAAGTTTAAGGATACTAGGCCCAGTGTTCTGTATTTATTGATTTGACAATTTGCACTTATGACCTTGACCTTTGACTTCAAAATCAAAAGAGGTCACCAAATGGAGGAGAACAAGTATGCTTCAAATACTTATAATATGCTGCAAATCTTTGTATTTAGCTTAAATTTCAATGTTCACATTTAATTTCGAAAGAGAACTGTAACATAGCATTCCCTACCCCTACTATGATTACCGGTATTGCATAATCATATCATATTTAATATCAATAAAAATTTCATAAATCTGCTCAAAATTTGAAACTTAAGAAAACTGTGACAGTATTAGTTTATAGTTATTCTCACCTTTTGTTAAAGCTGATTATTTAACAATATAGATAATTTTTGATTTTGGACAAGTAATATCTTGAATTAATTCTGTTTCTCGACTATATTGCTAAGAACAACAGTGGATAATGCACTATAGAAACCCAGGGCTTTTTTTCACCATTTTGGGAATATGACCCGTACCCCTGGAATTGGGAAATTTATCGTCATTTTGCCAGAAATTAGTAATTTTTTTAGCATCATTGGGGAATAACAAGTGTTACTGTTATCTGCTGTTTTTTTAATCATTGCCATCCATATTTAATATTGTCAATAATTCCTGGCTTAAACAGCAAAAGATGCAGTGCTGATGCTGTTGTTTTTCATCAGAAATGTTTGTTTTGATTCAATTGGGAATTTTTCTTCTCAAATTGGGAAAAAAGTATATGTTTTGCCATTGGGAACATGACCGAATAACGGCTATAAAATCAACTGAAAAAAGCCCTGAAACCTATGTTTGTTTATTAAGCAACAAATCTGTTTGTTGTTATATTTGTGCAATCTTAAAGATTTGTTAGTCTGTGGTATTCTTGCTTTTGAACAGTTAACATCAAATTTGGAACTTTAGAATCTTGAAAATATTGGGTGCTTGTCAATAAGAGGACAGTTTTATTAAAATTAACATTGTGGACTTTCTTTAAACTTGTGGAAAACCATTTCAAGCATAAATAAATATACTGAAAACTTTACTGGAGTTTACTTGAACACTAGTCCTGACCTAAGACCAGGACAACAACCCAAGTCTATGACCCCCTTGACCTTAGGGCAGTTGACAGCATGGGCCAGTGAGCCAATTCCCTGTGACACCAAAAGCCCTCCGGCAACCTTCCACAAAAAATTTCACTTTTATGGCTTTGGCAGACAGTCTTTGACATTTTAATTTTGTTACCTTTATGAATATGCTTAAAGTAAGAAAACTGTGAATGTCACAACTTCTAGCACCAGACTACTACGTAAACTACCCTAAAAGGTCTTTGTGTACATCTTATCATGATTTTTATGGCTTGACCAGCTAGAAAGATCTTTGTCTCTTTGTAATTACTGTAGTCACAAATACTGGAAGCCCAAGCGATCAAAGTCAAACAACTTACAATATGTTGGTAGTTCCATGATAGTTAGTATCACCTGGAAATACAATAAAGAAATGTCCAGTTGGAAAATTCAATCTTGTATAAATTATGTCTTCTTGTCCAGTTAACGTTATTGTTCATAAGGTAAATCCATTTAACTACTGGTCAAATACTTTGAAATTAAGTTTTAACATCACCTTTGAAAAGGTGGGGCCTTACTAAGGCCCATGTGATCTTATTTGCATATTGAAAGGAATCTTCTAATACTAATTATGGCAGTTTAGACAGGTATTCAGTATGTCAAATAATCATAAACCACGATTACAACCCAAGCTAACCATCATAAACATAACATTATACAATAATTATAAAATTGTTATAACAACACAAGATTTAGGGTTTCAGAATTAACTATTTTTTGCAAAAAGTTTTGACATCTACAGCTTTATACAGATATTGAGATAATACAATTTTAAGTCTTGTAATAACAAAGAGCTTTCAGCTGGTCAAGCCATAAACATGATAATACATTGTACAACCAAAAACAAGTAGGGAATCCAGTATTTACTGGATTTGCATATAAAGTTGTGACATTTATATAAATCTTCTTGTCATAATGATTAAAGCGGCATTACTTCAATTTAACCCGCTCTTGTAGGAAATATTACATGTATTTGGAACTATAGGCACAAATTTGCAGCATTAGTTCGGGCTAATAAAATTTTAATTTACTAAAATAAATTTGGTCCCCGCGACTAAAAGCGAAAGAAGGATTTCCAAAACGTCACAGAAATCGCGATTGCGCATGAAGTGGTCTCTTCGTCGGTGCTAAATATAGCTCCATTATATTTAGCTTCTTAAGTTCGTTAACGATAATTTAAGAATATCATTGAAAATCCCGTCTATAAGAAAGAATTTGATCGGACCTTTTGTGTTCTGTTAGAGAGTTTATATATTAGAGTCTATATGGACAAATATGATTTTTCAATAGTATATTCTTACTTAAGTTTAGGGCTGGGGCTTTAAGATAAAAATTTGTCTTCTCTATCAGAATTAAATTTGAACACTGAATGTATGCAAATATACAAACATTTGCAGAATAAGAGAATATCTGTATGTAATTTGATAAAAATCAATTGAGGGATGTGCTTTAGAAATCACATATGAGACTTTTTAAATATCAAAGGACTATAACTCTACAACTAACACTGTTGACAATGTAATTAAGATTTTCCTTGGAATTCAATTTATTTTATGCTTTTCGGTGAATTATAGAATTTTCCTGGTGAAATAAAAGTGGTATTTCACTGATTTCAAACATTGGAATATCATTTTTATTTTCAATGATTTTTTCACCTTGGTACCGAAGCGCATAATAACATACCGAATGCGAACGTTTAGAAAACAGGCTCAAATTTGTATATTTGACGTCATGACATCACGTCATAAACAAGCTGTTTTGGCGCCATTTCTTGCAACTTTTTGTCAAATTCACACAAATTTTGCACTAAAAGCATAAAATAAAAAGAAAATTTGTTTTTATCAGTGAAAGATAGAAATACATTTCACTCTTGAACTTCGGAATTATGTATTTTCACTCATGGCTTCGCCACTCGTGAAAATACGAAGTCCGGAGCCTGCTCGGTGAAATATATTTCTATCTTACACTGGTAAAAACAAATATCCTCTATATCTCGATATGATACAATACCAACTTCACATGATAAAATCTCAAGCATATGATTGGCAAAAATGAATATTTGTTGACCTGTCTCATATCTCAAGCATCTGATTGGCTAACATGAATACTTGTTGACCAGTCTCAAATCTCAATCATCTGATTGGCAGAAATGGAGACTAGAGATTTGAGACTGGTCTCCATTTCCTCCAATCAGATGATTGAGATTCGAGAGTTTTACTTTTATGATTTTGGGTTCTGTACTACTGTAGAGTTCACTTTTTCCATGCAGAGCACTAGGCCCACAACAAGCATGTTTAAAGAAACTGGGATATGTTCTTACCCTTCACAGTCAAGGCGCATAGCTGCCTTTGTAAAAGTAGGCAGCTAAATCCACAAGCTAGATTCTCCTCAGAACGCTTAGAATGCACCAACCTGCACCTTGAGGGGCATGCCCTCGCAAAATTATGAATCCACTTGAATAGACAGCTAGCTACGCACCTGCAGTCAGATGCAAGATTTCCGCAGCGGGGTTTTGTAAGGGCAGTTTCAGAATAGTAACATGATAATTTTCTTACTCTGGCCAAAATCCCCATAGAAATATATGGGTGGGGTTTGATCAACACCACTGACCCCCTCTGGATCTACCCCTGGGATCTCTTCTTACCGCTGGAAGCTCTACTTTAGATTCAATGACTAACCAACTACTATAGTGAACTAGTTGACTACAACTTGACACGATAACCCGGCCAGTTTGTAAACAAAATATCTGTTAAACCGAACCAGTTAATGGACATACTTTTTGATCATTGATTATGACGCAATGTTGCCTGCCATCTTACGAAAGGATACCGAGAAGTGTCTTTTATACCAGCTATTAAGGCATGTTCCAAGATTCGTGTGGGTATAAACATCTTTTAATTAAGGTCTTCATTTTGTTTTGTACCGAGTACAGTACTTGCGAGTAGGCTTCCACTGAGAAAAATACATCGGGACCATGTATAAACAGATCAAACTTTATTCCAGTAGTACTGAATCTGAATAGAAATCTACAAATAAATAGTCGTATACTTACTCAGTACGTTATGTGGAATTTATCCAAATCCTCTTTAATATATATCAACCTTAGAAATCTACAACTTCATAGTTAAACACACCGCTCTCTACTGGCTATTTATTACCCTATGTGAACATATCGTACATGTTAAAGGTTTCATTCCGGTATAATCAGGTTTCAGTTGGTATGAAAAACTATAAAACTGTAAATGCAACTGTGGTCTAACAAAAAAAAATCAATGTGACGTGTCTACACGTGGAGTGAATAAGCATCCAATTACTTCAGTGAATTTTTGTACGAAGACAAGCCAGCTCTGACCTCTCGAATTTTAGGGGCGCTTAAAGTAGATTACGAATTGGATCATACCAAATCCAACCAAGATAAAATTAATAACGATTGACACGTAAGAGCAGGTGCTATTCTAAAGCTAATAGAGATGTAGGCGGAGGTCTTCATTAGGCCTATACCATGTAACGTAATAGTATTCTTATTCTTTAATACCATCAATAACTGTATTTTAGGAAGAAATCAATTGAAATAAGGAGCACAATAGTTTGTTAAAAAAAGAAGCCGATTTCTCGGGTCTTTGTGTCAACAAAATCACAGAACATTCATTTATAATTTAGCATATTAATGATAAATACCACCCGAATGTCCAACTGTCTTTTAATTTACAATATAGTGTTTTGAAATCCTTTTATAAAAAGTCAGTTTCTTAAATCTTTCAGTGGATGTTAACCTCACAAACAACTACCGGTATTTATAAGATGAAGGGTAGGGTGAAAACTTTGCAAATAGCAAAATTGGCTAAAAGTTTTAAAAATGAATGAAGGAAAATATGCTCATTGCCGGCTAGATTGCCAGTAATATCTTTGGAATCGTTATGGGTTTCGGTCTCCTTATTGTTATATTGTATGTAAAACTAAAGCCTTTGAATAAGTGAACAAGTTTTAGCTTTCCAAAAAGCTAGTCGGTCATTAGCATGACATTTTAACAAAAGACGTCTCTGAAGTGTTAACTTCTCAAGAAAAATTTCGTTAAAATGTTGGTATCTATTTAGAATTTCCGCCCTGTAATAAATATGGTCGCTCGCTCTCGTATGACAGTGCTTATCAGCAGGTAGACACTTATGAATCCTATTGTTCGGCGGCGGCGGCGGCGGCGTGGTCGGCGGCGGCTGCGTTGTCCTGTAGCCCATCATTGAAAGTCCCTGCCCTATTAACACAATACTTGAAATACATGTATATCCTTATTTGCATAAACAAAGCCATCTCTGACAACAAGATCAATAACCCCTGTTTCAATATTTTTGAGTTATGCCCCTCTTAAAAGACTTTAATATGAAACATAATGTTGCCTATAATGTTGAAAGTTCTTGTTCTATTATCTTAATTATTTGAATACATTACCTGCATGAACAAAGCCATCAGTGACAATAAGAATGAGAACTCCTATTTCGATATTTTAAGAGTTATGTTCCTTTCAAATGGCTTTAATTTGGAACTTAATGTAGGTTCAACCAAAGTATTTCCAATTCCCATAGTGCTGAAATTCCAAATATTCAATGTCCATTAAACATGATTTCTATCATCTTAATTCCTAGACAACAATATATTGGTGCAAAGATCTGCATTCCATCTATTCGAAAACACACAAGGGGTTAACCGACTTTAAGAAAAGTAATGATCTCGAACCGAACAGACCATACTTCAAACGCGGAATCGCAAATACGGTGCCAAAAATATACATCCGCTGTTCCGGCACTAGTCCACCTCTATCAAAGAAGATATATGGATGAAATTGCTGTCGTTTCTTTTCCGGACATGAAATCCCTGCCAACAAGAGGCCCTTTGATGAAGAGTAAAAGTTCTCATGTATTAAAACGGACTATGTGGTGCAATGCAACCTTTAAATGAAAATTCGAAGTGACAATCTTCATTCAGCAAAACGAATTATACAGTACACGAGGTAGTGCTGGTCAAGTACCAGTGCACGTGTTTGCACTACAAGCTGTCAACAAAAATGCATTTTGCACGTGCCTTTTTCGTTTAAATATATCTTCTATCTCGACTGCTCGATTTTATCTCCAACATAAAATTAAATAATGCACCCCAAACAAAGCCGACAAATGTACTTATTCACTTTTTATATCTAAAGACTACTATTCTGTTGAAAAACTCGCAGTTTTACCATTTCACTTGGATAATATTTGGAGAAATGGTGCAACTAAACACAAAACGTATGATTAACCGTTTGAACTTTTGGATAGAAAGATTCAGTGAATAATAATCAGTGTTTTTTTTTTCACTTTTGGGGGAAGGGGTCGCAGCCCTTTGGAGGGTGAAATTGCGACGCGAACAGAGGAAAGGGGGAATATTTGGAAGATACTTGCAGCCTGTCAAACACAACATAACAAAGTATTCACTGATCTTTTAATTCAAAGAAAGTCAGTGGTCTACAGTGCAATGTTTTTTCTGTCTCTGCAAATTTATCAATTATTCTTGTCACTGTATTGTCTATCGATGAGATATCCATTAAACATATCCAAAATTCAGATTTATCATCTTCACTATTGAATGGTCTGTAACAGACTCTGGCAAAGGGGGAATTTTTTATCGGACTTGGGGGAAAAAATATACTGTTTTGAGGGGGGAATGGAGCCCTATTTCTCCAAATATTTGGCATAAAAAACACTGATAATATAACTTTAAACTTAAGAACACTTGGAATATTGTGTTTCATGGAGTTCATTATCTTCGACCTGGTCTGTGGACTATAGCACGAACTTAATCTTGGCTGTCAGCAATTTATAAACTGATCTCTTAAAAAGCTGCAGTAGCATTGTCTGTCTTCTCAAGCAGGTATATGCCGATCGACTAAAATTAACTGGGGAGCGGCGTGAACTGGCCAGTCTCGACTCTGCAATAAAGTATTCTGACTTTGCCGGTAATTTCTTATCACTCACATGGAATACTTCCAGATTATAACCTCTACATGATTGATAAAGTATGGAAATTCTGTAGGCTTCGCTTATATGGATTACCGATGGCGTCGATATATACACGCAAATAAGACAAGTACTGATTCGGCATTGGTAAAAACTTGTCTGAAACGCAAACTTGCAAAAATAATTGTTTGTTTTTTATTTCCTGTTTCTGTTGGAATTATTGTTTCGTCGGCTTGTAAATAAAGCTCAGTCACCTTTATACTTTAAATATTTGTTCTTTTTCCCCTGTTAAAACGAAGCTTACATAGTGTTGTTATTCGTGAATAATTAGATCGTCTATTACAGAGATTTACATGAACGTGCAAATGCGTGAAATCAAAATTGAGCTGAAACGTGCAAAACATACCCGCGAAACCCCTAACCCTAATATCTGACCCCACATTCACACACTATGTCACTGATCTTGTTCGGTCTGAAGTCAATGATAAAACAATAACAAAGTATAGTAAATTAGACAACACAAGCAATCATCATAACATTTTTATGTAAATGGCGATCGTTTAGAATAAACTAAGACCACCACTTTTTGAAGAAATTTTCTGGCTGAGAAGGAATACTTGTGAAACACCTTTAAAACAGTAACATAATGCCAATATTTTGGTCATAGAATTAACAAGAGCTATCACTGAAGGTGATTAATATCCCCGCAATACAGCTTTGTCAGAGTATACAGAAATAATGTTCGCATCTTTTTAAAATGCGACACAAATTGTGCATGTATGTCATCTATATATAAAAATCTATGTATTCGGTGAACAGGAAGTTAGGTGAGCAAGGAGCATTAAATCGCTTTACACCATATGGGACTATAGGATAAAGCATTATGCAAAATATCAGGCTGCTGCATGTTTCAGTTGCTAAGAAAACTACAACGGAAATTGTGCATGTATGTCAACTATGTGCACAAATCTAAGTATTCGGTAAACAGGAAGTAGATGAGCTAGGAGCATAAAATCGCTTTACACCATATGGAACTATAGGATAAAGCATTATGCAAAATATCAGGCTGCTGCATGTTATAGTTGCTTAGAAAACTGCGACAGAAATTGTGCATGTATGTCAACTATGTGCACAAATGTAAGTATTCGGTAAACAGGAAGTAGATGAGCAAGGAGCATAAAATCGCTTTACACCATATGGGACTATAGGATAAAGCATTATGCAAAATATCAGGCTGCTGCATGTTATAGTTACTAAGAAAACTGCGACGGAAATTGTGCATGTATGTCAACTATGTGCACAAATCTAAGTATTCGGTAAACAGGAAGTAGATGAGCAAGGAGCATAAAATCGCTTTACACCATATGGGACTATAGGATAAAGCATTATGCATAATATCAGGCTGCTGAATGTTATAGTTGCTTAGAAAACTGTGACGGAAAATTAACATGCCATTTGGTTGATGTAATGCACCTTTATAGGAACAAAACCTAAAATATTCGGCAAACAGGAAGTAGATGAGCAAGGAGCATGAAATTGCTTTACACCATATGGGACTATAGTATAAAGCAATATGCATAATATCAGGCTGCTGCATGTTATAGTTGCTTAGAAAAATGCGACGGAAAATTAACATGCCTTTTGGTCGATGTAATGCACCTTTTTAGTAACAAAATCTAAAAATATGTGGCAAACAGGAAGTAGATGAGCAAGGAGCATGAAATTGCTTTACACCATATGGGACTATATGATAAAGCAATATGCAAAATATCAGGCTGCTGCATGTTACAGTTGCTGAGAAAACTGCGACGGAAATTTTGTTACGGACGGACGGATGGACGGACGGACGCACGGACAAGGGTAAAACAGTATACCCCCCTCTTCTTCGAAGCGGGGGTATAATAAAACAAATTTTTTTTCTTTGTAACAGTTTCAGAGTAAATATTCTTCCCAAAAAAATCAATCAATGTGATCAGAACAAAGTTCAGGTGAAATTAATAAATGCATCCAACATACGAATACAATTCTTTCCGTCTCCTAACGGTCACTGACCTGATTTGACCTGATTTGCGGACCTAACTATGTAAATAAGCATCGCTTGTCTGCTAAGTGTACAAATACGCATCGACTGTGGAAACTTCTATGGTACCGCTATGACCTAGAAGGCATCCAGTTTAACGATACTTAAACAACTGCATTATTTCTACACGTCCTGAATAAAAGTATAAATTAAGTATACAAGAAACATGATTATCTACATTAATGTCTTTTCCGGTAAAGGGCTTCTCTATATATGAGGCAATCAAACATCAGCCTCTACACTATCCTTTTGCATGCGTCTAAGGAACAAGTGGCATAGTCTAAATGATCCGTTCTGGACCGTGAGTCGCTGTTAACCGGTGTTCAGGCTAAAGATCTCAAGTTTGGTTGATTATAATATGTCGGTCATCAGGATGACCGACAATAAGCGACTTCGCAACAACACCACTACCCTCCATTGCCACCACAACCTGTAACATTAAAATGGCATAGGGCATCAAAACAATCACGCTTTTAGAAGCAAATACTTCCGTTTGTCTGTAACAAGTGTACACAAAATTCAAAACAAGACTTACAGTACAGAACGACAACAATATTCATGAAATTCCGACCTTTTCCTTATAAAGATTGGCCTGGTTGGTAAGGTTGGTGCTAATTTGACTTGACAGCCTCAGATTAAGCCGAGATTTTCACCAGTCAACATACATGAAGATGGTATTTCATAATAGAACAGATCTGTTGTTAAATGCTTACATTTATTATGTTGATATCGCAAATGGTTATCGGCTGCAGAAAGAATTAATTAAAACCTTTGATTTTGGGGCGCGCCACGGGAAAAGGTACCTTCGTCATATTTTGTGACTTTTAGTTGTTACTATATTTAGAAAGAACTTCCAACTACTTATAAATTTTTCATAAGTAACAAGTGTTTTTCTTACACATTTTGACAATGGTATTTTTTATCGCGGAATGCGCATTCATTAATATCGCCTGCTTATTTTGTTGACGTCATTTCAAGGATTGACGTCAATTGTCCGAAGGTACCTTTTCCCGTGACGCGTCCCATTTGACAATTTAAGCCCAAGCCCTAAACTTAAGAAAGAATATACTATTGAAAAATCATATTTGTCCATATAGACTCCAATATATAAACTCTCGAACAGAACAAAAAAGGATCCGATCGAATTCTTTCTTATAGACGGGATTTTCAATGATATTGTTAAATTATAGTTAACGAACTTTTAAGAAGCTAAATATAATGGAGCTATATTTAGCAACGACGAAGAGACCACTTCATGCGCGATCTCGATTTCTGTGACGTTTCGGAAATCCTACTTTCGCTTTTAGTCGCGCGGACCAATTTTATTTTAGTAAATTAAAATTTTATTAGCCCGAATTAATGATGCAAATTTGTGCCTATAGTTCCAAATACATGTAATATTTCATACAAGAGCGGGTTAAATTGAAGTAATGCCGCTTTAATACCGTGCTTATTAAGCACAGCACTGCACGTGATGACAGAAGTCCATGTTGTGTGACGTAGACGACATTGAAATGCCTCCCGACTTCAGTAAAGTTAAAAACACCATTGGTCAACACAAAATGGCATCCACAAGCCTGTGAAGAAATTGAATCTTTTCAATACAGACTTTTTTTTCGACGATACCTCCTTTCTTATGACAGAATAGGGTTTTCTTTTCGCTAGAATGTTTTACATCCTACATAAGGATAATTATATATTTTATTATTAACAACATTCTCGCAGTTACTGTTTGTTTTCTGTTCCAAACGTTTTGGGGTAAATTGTATTGGTGAAAGGTTTCCCATGCTGAATTCTTTACTATTTATATGGTACACGTCTTTTACAGAAACATGTACTCCATGTTTCTAATGATTGAATGTACGTTATTGAAGATATATGACATGGTAGTTTTTCCTAAAATTTCTTGCAGTTGTGCAACTTGTACTTGTTTGTTCATAGGAGAACCTGTTGGGGCAAGTTCGAGGTTGGTGGAACATAGAACCTGGTTTAAATCCCAAGTGGCAAAATTGTTTTGACCGACCGTTCCCAGCCAATAACACATCACAGAAATCGATTTTATCACCAACTTTTTGTGCAACTACTTAACTATCCGCTTTTTAAATATAATGTCTAAATCCACTGGGGAAAATCTCTTCTGGTCCTATTTTTCAGGCGTTTTTATTTGTTACGGTAACGGGATTTTTCATTATTGTACAGTTGCCAACCTCATAATGTAATAAGAGATTTTAATGAAAAAAGAAATTTGCAGGAGAAAATAAAACATTGGTTCATTGTAATGAATAAAGAAACATTTTAACAGACGATTTATATGATATTTATACTTAATGTTGCTGTCAGGACTTGACCGAGTTGCTTTCATTTCATTTTATATATCTTACTTGATTATATTCATGCTAGATTTGGTAAATCTTTGTATTATAAATAGGCATCCCTTTGTGCAATAATTGTGCACCCCTTGTTGCCATTAAGTTCGTATACTGCAAGCAAATTAGTCTAAATGCAGTCTTTAATTCGAACATCATGTGATTATTACCGTTGAAAGTAACAACATATTGTATTATCTTGGCAATTTGTTAAAACAGATAATATAATTCCTTACCCTTAACTTATGCAGAAAATAAATACCCACTAAGCACTCGATATTTAAGTGAATATTAAAGCTGCATATTCGAAGTTCAGACAGGAATACTTCGATGTCTCAGATGTGGTTAATTTTAATTGCACTACATTAAAAGGGTGGTACGAAATACCCAAATCTACCCAAATCTTAGTAGTTTCAGATAAATCTTGACAAATTCTACATATTTTAGCTATCTTTTGTTGATACTGAATAAAACAATCAAACTTTATATTGGAATAATTTATATTTATTGAAATATTGATCCATTTACAATCATAAAGTACATTCAGTCATATCCCTCCCCAAATTGCTTATATGTTGCTTATTAATAGCTTCCAAAATCTAAAAAGTTAGTTTATCAACATTTAACAATAATCATAGTCATCATCATCATCATCAGCAGCAGCATTATCATCAGTGTATGAATACTTTGTTTTTTTTTAATGTTTGGTGAAACATACAGTTGCTAATACCATTTAGGAAGATTTGGGTAGATGAAAATAAGTATTTTGATGATTAAAACTTATATGAAGTTAACTGTGTACTTACTTTTTTGTTCAATTTGACATATTCAATCATGAAATATGTAGATTTGAGTAATATTTACCAACAGCAACTATAAAATTGGTAGATTTGGGTAGATTTGTGTATTTGGGTAGATTTGGGTATTTCGTGCTGCCGCATTAAAATGCCTACAAAATGGAGCGATTTTCGCCGAAAATATGGACTAATCATTTAAGGAATTGTTGTGAGTGCATTTTACTGCGTTAGTAGTTCGCTATTACTACTTTTGCTTGAAATATTTTCACTAGTAAGTTGACGGGGTAAGATATTATCATGAGTCATATAATTTGTATAAAGGTCGTCTGTACTTATATATAATAAATTATGATATTTAAAGAAATATACTAGTTCGTTCCTGATACGTGAAAAGACATGCTTCAAGCATGCAGAGCTCTTTGGTAACCTTTCTTTTTCGATTTACATTTAAGATGTCTAGAAGAATAGCGTGATAATTATTGCCTTTTATTTTACTCTAATTTTTATATAAATAGTTTAAATACAATCTCCGTCAACACTGGCTGAGATAGTTCAGCTGCAGTAGTGATTTTAAACTGCAACTTTATTTCATATGGGTATCGGCGATTTAATTTGCAAAATATTTTTTTATTTTTTTTGTACCGATACTCACAGTTTAAAAATTATCTGTTTTGCAAAGATTTCGATCATTTAAATCGCGTACATTGTTACAAGCTCTAGAAAATCGAACAAGCTATAAAATGTCAACCCCGTTAGATAACATTTCAGAGATCGTCTAAAGAACACAAATAGGTTTTAAGATTCAAAAACGGTACTTAGCAGATATGGGTTCAATTATTTTGAAGGTAATTAATTAATTTCAAAAATATAGAAATGTTGCAATTCAATTACATTTTTATTACTGGCCTTTTACAGAAATAATAAATTAAATACATTTAGAATGAATATGTCATAAAATACGATAATCATTCGAAGCCGGGCTGGCTCAATCCATAGACAACTAGATATTATGTGGCTAGGTTCTGTCGCCGTACGGGTTCGAGTTCAAATGGAATTATCATTTAGTTGATTTATGACTACATCCGTAAGAGAATGATCCGCAACTAAAGTCGTTTATAGAAATAACTTACTGCCACAAAATGTCCAAACGCGTCGTCAGCAAAAAGATCTATTTGTTATTTGCCATTAAGTTGTTAGTGACCTACCAATAGTGGAATCGGAAATGTAATGTTCCCATAGAACAAGAGAAAATGATAGTTACCGTGTTTAGAAAACAGATGCAGATATGGTCGATGAAGAGGCGATATTGTTATGCGGATACATTTCTAAAGAGTTTTTTTTTCTGGAAATAGATTTCATCTGTGCCAGTGATATATCTCCACTTTGCAAAGGAAAATGGTATGAAAACTTTTGATATTTAAAAAATCATTGCCTTTAAAAATGCATAAAATCTTTCAAAATGGACACTAAGTAAAATGTTTACTCTAAAATTCAAATTTTTTGGACACTTGTCCTTTATTACGAAAAATACAGAATTTTTTATAGCTTATGTTGCATCCATTTCTATCATGATCTATATTTCTAAAGTTACAGAAAATTCTGTATTTTTCTTGATAAATTACAAGTGTCTGAAAATATGGTATTAAAGGGTATCGGTATACAATTTACATAGCCTATGATTTTTTAAATTTATTAACTTTGCCGTTTATAGAACTTTTTTTATATAATCATGTTTTGCTTAAAATAATTCACAGTTTTAAAGATATTTTTTCTCACTATTTAATTTTAAATAGTATTCATCATGAAAAAAATGTCGAATTGGTTTACCATGTTTGACAGGCCGCGCTTTTTTCATGATGGATACTATTTAAAATTTATTTCATTAACTTTCCATAATGTAACTTGTTTTATTTTAAATAAATAAAACTTAGTCAATTTATCACAAACACCCTGCATTTATTTCATTAACTTTCCATAATGTAACTTGTTTTATTTTAAATAAATAAAACTAAGTAAATTTATCACAAACACCCTGCATTTTTTGTCAATAAAAGTGTATGAGTTTGGGTTGAATTTTCTTCCTGTTGAATTTTTGAGTTAAAATAACAAAGATGCACAGATAAGTTTAAAACACATTTAGTTTTTCTTTCCAACCACAATTCACATGTATAGCTGATCTTTCTCCGGAAATACAGGTCACAAATGCAGTGTTACGTTCCTTTTTGTTGTGCGTATATTGTAAATTTTGTGGTTAAACAATTGATAGGATATTTTGACAATCAATATGATTAGTCTAGAAATATTTGAAATATTTAAATTTGTGAATAATTATACAAGATGGATCTGCTCCTAAGGTTATAAAACTGAGAATGGAAACCAGTCTTAATTCTCAAGCATCTTATTGGCTGAAATGGCAACCATTTAAGACTGGTTTCCAACCTCAGTTTTACAATCTTAAGCCCTGTTGTTGAACAGATTCTTACATATAAGATCGATTACTTTCGTCTCTTTATTTTTCGAATCATTTGAAATTTGACCTTAATAAAATGAATGATTTGACGTTAATGACATTGTGGGGTTTAAATCTTGAACAAAGTGGCATAAATATTCCAAGATCTGATATTCAATTAGAAGAAAAAGGAATTTTAACTGTACTTATTTACCTATTAGGTATTTTGTTCATTTTGGTTGTTTTCTGCAAATATAGGCCTACTGATATAGATGAAAAGTGAACTTTGAAAGCCACCAAACACGACAAATAAGAAAATATTGCAGGCTCAGTTTGAATGAGCCTGTTCATGGACAGTAACGGAAATGCATATGACTGCCCACGCCGTATAGCCCCGGGTTGAGCACAACTCAATATTCACACCAATAAACAGTAGATCTACAGTTTTGATCCTTCCCAGAAGATGGTATGCATATGGCGTTGAACATGGAACCTTCAATGTGGTATTTTCAAATTAATACCATGCCATGTTCTACGGCGAAAGGTCCCCAGATAAAAGAATGGGTTTGCCCTAAACAAGAAAACAATGGGCGGAACTAAAAATTATGGAATTTTGACAGTGGATCTGAGATATAAATCCAGCATATCAAAGAAAACGCAAGAGGCAAAATTTAAAAAGCAGGAATTATATCTATGGGGTGATTGAACAATATCCAAAACTATATTGGCTTGGATATAGAAACCACCCATCTTAAAACTGTCCACAATATTAAAACCAAAGAAATTTTAGAAGAACTAGCTTTTATTATAATACCCAAGTATCATGCTCAACGATCTTCAATGGACGTAACTGATAACAGCAATGATCGAATGCACGGGGAGACTTTTTACAGCCGCCACACAGAACAAACAACGCTACTGTCATATTAATATAGATGAAAACGGAACTTCGAAAGCCACCGATCACAACAAATATGAGCTAAATGACAAAAAATAACATGAAAAACTCCTATTACTTTAATGATGCAAGTGAATGCACTTTTCTGTTAAAAATAACCATCTTATCATAATTTATGAAAGAGACGATAAGTTTGAACTCGGTGAAATAAAAACAACATCTTCCCACTTTATCAAATTTTCCGATTTGTGCAAATATCACAATTTACCTGAATGATAAAATATATAGATCTAGCATTACTAAACGGAATTGTCATATTTAAGGAATGATTCTTATTTTGGTGCGGTTCATGCAGATTGGACGTGCACGCGAGAGCTGGCAAATTTACCATAAAGCGCGCTAGCCAGCTCTCGCGTGCGCGCTTTATGGTAAATTTGCCAGCTCTCGCGTGCACGTCCAATCTGCATGAACCGCACCAAAATAAGAATCATTACTTATATTTACATTTTATTCATTTTTTTCTTTAAATAAACTTAAGTCGAACGCTTTCGAAAATTAGTATTAAGTGAAAAGGGGGAGTAATACGTGGGAGTTTTCAAAAGTAACAGCCATGACGTTACTGACGTCATTACGGGTCATGCGGTTCATGCAAAATGAACCGATTTTTTTTAAACGAAGAAATCAATAGGAATGTAAATATTTAAAAACTGGTTAGTTTCAATTTTGGTCACTATATCAATTTATCAGTTTGTATCAATTCTTACAGATTTACAACCATAGCGATTCCAAATAGTTATTCAATGGGTTATGAGCAGTGAACAAACTGACGCCATGAAGAACAAGAATGAATGACGTAATGAAGAACAAGCATGAATGACGTCATGAACAACAAAAGTGAATGACGTCATGAAGAACAAGAGTGACGTGAGATTTCTGTTTGTTGGAAATTGTGAGCCCCACCATTATTTAGAATGCACAGTTACTTACTGGTTATGGCGAACAGTACCATTTATACTGTTATTTATAGGCACGATTGGAAATATACTGAGCATAATAGTGCTGTCAAGACCTCAGCTCCGGAAATATACGACAAGTATTTTGTTACTTCTGTTGGCGCTCGCAGACCTTACGGTCTTATGGACTGCTCTTTTGCCAGATACGCTGTACAGTATAACTAAATTCCGGTTCGTGGATCAATCGGAAGTGATTTGTCGTCTGCAGTATTGGGTGTCTTTAACATCCGGTGGGTTTTCGGTTTGGTTACTGGTTTTGTTGACAATCGAAAGGACATTAGTGACGAAAGTGCCTATATTTTCGCGGAAGAGACTAACACCGAGGCTAGTTCTGATCACATCGGTTGTTGTCTGTATTTTAATTGCTTTGATTAACGTCCACCTGTGTTTCGGTCTAAAAATATATCCACCGGTTATTGATTTCGTAAGTGACACAAACGGTTCGACAGTTGCTACACAAACTGTCATAGAGTTACCGTGTAATTATGTTTCAATGGATTACCAGAATTTCTTTGAAGGCACGTGGAGTATTTTCATGCTTGTCTTTTACACACTCATCCCAGCAACTTTAATATTTATTGGGAATGTAAATATTGGAATCCTTTTGATAACTCGCCGGAAACGCTTCTTCCAAGTACATCCGGAAGGACAAATACACGAAGGGATTCCTGTCAGAACCAAATCCGTCACAAAAATGTTGTTTGTACTCAGTTTTGTTTTCTTGGCAGCGACTTTGCCATATTGTTTGTATATAGTTGTGAGGGGCAAAACCCAGCAGATTTCCGATAGAGACGTGTCCAAATGGCAACTTGTCACCGTTATTTCCCACGTTCTTCTGTGGTGTAATTTCACTTTTAACTTTTTCTTTTACTTTGTAAGCGGAACTCTATTCAAAAAGGAGTGGAATCGATTGATCGAAAAAGCAAAACGGTATTTCAAAAATCAGTCAACGGAATTTACTTATTGAACATTTTCACACAAACGTTGCCATGTGTACAAAAGACGTCTGTATGATATAATGTCCACACATTGCTTGTTGATTTAGTGATGACTATTGTCATGCATACATTCGGAATACATGTCGTATATCGTTTTTAAAAGAATCATTTACATATTTCAGAAATACCATTGAGTCAAAAAAGAGCATTGTGAATACCGAACATTAACTTTTATACATTAACGATTTCCTAACTTTACAACTTGATGAAAACAATCTGAAAATAACCTTAATCTCTGAATCTTTAATGAAGGGGAATGTTTCAAATTTATATTGTATATTGATCAATATTTATTGTTCATCCGTATGCTTAACGAAAATCACGAATAAAACTCTACCAACAATAAACCATTTATCTATTTACTTAAGGCGTCGCAAACATTGCAAATGGCGAAAAGTGGCTAACATTTCAAAAATGAATTTTGGAGGAAATACGTATTGCCACCTAGATTTTAGTAAAGAAATATATTTAGCTAAGGATGTAGTTAATGTTTGCAAGCTCAATTTAGTCTAATTCATGTTCTAATTACAAAACACATGCTAAAACAAAATAAAAACCATTTGCATGAGAACTCTCAAATTCATGGACAATATACCAAAGCAACTCATACTTGAAATAAGTATATGCTGGTCTACAATGTTTAGTGCCAATTCGTCAAAATAATGTTATGGTTTTCAAGAAATTTAAGGAAAACTTACTTCCGGGTTTCTACTTTCGGTTTGAAGTCAAACACTTTGATGTACATTTTCAAAACTCGACATTAATTCTCACTGGCAGACCAATAAAAGTGAAGAAATATAGTGTCACGTTGCTGTATTTAACAACAACAACAACAACAATCTTTTATTTCAGTCAGGTCATTTGTGTTGACAACATGACTTATTACAACAAACATAATAACGTGGGTTTTTAAACAAATAATGTAGTGTATACAGGGGACAGTTTTAGACAGTAATGAAGTATATGAAGAAGTCTTTAGGAGCACGATTTTTACGAGGTAGTTCTCACAGGTATCAATGGATGCAAACAGTTGTAAATTAAGTCGGTCAATATTGTGTGAATGGATTTACGATGTAATCAAGAAAGCTCCTAGAGTAACAGATTGTTGGAGGTACGGGATATTTTATATATTTACAATTAACAATATATTAGAACAAACAAACAATACAATACAGCACCATACATATAAAAAACAAAAACAAAAATAAAAACAAAACAACAACAAAAGAAACAATGACAAATCATACTGTACTTCAAGTGCATGCGTTTAATTTTCTTGCAACGTTGATTATTATTACATGTAGGCCCCTATTATCACTGGATTCAAGTTTGGATGCTCAAGTTGTTTGAAAAAATGCTTTATTTACATAGAACAGACACACACAAAAAAGAAATACCGTTTGCACAAGAAGTCTTGAATGGCTGTTTAAAACGTTTAGAAAAATGATATAGGTATCACGTAAACACTTATTTACAATACTTTGCGGTCATCTGTCAAAATAATGTCAGAAATTTTAAGAAGTACATTTTGACTTCAAACTGAAACTGAAAGTAGAAACCCGGAAGTAAGATATCCTTGAATTTCTTGAAAACCCGAACATTATTTTGACGAATTGGCACTAAACATTGTAGACCAGCATATACTTATTTCAGGTATGAGTTGCTTTGGTATATTGTCCATGAATTTCAGAGTTCTCATGCAAACGGATTTTCTTTTGTTTTAGTATGTGCTTGGTAATTAGAACATGAATTAGACTAAATTGAGCTTGCAAACATTAACTAAGTCCTTAGCTAAATACATTTCTTTGCTAAAGTCTAGGTGGCAATAAGTATTTACCCAAAAATTCATTTTTGAAATTTTAGCCACTTTTCGCCATTTGCAATGTTTGCGACCTCTTAACCCAGTTTTTTAAAATTACTTTTATGAGCCGCTGATGTTCTACAAGAATGGTCGTGAAGAAATCCTAATTTAGATGTATGAAAAATGTCTGTTTTCTTAAAAAGTGAAAGCATTGATAAGATATATGTCGTGGGAAGAATATAAATAGATTTATAGAATTTAGATTTGAACTTCGTCTCATCTGTGTGTTCTTGATAATACCCATGATTATTTAAGTTCTTAATTCATCATTTTAAAAATTAAATTTACTTTCGTTACGATACAACTCATTTTTTAAATGTCGTTTATCGATGTAATTTTATTACATGACCTGCTCTCTTCCCCATTAGTACCTGCAGTTGCACACCATACACCGAAATCTGAGATCTGCTGACCACTTTGTACTAAACGCAGAACTTTCAGTGCCTGATTTCATTTGCCAAATCCTGAACTTAGTAACATAATATTAACACCATGATAGAAGAACACGGGTAAAAGGTTGTAATTATATAATGAAACATTGCAATGATTGTAACCGTGCCAGTCTATGTTATATATACTACTCAAATTTTGAAAAGGATCACTTCAAAATGGTGTTTCTTCCTTAAATAAGGATGAAACGATAAAATATTTGATTCTGAAAAATTGTTCATTTGACATCAGCTTTGTGCCAAAGAAGGAATGAGCCGACAAACAGTTGAAGCGGAACAGCAGTTGAATCTTGGTAGGGGCAATAATTCGGGATAAAAAAGGAAAGCGACCCCTATCAAATTTTGAGTAGTATACGTGATTTTATTGCAGAATATGTTGTCTGTGTACCTTTAAAGTATTTTATCAAACTAAAGTTCTCGATATTCATGCTTCGAAGTTTTACAAATTACGAATTGGCGCTTTTTGAATACAACATAATATTGTTAAAAGTGAACTCTTGTCTGTTATGTTTTAAATAGATTGTTTTGTAAAACATCCGCCAAAATTGTCAATGGGCGATAAATAAGTACTACGTTTTTGACAATAAAGCTTTTGTCTTGACTTAACGCCTTTGAACTTCTTCATTTGATACTGATAAAGATGAATAAAAACCCTTAAAATACCCGTACACACCCTTCACATTCCCTTACAAATACTTGCTAACTACGTAATCTGAACATAATTGCCTCTCACCGTTCGCCAACACAAACTATGAGGTGAGTATTAGGCAGGGCATCAGGTGTGGAGATTGGCTATCCAAGCTGTTAATGAACGATGAACGAAAATATAAACGCAGTATTAATACTTAATTTTTTCCATAGAGTTATTGCTGCAATTCGATATTTTCCAATTATACGGGTTTCAAAGACTTTTACGGTATTTAATAAGTTGATTAATATTACATTACAGTTGTTAATGTTATTTCGATTGTGGGAAAATAACTACTTAACACCTTGGTGAAAGTGTCGAAAAAAAGATTTTCCGTATGCCAGTGTAAAACACTAAATTATCTTAAAAAGCACCGATGACATCGATGACAAATTTCTTTAATAGATGAAAGGTGGACTTTGAACGCCACAGAAGACGTGAATATGAAAATGAAACAGGCTCGGTTTTGATTGAATCTTTTTATGGTCAGTAATGGAAATGCATACAACTGTATATTAATGCACACGCCGCCTAGCCCCTAGTTGAGCGCAACACAATATTTACAAGATTAAACTGTACAATTTTTATCCATCCCAAACGATGGTGTACATATGGCGGTGAACATGGAACCTTCAGTGCGGTATTTTCAGAGTAATAGCAATCAATGATCATAAGGTCCACAGAAAATGATAATGGGTTTGCCCTTAACGAGAAAACTATGGACGGAACTAAACATATTAGAATACTGTACATTGCAGAATCGTTATAGAATAAAAGAATTGTTGAATTATTGTATCTTTTCCTAACTGGTGTAGTATAAGTACACGCACATACGCAATATGCAATTGGGAAATGTGTCATGGCCATCTGTAAACAAATGTGTTAATATCATATCATCAGAGTATAAATAGATAAGAAAGGAACTTAGAAAGCCACCTAACACGACAAATAACACAATATTGCAGGTTTGGTTTGATTGAGCCAGTTCATGAGCATTAATGGAAGTTCATATTACTGCTTACGCCACCTAGCCCCTGGCCGAGCGCAAGCCAATATTTAAACAAATAGTCGTGTAATTATCGTGCTCAGCGGCTTTCAAATGACTATAATTTTGTTAATAGCACTGATGTCTGCAGGCTCCTCAAAATCAGGCTTATATTGGTTATTCTGATTCTCATCTTCGCCTAGTGGTGCAACTTGCAATTCTTCTCAATCTCTTGCTGATGTTTTAGTTTTTTTTTCTTTCATCACTAGTTATTACCATTATTTAGGTACTAGATAGTAACGTGTGTTGACCAGTCACACGTAATAATGTTCTCGTGAAATATCAGCACAACATGGTCGCCATTTCAGCCAATCAGATGCTTGAGATTTGAGACTGGTTTCCATGCTCAGCTTTATAACCTTGGGCACAGAAATGAAGTTTATCATGTTATTTCGCTAACAACGTGCTTCTCGTTGAAATTGAACAGTTAAATAAATCTGATATCAGATAATGGCCCAATATCATAACCCTGAAATTGGAGACCGGGCCTCAAATCTCAAGCTTATAATTGGCTGAAATGGATAATAGTTTCTATTTCAGCCAATTAGATGCTTGCGAGATGAGACATGTCTCCAGTTGTTAGTTTTATGATCTTGATTAGGGCTTTAGAACCCAACCGAATTGTCTCTTTTGTCCGGTCGGTCGAGTTAACACAAAAACTGCAACGTTTACCAAGCAAAGATATACCGGACAGTTTTCATCCCTCTTCTAATGAACGTGACTTAACATGTAACAAAAAGGAGAAGAAACACTTTGTTAAGAAATGCATTTTATTTCAAAATCTTACTCTCATGTTTGATCGGTAATCAAGGTTTTTGACAGGGTCACATAATGTATTAATTTGGAAAGATGATTGTTCTTCAAAACGGGAACGTGAAGTTAGAAGTGAGCAGTTACAGCAGTGACAGCAGTGAGATGATATAACTGCCGCAGCGGCAACAGTAGAAGCAGTACGATCGTTTTTACTGCGGCGGTCACAGCAGTGACAGCAGTAGGATCGTTTTTACTGCGACAGTAACAGCAGTGACAGCAGTAAGATCGTTTTTACTGCGGCAGTAACAGCAGTCACAGCAGTACGATCGTTTTTACTGCGGCAGTAACAGCAGTGACAGCAGTAAGATCGTTTTTACTGCGGCAGTAACAGCAGTGATAGCAGTAAGATCATTTTTACTGCGGCAGTAACAGCACTCACAGCAGTAAGATCGTTTTTACTGCGGCAGTAACAGCAGTGACAGCAGTAAGATCGTTTTTACTGCGGCAGTAACAGCAGTCACAGCAGTAAGATCGTTTTTACTGCAATGACAGCAGTAAGATCGCTTTTACTGCGGCAGTAACAGCAGTGACAGCAGTAAGATCGTTTTTACTGCGGCAGTAACAGCAGTCACAGCAGTAAGATCGTTTTTACTGCGGCAGTAACAGCAGTCACAGCAGTAAGATCGCTTTTTCTGCGGCAGTAACAGCAGTCACAGCAGTAAGATCGTTTTTACTGCGGCAGTAACAGCAGTCACAGCAGTAAGATCGTTTTTACTGCGGCAGTAACAGCAGTCACAGCAGTTAGATCATTTTTACTGCGGCAGTAACAGCAGTGAGATCGTTTTTACTGCGGCAGTTACAGCAGTGACAGCAGTAAGATCGTTTTAACTGCGACAGTTACAGCAGTGACAGCAGTAGGATCGTTTTTACTGCGACAGTAACAGCAGTTACAGCAGTAAGATCGTTTTTACTGCGGTAGTAACAGCAGTTACAGCAGTAAGAGCAGTACGATGTTCTTAGATTATGAAAAAAAACAACACCAAAATCATCTTACTGCCGCAGTTACAGCAGTGACAGCAGTAAGATCGTTTTTACTGCGGCAGTTACAGCAGTTACAGTAGTAAGATCGTTTTTACTGCGGCAGTTACCGCATTTACAGCAGTAAGATCGTTTTTACCTCGGCAGGAACAGCAGTAAGATCGTTTTTACTGCGGCAGTAACAGCAGTTACAGCAGTAAGATCAGTCCGATGTTCTTAGATTATAAAAACAACACCAAATTCATCTTACTGCCGCAGTTACAGCAGTGACAACAGTAAGGTAGATTTTATGCCGCAGTCACAGCAGTTACAGCAGTAAGATCATCTTACTGCCACAGTAACAGCAGTGAGAGCAGTAAGATAATCTGTTTTGCAATAAACTTTGATGAGTGATCCGGAACTGCAAGAATTTTATGTCTTGTTAAATTAAAATTGATGTCTACATTTACTTACAATTAATTGTTTAGTAACTGAATCGTTATTTTATTCCGAATGCTGTTTACTGTCTTTTTTACCATTTTGAAGGAATATGGTACAATTGTTAAAGTAGAATCATTTTTATTTAAAAAATTCTTGGTTAACTTTTAGTGACCAGAAATTGTCCGGACTAAATTTTTTGGACTCGGGAAGTAATGTTCAGGCGATAGCCGGAAGTGATCCGGAATACCCCATGTTGGGGTGATCCGGAACTACCTATTTTGTTGAATTTTCATATTTACGCACGCGCATTGTTAAGTGACTATTTTTTACATTTATTCCGAATAAAAGTGACTGTTTTTTTAAAACAATTTTGAGAATTACGCTACAGTTGCTAAAATAGCATCAATTTTACCGTGCAAACTCTTAGATTATAAAAACAACACCAAAATCATCTTACTGCCGCAGTTACAGCAGTGACAGCAGTAAGATCCTTTTCACTTCGGCAGTAACAGCAGTAAGATCGTTTTTACTGCGGCAGTAACAGCAGTTACAGCAGTAAGATCAATACGATGTTCTTAGATTATAAAAAACAACACCAAAATCATCTTACTGCCGCAGTTACAGCAGTGACAGCTGTAAGATAGTTTTTACTGCCGCAGTCACAGCAATTACAGAAGTAAGATCATCTTACTGCCACAGTAACAGCAGTGACAGCAGTAAGATAATCTTTTTTTGCAATAAACTTTGATGAGTGATCCGGAACTGCCAGATTTTTATATCTTGTTGAATAAAACTTGATTTCTACATTTACTTAAAATTAATTGTATAGTAACTGAATCGTAATTTATTCCGAGTGCTGTTTACAGTCTTTTTTTTTACCATTTTGAAGGAATATGGTACAATTGTTTAAGTAGAACCATTTTTATTTAAAATATTCTTGGTTTACTTTTAGTGATCAGAAATTTTCCGGACTTAATTCTTTGGACTCTGGAAGTAATGTTCATGCGATAGCCGGAAGTGATCCGGAATACCCCATGTTGGTGTGATCCGGAACTACCTATTTTTTTTTCTTAATGAATGAAACGCAGTTTCCATATTTACGCACGCGCATTCTTTAGTAACTAATTTTTACCTTTATTCCGAGTAAAAGTGACTTTTTTTTACTATTTTGAGAATTACGGAACAGTTGCTTAAATAGCATCCATTTTACCGTGCAAACTCTTAGATTATAAAAAAACAACACCAAAATCATCTCACTGCCGCAGTTAAAGCAGTGACAGCAGTAAGATCGTCTTTACTGCGGCAGTAACAGCAGTAAGATCGTTTTAACTGCGGCATTAAGGGCAGTGACAGCAGTAAGACCATTTTTACTTCGGCAGTAACAGCAGTAACAGCAGTACGAAATTCTTAGATTATAAAAAACAACACCAAAATCATCTGACTGCCTCACTTACAGCAGTGACAGCAGTAAGATTGTTTTTACTGCGGCAGTAACAGCAGTTACAGCAGTTAGATCAGTACGATGTTCTTATATTACAAAAAACAACACCAAAATCATCTTACTGCCGCAGTTACAGCAGGGACAGCAATAAGGTCGTTCTTACTTCGGCAGTAACAGCAATGACAGCAGTAAGATCGTTTATACTGCGGCAGTCACAGCAGTGACAGCAGTAAGATCGTTTTTACTGCGGCAGTAACAATAGTTACAGCAGTATCATCAGTACGATGTTCTTAGATTATAAAAAACAACACCAAAGAATAAGAACATATTACTGCTGTAACTGCTGTAACTGCGGCAGTAAGATGATCTTACTGCTGTCACTGCTGTAATTGCGGCAGTAAGATGATTTTTGTTATGGTTTTTGAATATAAGAACATCTTACTGCTGTAACTGCTACTACTGCCGCAGTAAAAACGATCTCACTGCTGTCACTGCTATAACTGCGGCAGTAAGATGTTTTTTGTTGTTTTTTTTATTCTAAGTACATCTTACTGCTGTAACTGCTACCACTGCCGCAGTAAAAACGACCTCACTGCTGTCACTGCTGTAACTGCGGCAGTAAGATGATTTTTGTTATATTTTTTAATCTGAGAACATATTACTGCTGTAACTGCTGTACCTGCCGCAGTAAAAAGATAAGAACATATTACTGCTGTAACTGCTGTAACATCCGCAGTAAAAAGATCTTACTGCTGTCACTGCTATTACTGCGGCAGTAAGATGTTTTTTGTTGTTTTTTTTTTAATCTAAGAACATCTTACTGCTGTAACTGCTACTACTGCCGCAGTGAAAACGATGTCACTGCTGTCACTGCTGTAACTGCGGCAGTAAGATGATCTTACTGCTGTCACTGCTGTAACTGCGGCAGTAAGATGATTTTTGTTGTTTTTTTTTAAATCTATGTACATCTTACTGCTGTAACTGCTACTACTGCCGCAGTGAAAACGATCTCACTGCTGTAACTGCTGTTACTGCCGCAGTAAAACAATCTTACTGCTGTCACTGCTGTTGCTGCCGCATTAAAAACGAACTCACTGCTGTCACTGCTGTAACTGCGGCAGTAAGATGATCTTACTGCTGTCACTGCTGTAATTGCGGCAGTAAGATGATTTTTGTTATAGTTTTTGAATATAAGAACACATTACTGTTGTAACTGCTGTAATTGCCGCAGTGAAAACGATCTCACTGCTGTCACTGCTATAACTGCGGCAATAAGATGATTTTTGTTATATTTTTTAATCTAAGAACATATTACTGCTGTAACTGCTGTAACTGACGCAGTAAAAAGATAAGAACATATTACTGCTGTAACTGCTGTTACTGCCGCAGTAAAAATATCTTACTGCTGTCACTGGTATAACTTCGGCAGTAAGATGTTGTTTGTTGTTTTTTTAATCTAAGAACATCTTACTGCTTTAATTGCTACTACTGCCGCAGTAAAAACGATCTCACTGCTGTCACTGCTGTAACTGCGGCAGTAAGATGATTTTTGTTATATTTTTTAATTTAAGAACATATTACTGCTGTAACTGCTCTTACTGCCGCAGTAAAAAGATAAAAACATATTACTGCTGTAACTGCTGTAACTGCCGCAGTAAAAAGATCTTACTGCTGTAACTGCTATAACTGCGATAGTAAGATGTTTTTTTTGTTGTTTTTTTTAATCTAAGAACATCTTACTGCTGTAACTGCTACTACTGCCGCAGTAAAAAACGATCTTACTGCTGTCACTGCTGTAACTGCGGCAGTAAGATGATTTTTGTTATATTTTTTTTAATCTACGAACATATTACTGCTGTAACTGCTGTAACTGCCGCAGTAAAAAGATAAGAACATATTACTGCTGTAACTGCTGTAACTGCTGTAACTGCTGTAACTGCCGCAGTAAAAAGATCTTACTGCTGTCACTGCTATAACTGCGACAGTAAGATGTTTTTGTCGTTTTTTTTAATCTACGTACATCTTACTGCTGTAACTGCTACTACTGCAGCAGTGTAAACGATCTTACTGCTGTCACTGCTGTAAATGCGGCAGTAAGATGATTTTTGTTATATTTTTAATCTAAGAACATATTACTGCTCTAACTGCTGTTACTGCCGCAGTAAAAAGATCTTACTGCTGTCACTGACATAACTGCGGCAGTAAGATGTTTTTTGTGGTTGTTTTTTAAATCTAAGAACATCTTGCTGTAACTGCTACTACTACCGCAGTGAAAACGATGTCACTGCTGTCACTGTTGTAACTACGGCAGTAAGATTATCTTACTGCTGTCACTGCTATAACTGCGGCAGTAAGATATTTTTTGTTGTTTTTTTTAACCTACGTACATCTTACTGCTGTAACTGCTACTACTGCCGCAGTGAAAACGATCTCACTGCTGTCACTGCTGTAACTGCGGCAGTAAGATGATCTTACTGCTGTCACTGCTGTAACTGCGGCAGTGAGATGATTTTTGTTATTGTTTATGAATATAAGAACACATTACTGCTGTAACTGCTGTAACTGCCGCAGTAAAAACGATCTTACTGCTGTGACTGCTATAACTGCGGCAGCAAGATGTTTTTGTTTTGTTTTTTCTTATTATAAGAACATATTACTGCTGTAACTGCTGTAACTGCCGCAGTAAAAAGATCTTACTGCTGTCACTGCTATAAATGCGGCAGCAACATGTTTTTTGTTGTTTTTTAAATCTAAGAACATCTTACTGCTGTAACTGCTACAACTGCCGCAGTGAAAACGATGTCACAGCTGTCAATGCTGTAACTGCGGCAGTAAGATGATCTTATTGCTGTCACTGCTGTAACTGCGGCAGTAAGATGATTTTATTATAGGTTTTGAATATAAGAACATATTACTGCTGTAACTGCTGTAACTGCGGCAGTTAGATGATCTTACTGCTGTCACTGCTGTAACTGCGGCAGTAAGATTTTTTTTTTTAATCTACGTACACCTTACAACTGTAACTGCTACTACTGCCGCACTGAAAACGACCACACTGCTGTGACTGCTGTGACTGCGGCAGTAAGTTGATTTTTGTTATAGCTTTTGAAAATAAGAACATATAACTGCTGCAACTGCTGTAACTGCCGCAGTAAAAAGATCTTACTGCTGTCACTGCTGTAACTGCGGCAGTAAGATGATTTTTGTTGTTTTTTTTTAATCTACGTACATCTTACAGCTGTAACTGCTACTACTGCCGCAGTGAAAACGATCTCACTGCTGTCACTGCTGTGACTGCGGCAGTAAGTTGATTTTTGTTATAGCTTTTGAAAATAAGAACATATTTCTGCTGTAACTGCTGTAACTGCCGCAGTGAAAACATCTTACTGCTGTCACTGCTGTAACTGCGGCAGTAAGATGATTTTTTTAATTTTTTAATCTACGAATATATTACTGCTGTAATTGCTGTAACTGCCGCAGTAAAAAGATCTTACTGCTGTCACTGCTGTTACTGTGGCAGTTAGATGATTCTTTTGATATTTTTTAATCTACGAGTATATTACTGCTGTAACTGCTGTAACTGCAGCAGTAAAAAGATCTTACTGCTGTCACTGCTGTAACTGCGGCAGTAAGATGTTTTTGTCGTTTTTGTTAATCTACCTACATCTCACTGCTGTCACTGCTGTAACTGCGGCAGTAAGATGATCTTACTGCTGTCATTGCTGTAACTGCGGCAGTTAGATGATTTTTGTTTTTGAATATAAGAACACATTTTGCTGTAACTGCTGTAACTGCCGCAGTAAAACGTGTCACTGCTGTCACCGCTGTAACTGCGGCAGTAAGATGTTTTTTTGTTATTTCTTGAATATAAGAACATATTACTGCTGTAACTGCTGTAACTGCCGCAGTAAAAACGATCTTACTCATGTCACTGCTATAACTGCGGCAGAAAGATGATTTTTATTTATTTTTTATTCCAAGTACATCTAGAAGCAGTTACAGCAGTAAAATAGTAAAATGTACGTATATTTAAAAAAAATCATCTTACTGCCGCAGTTATAGCAGTGACAGCAGTAAGATCATCTTACTGCCGCAGTTACAGCAGTGACAGCAGTGTCATCGTTTTCACTGCGGCAGTAGTAGCAGTTACAGCAGTAAAATGTTCTTCGATTAAAAAAAACAACAAAAAACATCTTACTGCCGCATTTATAGCAGTGACATCTTTTTACTGCGGCAGTTCCAGCAGTTACAGCATTAATATGTTCTTATCTTTTTACTGTGGCAGTTAAAGCAGTTACAACAGTAATATGTTCTTAGATTAAAATATATAAAAAAATCATCTTACTGCCGCAGTTACAGCAGCGACAGCAGTGAGATCGTTTTGACTGCGGCAGTAGTAGCAGTTACAGCAGTAAGATGTACTTGGAATAAAAAAAACAATAAAAAACATCTTACTGCCGCAGTTATAGCAGTGACAGCAGTAAGATCGTTTTTACTGCGGCAGTTACAGCAGTAATGTGTTCTTATATTCAAAAACTCTTACAAAAAATCATCTTACTGCCGCAGTTACAGCAGTGACAGCAGTAAGATCATCTTACTGCCGCAGTTCCAGCAGTGACAGCAGTAAGATCGTTTTCATTGCGGCAGTACTAGCAGTTACAGCACTAAGACGTACGTAGATTAAAAAAACCCAACAAAAATCATCTTACTGCCGCAATTACAGCAGTGACAGCAGTATGATCATCTTACTGCCGCAGTTACAGCAGTGACAGCAGTAATATGTACTTATATTTAAAAAATATAACAAAAATCATCTTACTGCCACAGTTACAAGAGTGACAGCAGTGAGATCGTTTTTACTGCGGCAGTAGTAGCAGTTACAGCAGTAAGATGTACTTAGAATAAAAAAACAACAACAAAAAAACCCATCTTACTGCCGCAGTTATAGCAGTGACAGCAGCAAGATCTTTTTACTGCGGCAGTTACAGCAGTTACAGCAGTAATATGTACTTATATTCAAAAAATATAACAAAAATCATCTTACTGCCACAGTGACAGCAGTGACAGCAGTGAGATCTGTTTTACTGCGGCAGTAGTAGCAGTTACAGCAGTAAGCTGACTTGGAATAAAAAAACCCCCCAAAAAACAACATCTTACTGCCACAGTTATAGCAGTTACAGCAGTAAGATCTTTTTACTGCGGCAGTTACAGCAGTTACAGCAGTTCCAGCAGTCATATGTTATTAGATTAAAAAAATCATCTAACTGCCGCAGTTACAGCGGTGACAGCAGTGAGATCGTATTTACTGCGGCAGTAGTAGCAGTTACAGCAGTAAGATGTACTTCGAATAAGAAACAACATCTTACTGCCGCAGTTAAAGCAGTGGCAGTGACAGCAGTAAGATCGTTTTTACTGCGGCAGTTACAGCAGTTACATCAGTAATATGTTCTTATATTAAAAAAATATAACAAAAATTATCATACTACCGCAGTTACAGCAGTGACAGCAGTGAGATCATTTTTACTGCGGCAGTAGTAGCAGTTACAGCAGTAAGATGTACTTAGAATAAAAAAAACAACAAAAAACATATTACTGTCGCAGTTATAGCAGTGACAGCAGTAAGATCTTTTTACTGCGGCAGTTACAGCAGTTACAGCAGTAATATGTACTTATATTAAAAAATATAACACAAATCATCTTACTGCCACAGTTACAGCAGTGACAGCAGTGAGATCTGTTTTACTGCGGCAGTAGTAGCAGTTACAGCAGTAAGCTGACTTGGAATAAAAAACAACAACAAAAAAACCCATCTTACTGCCACAGTTATAGCAGTTACAGCAGTAAGATCTTTTTACTGCGGCAGTTACAGCAGTTACAGCAGTAATATGTTATCAGATTAAAAAAAAATCATCTAACTGCCGCAGTTACAGCGGTGACAGCAGTGAGATCGTATTTACTGCGGCAGTACTAGCAGTTACAGCAGTAAGATGTACTTCGAATAAAAAACAACATCTTACTGCCGCAGTTAAAGCAGTGGCAGTGACAGCACTAAGATCGTTTTTACTACGGCAGTTACAGCAGTTACAGCAGTAATATGTTCTAATATTAAAAAAATATAACAAAAATCATCATACTACCGCAGTTACAGCAGTGACAGCAGTGAGATCGTTTTTACTGCGGCAGTAGAAGCAGTTACAGCAGTAAGATGTACTTAGAATAAAAAAACAACAACAAAAACATATTACTGTCGCAGTTATAGCAGTGACAGCAGTGAGATCTTTTTACTGCGGCAGTTACAGCAGTTACAGCAGTAATGTGTTCTTATATTCAAAAACTATAACAAAAATCATCTTACTGCCGCAGTTACAGCAGTGACAGCAGTGAGATCGTTTTCACTGCGACAGTAGTAACAGTTACAGCAGTAAGATGTACGTAGATTAAAAAAAACGACAAAAACATATTACTGCCGCAGTTATAGCAGTGAAAGCAGTAAGATCTTTTTACTGCGGCAGTTACAGCAGTTACAGCAGTAATATATTCGTAGATTAAATTATATAAAAAAATCATCTTGCTGCCGCAGTTAGCGGGTGACAGAAGTAAGATCTTTTTTTGCGGCAGTTACAGCAGTTACAGCAGTAATATATTCGTAGGTTAAAAAACGTAAAAAAAAATCATCTACTGCCGCAGTTACAGCAGTGACAGCAGTAAGATCTTTTTACTGCGGCAGTTACAGCAGTTACAGCAGTAATATGTTCTTATTTTCAAAAACTATAACAAAAATCAACTAACTGCCGCAGTTCTAGCAGTGACAGCAGTGAGATAGTTTTCACTGCGTCAGTAGTAGCAGTTACAGCTGAAAGGTGTACGTAGATTAAAAAAAACAAAACAAAAATCATCTTACTGCCGCAGTAACAGCAGTGACAGCAGTAAGATCATCTTACTGCCACAGTAACAGCAGTGACAGCAGTAAGATCATCTTACTGCCGCAGTTACAGTAGTGACAGCAGTAAGATTATCTTACTGCCGCAGTTACAGCAGTGACAGCAGTGAGTTCGTTTTTAATGCGGCAGTAATAGCAGTTACAGCAGTAAATTGTACGTAGATAAAAAAAAACAAAAATCATCTTACTGCCGCAGTTACAGCAGTGACAGCAGTCAGATCATCTTACTGCCACAGTTACAGCAGTGACAGCAGTGACATCGTTTTCACTGCGGCAGTAGTAGCAGTTACAGCAGTAAGATGTACGTAGATTAAAGAAAAACAACAAAAATCATCTTACTGCCGCAGTTACAGCAGTGACAGCATTAAGAACATCTTACTGCCGCAGTTACAGCAGTGACAGCAGTGACATCGTTTTCACTGCGGCAGTAGTAGCAGTTACAGCAGTAAGGTGTTCTTAGATTAAAAAAAAACAACAAAAAAAGCTCTTTCTGCCGCAGTTATAGCAGTTACAGCAGTAAGATCTTTTTACTGCGGCAGTAACAGCAGTTACAGCAGTAATATGTTCTCAGATTTAAAAAATATAAAAAAATCGTCTTATTGCCGCAGTTACAGCAGTGACAGCAGTGATATCGTTTTTCTGCGGCAGTAGTAGCAGTTACAGCAGTAAGATGTTCTTAGATTAAAAAAACAACAAAAAACATCTTACTTCCGCAGTTATAGCAGTGACAACAGTAAGATCGTTTTTACTGCGGCAGTTACAGCAGTTACAGCAGTAATGTGTTCTTATATTCAAAAACTATAACAAAAATCATCTGACTGCCGCAGTTACAGCAGTGACAGCAGTGAGATCGTTTTCACTGCGGCAGTAGTAGCAGTTACAGCAGTAAAATATGCGTAGATTAAAACAAAAATTATCTTTCTGCCGCAGTTACAGCAGAGACAGCAGTAAGATCATCTTACTGCCACAGTTACAGCAGTGACAGCAGTGACATCGTTTTCACTGCGGCAGTAGTAGCAGTAACAGAGGTAAGATGTTCTTAGATTTAAAAAAAAAACAAACAAAAAACATCTTACTGCCGCATTTATAGCAGTGACTGCAGTAAGATCATTTTACTGCGGCAGTTACAGCAGTAATATGTTCTTATCTTTTTACTGCGGCAGTTAATAAATAATAATAATAAATAATAATATTATAAATAAATTCTTTATCTTTAGAGGATAACATATTTGGCATAGCCATTCTTACATATGGTCTTCTCAAAAACAAGTACAAATAGTTACAAATTTACATTCATACAAACATACATTCTCATGATACAATTGAAAGAAAGAAAAAAAAATAAAGTTACAATTAAAATTTCAAGAACAGTATGAAAAGGATGAAAACAGACAAATTTAAATGATAAATTTTAACAAAAGATTCATTACCCAAACATTTTTAACATTTATACATAATTAAAATGTAAGTGTCTTGACAATGCACTACATATTATCAAATAAGAATTTTTTAACATGTTTTAAATGATTTTACTGATTTGCATGTTTTTACAATCAGGGGAAGAGAGTTCCATAAATTTGGAGCAACAACTGAAAATGATTTACTGTATAATAGAGTGTTAAATTTTGGAACTAATAGATTCCCATTTGAAATAGATCTTAATTGCCTGTCATTGCTATATGTTAGTTCTTTAAACATTGAAGCTATATACACTGGAGCTAAGTTATGTAATGCTTTGTAGGTAAGTAAAAGAATATGGTATTTGATACGCCACTGGATTGGCAGCCAGCTTAAGTTTTTAAACATGATTGATGAAGGCGTAGTAAGCCCTGTTTTAAGAATAATTCGCGCTGCTCGTTTTTGTAGTTTTTCGAGTTGAAAATATTGGATGAGTTAGTTCCGCCCCAAACCAAACAACCATAATCAAATAAGGGAATTATATACGCATTGTAATACTTTATCAATCAGTCTTGAGAGACGTATGAAGATAATAACTGCATGAGAGTAAGTTTACGGGAAATCTGAGTAGCCATATGATGAATTTGTAAGTTCCAAGTCAGTTTATTATCTATACTTACTCCTAGTAACCTTTGTTGGGTAACATTTGCAACAGATGTATTTTCAATATATAGGCTAATATTTGATACCTTTGCAAGTCTGTTACGCGTCCCGATTAACATTACTGATGATTTTTCTGCATTAAGGTGCATATCATTATTTACGCACCAGTTTAATACTGTATCATTTGCTGACTGCAATTTTTGTTTAATAATATCTACATTTTTGTCATGTGTATGTACAGTCGTGTCATCCGCAAAGAGGTCGGTCGAACAATCATTGATATATAAGGGTAGATCGTTGATAAACATAAGGAATAATACAGGTCCTAACACAGGGCCCTGTGGGACTCCCATTGTAACAGGCCGCGGCTCAGATACACTATTTTTAATTACAACGCTCTGAACACGTCCGTTCAGGTAAGAATTGAAAAAAATCGACAGCATTGTCGGAGAATTTGTTAATCTTAAGTTTATTTAAAAGCAGCTGGAAATCAACTAAATCAAATGCTTTCCTGAGGTCGTAAAATATTGCCCCGGTTAATTCACAGCATTCATATTTCCTAGCCAGTTATCAATTATTTTAACAAGGGCCGTTTGACATGAATGCAACTGTCTAAACCCCGATTGTCCTTCGTTAATTAAGTTGTACTTATTAAGGAAAGACAAAAGGTTTCTCACTATGTGTCGTTCAAATATTTTTGATGTTATGGGAAGTATCGATATTGGTCTATAATTAGTAGGATTGGATTTGTCACCGGTTTTAAACCTCGGAAAAACGTTGGCATGTTTAAGGGAGTTAGGAAATGTATTATTGATAATACAGTTATTAATTTACTTTGTAATACTTGTAGCTATAACATTCGCAGATAGTTTAATTAATTACGGACTAAGTCCATCTAGAGCAGTTGCTTTTGTTTTGTTTGCGTAAAAAATTCAAAACTTCATTTTCTTTAATAAAAGGAATAGTAAAGTAAATGAAATTTGGAACTCTTGTATTCACAAATTCTTCCAATTTGTCAAGTGAACCATTATTTGAGATAATTCTATTGGTAGAGTTGATGTTATAAACGTCTTTAATATTGGTAAAATATTCATTTAAAATGTTCACAATTTCACTGATGTCATTTATCGTACGCCCATCAATTTCAAGAGAGTTAATAATATCCCTATGCCCAGAGTTACCACGTAGGTCATTAATATGTTTCCATAAATACGAGATATTTTTCTTGTCTTCGATTGCAGATTCTATTAACCGCTGTTTGTTTTCCCTATTAAGGCACTTTACTTTGTTTCGCCAGTATGTATATAGTAGCCACTGTTTAGTTCTATGGTAATAATCTCTATTACGCCCTGCCTTAATAATATCTTCATTTATCCAATCAGGTCTACTAATATTCTTAACACTTTTGGTTTTTAAGGAAGAATGACAATTTAACACATACATAAAAGTGGCAGTCCATCTTTGAAATTCATCATCAGTGTTGCTGGATATTGAAACATCTGAACATGACTTTTGTAAATCACTTAAAAAGTCTACTTCAGAAAACTTTCGAAAAGATCGATAAGTAATTTCAGTATGTGTTAGTTTTGTATTGCAACTACCTTGTACGCATCTTGTAAAACAAATTGGATAGTGATCACTAATCGCAACTTGAGCTACAAAAAATTCAAAAAAATTAATATCACAGTTGCGGGCATATAAATGATCAATAATAGATGCTGACGATTTAGTTACGCGAGTGTGGCTTTTAATAAGTTGACATAAATAATGATTTCTTATGCACTGTGCCCATGCTTGGTTTTTAATAGAGTCGGTGTCAGTGCAATAATTTATAGTAAAGTCACCAAGTATATACATTTCAAGATTACACATTGACGCGGTTTCAATCTGCCTTTCAAAACTTTCACTCCAACTAACTGGAGCCCACGGTGGTCGGTATACAGAGCAAACAAGAATTGGTTTGATACTTTTAATCCTTACCTCTACCCATCGGCTCTCAACATCATCATTTTCTAAGTCAAGCCTACGTGTTTAGTGTAGATGATCAGCTATGTATAAAACTATCCCACCCCCGGACGTTTTACTAATATTTGTACAATCACGATCTTTTCGATCGATAATAAAATTCGGAACAGAAATGATTTCGTTTTCATCTTCATGATCTAGAAAGGTTTCGCATACACCTATTAAATAAATATTATTTGATCTATATACCAACATTTTTAGTTCATCTAATTTAGAAAGTAGGTGATACAGCAGTAATATGTTCTTAGATTAAAAAATATAACAAAAATCATATTACTGCCGCAGTTAAGCAGTGACAGCAGTGAGATCGTTTTCACAGCGGCAGTAGTAGCAGTTACAGCTGTAAGGTGTACGTAGATTAAAAAACAAAAAAAATCATCTTACAGCCGCAGTTACTGCAGTGACAGCAGTAAGATCACCTTACTGCCGCAGTTACAGCAGTAATATGTTCTTACATTCAAAAACTATAACAAAAATCATCTTACTGCCGCAGTTACAGCAGTGACCACAGTTAGATCATCTTACTGCCGCAGTGACAGCAGTTACAGCAGTAAGATCATGTTACTGCCGCAGTAACAGCAGTGACCGCAGTAAGATCATGTTACTGCCGCAGTAACAGCAGTGACCGCAGTGAGATCGTTTTCACTGCGGCTGTAGTAGCAGTTACAGCAGTAACATGTACGTAGATTAAAAAAATCATCTTACTGCCGCTGTAAGTGAGGCAGTAAGATGATTTTGGTGTTGTTTTTTTATAATCTTAGAACATCGTACTGATGATACTGCTGTAACTGTTGTTACTGCCGCAGTATAAACGATCTTACTGCTGTAACTGCTGTTTCTGCCGCAGTATAAACGATCTTACTACTGTCACTGCTGTTACTACCGCAGGAAAAACGATCTTACTGCTGACACTGCTGTGACTGCCGCAGTATAAACGATCTTACTGCTGACATTGCTGTTACTGCCGAAGTAAGAACGACCGTACTGCTGTCACTGCTGTAACTGCGGCAGTAAGATGATTTTGGTGTTGTTTTTTATAATATAAGAACATCGTACTGATCTTACTGCTGTAACTGCTGTTACTGCCGCAGTAAAAACGATCTTACTGCTGTCACTGCTGTAAGTGAGACAGTAAGATGATTTTGGTGTTGTTTTTTATAATCAAAGAATTTCGTACTGCTGTAACTGCTGTTACTGCCGCAGTAAAAACGGTCATACTGCTGTCACTTCACTTTTTGCCATGTAAAAACGATCTTACTGCTGTCACTGCTGTTACTGTCGCAGTAAAGACGATCTTACTGCTGTCACTGCTTTAACTGCGGCAGTGAGATGATTTTGGTGTTGTTTTTTTTATAATCTAAGAGTTTGCACGGTAAAATGGATGCTATTTTAGCAACTGTTCCGTAATTCTCAAAATAGTAAAAAAAACAGTCACTTTTATTCGGAATAAAGGTAAAAAATAGTTACTAAAAATGCGCGTGCGTAAATATGGAAACTGCGTTTTATTCATTAAGAATTAAAAAAAATAGGTAGTTCCGGATCACCCCAACATGGGGTATTTCGGATCACTTCCGGCTATCGCATGAACATTACTTCCAGAGTCCAAAAAATTTAGTCCGGAAAATTTCTGGTCACTAAAAGTAAACCAAGAATATTTTAAATAAAAATGGTTCTACTTTAACAATTGTACCATTTTCCTTCAAAATAGTAAAAAAAGACAGCAAACAGCACTCGGAATAATTTACGATTCAGTTACTATACAATTAATTTTAAGTAAATGTAGAAATCATTTAAATTCAACAAGATATAAAAATCTGGTAGTTCCGGATCACTCATCAAAGTTATTGCAAAAAAAGATTATCTTACAGCTGTCACTGCTGTAACTGCGGCAGCAAGATGATTTTGGTGTTGTTTTTTATAATATAAGAACATCGTATTGATCTTACTGCTGTAACTGCTGTTACTGCCGCAGTAAGCACGATCTTACTGCTGTTACTGCCGAAGTGAAAACGATCTTACAGCTGTCACTGCTGTAACTGTCGCAGTTAAAACGATCTTACTGCTGTCACTGCTGTAACTGCGGCAGTAAGATGATTTTGGTGTTGTTTTTATAATCTATAGCAACTGTACCATAATTCTCAAAATTGTAAAATAAACAGTCACTTTTATTCGGAATAAAGGTGAAAAATAGTTACTTAACAATGCGCGTACGTAAATATGAAAATTCAACATAATAGGTAGTTCCGGATCAACCCAACATGGGGTATTCCGGATCACTTCCGGCTATCGCCTGAACATTACTTCCCGAGTCCAAAAAATTTAGTCCGGACAATTTCTGGTCATTAAAAATTAACCAAGAATTTTTTAAATAAAAATGATTCTACTTTAACAATTGTACCATATTCCTTCAAAATGGTAAAAAAGACAGTAAACAGCATTCGGAATAAAATTACGATTCAGTTACTATACAATTAATTGTAAGTAAATGTAGACATCAATTTTAATTCAACAAGACATAAAATTCTTGCAGTTCCGGATCACTCATCAAAGTTTATTGCAAAAAAGATTATCTTAATGCTCTCACTGCTGTTACTGTGGCAGTAAGATGATCTTACTGCTGTAACTGCTGTGACTGCGGCAGTAAAAACTATCTCACTGCTGTCACTGCTGTAACTGCGGCAGTAAGATGAATTTGGTGTTGTTTTTATAATCTAAGAACATCGGACTGATCTAACTGCTGTAACTGCTGTTACTGCCGCAGTAAAAACGATCTTACTGCTGTTCCTGCCGAAGTAAAAACGATCTTACTGCTGTAAATGCTGTAACTGCCGCAGTAAAAACGATCTTAGTGCTGTAACTGCTGTTACTGCCGCAGTAAAAACGATCCTACTGCTGTCACTGCTGTAACTGCGGCAGTAAGATGATTTTGGTGTTGTTTTTTTATAATCTAAGAACATCGTACTGCTCTTACTGCTGTAACTGTTGTTACTGCTTAGTAAAAACGATCTTACTGCTGTAACTGCTGTTACTGCCACAGTAAAAACGATCTTACTGCTGTAACTGCTGTTACTGCCGCAGTAAAAACGATCTTACTGCTGTCACTGCTGTTACTGTCGCAGTAAAAACAATCTTACTGCTGTCACTGCTGTTACTGCCGCAGTAAAAACGATCTTACTGCTGTCACTGCTGTTACTGCCGCAGTAAAAACTATCTTACTGCTGTCACTGCTGCAACTGCGGCAGTAAGATGAATTTGGTGTTGTTTTTATAATCTAAGAACATCGGACTGATCTTACTGCTGTAACTGCTGTTACTGCCGCAGTAAAAACGATCTTACTGCTGTTCCTGCCGAAGTAAAAACGATCTTACTGCTGTAAATGCTGTAACTGCCGCAGTAAAAACGATCTTACTGCTGTCACTGCTGTAACTGCCGCAGTTAAAACGATCTTACTGCTGTCACTGCTGTAACTGCGGCAGTAAGATGATTTTGGTGTTGTTTTTTCATAATCTAAGAACATCGTACTTGTCTTACTGCTGTTACTGCCGCAGTAAAAACGATCTTACTGCTGTAACTGCTGTTACTGCCGCAGTAAAAACGATCTTACTGCTGTAACTGCTGTTACTGCCGCAGTAAAAACGATCTTACTGCTGTCACTGCTGTTACTGTCGCAGTTAAAACGATCTTACTGCTGTCACTGCTGTAACTGCCGCAGTAAAAACGATCTTACTGCTGTCACTGCTGTTACTGCCGCAGTAAAAACGATCTTACTGCTGTCACTGCTGTTACTGCCGCAGTAAAAACGATCTTACTGCTGTCACTGCTGTTACTGCCGCAGTAAAAACGATCTTACTGCTGTCACTGCTGTTACTGCCGCAGTAAAAACGATCTTACTGCTGTCAATGCTGTTACTTCCGCAGTAAAAACGATCCTACTGCTGTCACTGCTGTGACTGCCGCGGTAAAAACGATCTTACTGCTGCTACTGTTGCCACTGCGGCAGTTATATCATCTCACTGCTGTCACTGATGTAACTGCTCACTGCTAACTTCACGTTGCTCTTCAGAACTCACTAGTGTTTCAGTTATATAATTTGTGATATATAATTATGGTACCATGCCTTGTTTATTATTTAGTAATTTGAGTATAAAATCGCTATACAAGTTTTAGCTTTCCAGAAAGCTAGTCGGTCATTAGCAGATAAATTAACAGAATAAGTATTATCTGCAAGTCGAAAACGTTACAACAAAAATCACTCGTGATGATGATGTGGATGGTGATGTTTCGCTGACGTTAATGAGGGCAAGCTGCTGCTGCTGCGGACAAATATAATGGCAACGGTGTTTAGAATCGGTTCATTGTATGAACTGTGTGATATATACGGTCAGATATTTATCGTTAATTTGCACAAACGTATATGTCACAAGAAGACAGGTGGGATTAATTCGGCCGAATATGTCACATCGTGTGACATATACTTTTTGTGACATATACGGTCTAACAAAGCACTCCCTGCCACAATTACACTGTTCTCTTAAAGTTTTCTTAAGGTCTGCTAAGTTCAATGCTCTCCTCTTCATTTGTTTTCCTTTGCTTACATCAGCTGCAATCAAATACGAAGCAAAATTCTAAGAAATGTTAGTTAACCCTTTCTTATACATGTATATATACGCCTTTTATCACACGGCGAACATTTTAGTTCTAGATCAGCTGGCAAATCCTTGCCATCTGATCAGGAGCTACACTGTTTTCTTTTTGATTTGTTATGTTATTTCTGACCAAAATGTGATCAGTGCAGATCCTGATCAGACGGCAAGAATTGTCAGATGATCTGGATCTACACTGGTTGCACATGCGTAAGAACGTATATATAATATATATATGGAGGGAAGGGTTTGGGAACACCTCCGTTTTCCGGAGTCACAGACAGTGCTGAAAAACCCCTGGATCAGGATTTGCAGTGTACACTTTTCATTATTTTATTTCTGAGCATTGAAGAATTAAACAGTGTAGATAAACTTCTGATCATCAAGAATGTTGATTTGAAAATAATCAATATTGTTATATTATTTGGATTCATGACTAAAGCTTCAGATGCCTTCATAAACAACATAATCAGATGTTAATTTAACCCTTTCCTCCATAGATACACCTTAATTGATTGGGCGAACAGTTTAGATCCAGATCCGTGCTGGCTGATCAGGATCTAAACTGTTCGCTTTTTGACTCGTTAGGTCATTCCTGACCAAAATGCAACCAGTGCAGATCTTTTTCAAACGGCATGGATGTGCTGGCTGATCTGGATCTTCACTTGTCACACATGCGTAAAAATTATGGGCGGCCAACACCGCCAAAAATGAATAATTTGCTTTAATTCAATCATACCACAAACACATCGGGGAACAAATCCGTTCAATTCAAACAAAAATGTTGCAAAGAAAGACTTTTATTGTCAAAACAAAGCAGTTTCTGCTTTAATTCGGTGTATTTACAAACCACGCAGCGATATTGCTCCTAAAACAAGACATAAAGTAATCGAATTCAGTGGAATATAATTATAAACGGTGCTTATTCTGCATTAATTTAATGCATCAACACACTCAATTCGGTGCAACCACATTCAATTCGGAGCAACCTCGTTTAATTCGGTGCAACGTCGTTCAATTCGGTGCAACCTCGTTCAAAGCGGCGCAACCTCGTTTAATTCACTGCAACCTCGTTCAACTCGGTGCAACCTCGTGTGATTCGGTGCAACTTCGTTCAATTCGGTGCATCATCTTTTCATTCAGTGCAACGTCGTTCCATTCGGTTCAACCTCTGTATAAATCGTCTTATCTGGAGCAGGCGCCTTGGGAATAATTAACCGCCGTAAATCATTAGTGATCATTTCAAAGAGAAGTTTTCATATTAACTGGTTCCGGGATAGGTTACCATTAAAATTTAAGTTTTATGACTTAAAATGGCACATTGTACATTTGACCTCAAATTAAGATTTATAAATGTTTTTAAATAGTTTTCGTAGCTCGAAAAATAACCCCTAAACTGCAGACCAGTGCTGATAAGACAGCTCAATTCACAGTTATTCTTGGGAAGCGAAGATTCTTGTTCAGACTTTGAATAATAATAATAATAATAATAATAATAATAATAATAATAATAATAATAATAATAATAATAATAATAATAATGTGAAGTGTTCATTACACGATTTTCAAAAGAAATATATTACATTATAAGTATCATGCATGAGTGTGAGGTGAAGATGGAAAAATCTGTCACCGAGGGTTAACTGTTTTGCGGGAACGAGGCTCTGCCGAGTTCCCGCCAAAACAGTTCACCCGAGGTGACAGATTTTTCTATCTTTACCGAATGTCTCGTGCAAGATACTTTTTCTTGCATACCTTTTATTATTTATAACATTTCTATGTATGTATACAAACTTTTTTATTTTCCTTATGCTGAAATATTGACATTAACGCTAACCTTTTTTTATAAATGACGTCAATAACTTGAATATATGACGTCACTCACGTGACTCATTCTACACGGGGGGGTGTAGGATCGAAATTTCCTACACGGGTGAAATCACTGGATGACCTGATCTGGTATGCAAGAAAATTTAAGTATAAATAGCAGATTATAAAACTATATGGAAATGCTCTAATACTGTTTATTTATTTGGACTATTAGATCTAGATCTAACCTATAAATATGTTATTGTTTTATCTGCTATAATATACCAAAGTAAGTTCTTAATCTCCAAGTTAAAGAACACACATTAAGTGTATATAACCATTTCATTTCAGAAAGGAATTGCAGAATCGGCAAACACTTCAAGCAAATAAGAAATAGAAAACTATTTAACCAGCGAAATGTCACAAGCTCCTTTTCGCGGAATATCAGCTAATGATATTATTAAAACAAATGATGGGGAAAATTAAACTAATTTTGATGGAGGAAAGCTAGGTCAAGGTCACTGCAGTTGTGAGATTTGTCGTTTTCATTGAACCTAGCAGCAGCAATCGTCAGCAGCAAAAAATCACTGTTTTCATTGTCATCAGCATTATCATTAATACATTAATCACCAATGGATCATCATCATTCGCAGGTGCAAATAATAAAAATAGACTGGTAACGAATTGCGGTTTCAGCATATCATAACTACATAGTAGAAATATTGTGGGTGAGTAGGTCGTTGGTAAAAGGTATTAGAAGTAGCGGAAGCTACTTAGCAGAAAGGGCAGAAGAAGCGTGTATCAAGTCGTAACAGAAGCAGCAGCACTGGGAGTAGTACTTGATGTTTTTGTGGTGGTGGTGGTGGTGGTGGTGGTGGTGGTGGTGGTATTACTCAAATTAGAAAAAAGCAACATATGCATATCAGGAATCGCCACACTCAAGAAACACAGCCTCCCCACGCAGCGAAAACGAAGAGAGGAAGAGAGGGAGAGAGCGCATGTTTTATATATGTATGTCAATTCAAATAGGACGCCACAAACAATTAATAAACAAGAGAACCTTTGGGGATACCGCCTTGGAACGGTCAGTGGCAAAACAAATTGCCACTGGGGGTTTAAACCAGGTTCTAGGGTGCACCAACCTCACACTTGCCCCAACAGGTTCTCGTATCACAAAACAAGTACAAATTGTCTTGGTGAAATAACTCCAACCCACCCATCAGCCCAACAATGTTGCATGCAAAAGCATACAAACATATAAACATAAGAATTTAATAGCATTGCAAAGCCAAAGGGCGGGTACTCAATGATCTTTCCGAGACCGGAGCACCTGGAGTAAAATCAGCAAGAACACGATGACAGGGATAAAAGAAACTAATCGAGCTTTTAGGTTCTTTTAAGAAAAGATTTCCCCATAAACTTTCATAAACTCTTACACCCCTGCCACCGTCGTGCAACCAAAGAGGTAAGCATAATGATCAACTGTAGATGGGTTAATCACCAGGCCTGCAGAGCGCTGTAAAATATCATGTTGGTAACCTTTCTTTTTAAATTTACAGATGGTTTTTACGAATAACCGGGAGAAATTAACACCGCCTTTTATCTTCTTAAGTTTATAAATTAAATCTCCATAAAAAACAGGCTGTGAAATTCCTTGTTGCAATAGTGATTTTAAACTGCAGCTGTATTTATGAATTAGATCTGGATATCGGCGGTAAAACTTGCAAAAGGTTTTCCTTAATTTGTGATACCGATAACCTTGTTTTAAAAGTTTTTCTGTAATGCAAAGATTACGTTCATTGAAATCATTCACATCGTTGCAAGCTCTTGAAAAGCGAACAAGCTGTGAGATATAAACCCCGTAAGAAGTTGCACGAGGAACATCGCCGTCTAGAAACGGAAAATTTACTATATTAAAATTAAAATCATCTCTTTTATCATAAATTTTAGTAGTGACGTAACCATTTTCGATGGATAGATTTAAATCAAGGAAGTTTGCTTGCTTTTCTGAAGTGTTCGCTTTGTTAAGCTGTAGTTCTTTAGGATAAATCTTATTAACCAGTGATGGAAAATGGTTATTATCTATATTTAATAAATCATCAAGGTACCTCGAGGTGTTGTTAAAAGCTGTAATAATATCATCTTGATGTTCGGTAGAAAGAGATAACATGAAATCTCTTTCATAACAGTATAAAAACAGATCAGCAACAAGGGGTGCACAATTAGTACCCATTGGAATGCCTATTACTTGTTTATAAATAGAGGTACCAAATCTCAAATAAATATTATCCAATAAAAATGTGAGCGCCTGGATAAGGTCTTGACAGGTCCATGAAGTATAATTATCATAAGAACCATCTGTAAAGAATGCCCTATGTTCATTACAAGCAATAAATGTTTTATTTTCTCTAGCAAAAGTTTTTTCAATGAGACTGGTTAGCTTGTCTCTTATTAAATTATGAGGGAGAGAAGTATACAAGGTAGAAAAATCATATGTAGACAAACAGAACGCCTGAAAATTATTTGATTTAAGTTTCTTCAAAACGTCATTTGAATTTTTTATAGACCAAAATAAATTTTTGCCAGTAGTTTCAAAAACTGTTTCGCAATACCTAATTACATGTTCTTTTATAGCTGTAAGACAAGATGTTAAGAGCACGGATAACTTTGTTGTAGTACAAGAACTAGAGTTAGCGATAAATCTTGCTTTGTACGGTGTTTTGTGCATTTTAGGCAACCAATACATAGTAGGTACTTTGTCTTGTTTAGGCTCAACACTGATTCTAAATTTTGTAATTTGTAGAGTGTGTGCAGTAACAATATCACTCTCAGATGAAGAAGTCAGTGTATAAGCATTAGTGCTATTAAGCTCTTCAGTTTGAACATTTATATAGTGTATACGTCACACTATAATAACATTATTTGAAGCCTTATCAGCAGGTGTTAAAACAAATTTGTTGTGAAAATCTTGAATACCTTTTTTCAAATGACGAAAGTTAAAACGAGGTCGAGGTGGTAGTAAAGCTATGTTTCTTTTATAGAAGGATATACGAGTGTCAATTATTTTGAATATTTGTTTTTTCCAGTTTGAAAGAGCATTAGGCTCAGCATGTTCTCGTTTACACCATTTATTGCAAAAAGAGTTTAAAGACTCTGCAATTTCCGCACGACAGGTATTAAAGTCGATGTCCGATGGAATTCTGTATTTTGGACCTTTTGAAATTAAATTGCGGATTCTAAAGTCTTTGATAACATTTAGATCCCCTGTAACGATATGACCGGCAGGTTGATAGCAAAATTTTGAATAAGAACAGTCTCAAGATAATGGTGTGTTTTCAACAATCTGTAAATCCGAGGTAATTTTGTTGTAATTGAAAATTGTGTTTCTAATAGGCTTGTTATATTTATAACAAACGATGGGTGTTTCAGTATTCTTGAAATAATTAGGTATAGCCGATTCAACAGTTTTATCTTTAAATATACTTGGAAGGTCAATAAAATCTATGCCTTTATTTAAAAATGAAATTTTAAGGAAATGTCTTTGGTGATCAGATTCCAAGTCAATATGTGGTCTTAGAACATGCCGAGTGTAACACTGAGTAAGGCTTGCAACCTCATAAAGTGGATGAGTTCTAATAACAATATCATCGGCTTCCTTATCCACTTTTTGTAAACTTGAAATAGAAAGAGAAGCTAAACGCGACAGCATAGCATGTCTTCCAGAATGTTTTAAAATATTTTGAAGGTCATGAATAGAACAATGAACACGTGATTTTCTTTTGATGTTACCATTAGTCCTTATCCCATGTGACCTCGATTTTCGTTTTCGTATTTGAAGCAATCCAAAAATGTCAAAATCAGGGTTTTTTGAAATGTTGCCTTCTTGATAAATATTATCATTTAAACCAAGTGGATAAGGAGTTTGTAGTTTTTTTATCCAATTATCTTCTGAAACAAGTCTTGCTCTAATTTTAAATGCTCTTGAAGCACTGTTATCAAATATAATTTTTTCCACAGGTTGATTACTAACGTGTTTTAAAGTGTGGCCTGATTGTTTAAAATGTTTATATAAATATGTATTGATTTTATTATTGTTTCGTATTTTAGAACATTGCTGACTAAAACGTGTTTTTAAAGGGCGTCCCGTCTGTCCTACATATTGAATGCCACAATTTAAAGCGTTTCAAGTTAAAACATAAATTATATTATCTGTTTGTCAATCAATATCTGAATTAATATTTACTGAAAAAGTAGAATTAAATAGTGGTTGTTACTGTAAAGGTAGAATATTCAGCTGCAGCTGCAGTAAAGTCTTAGGTGGAGGAGGAGCAGCAGTAAAAGGGGCAGTAGCAGCAGTAGTTAAAAGTTAAAGTCGAACTGAATGCAATAAAAGTACTTGTTGTTCTTTGAGAAGCTTTTAAGCAACAACATAACTACTAGTCTTTGGTTATTGAACTGTTTCATTGTATGAGACTGCTGCACCCTAGAACCTGGTTTAAAACTCCAGCGGCAAAATTTTTTGCCACCGACAAAACGGTAACACTTCGGGTTCTAATTTTTGTTGTTATTGTCTTTTAAATTATCTTTTTGACTGAATGTGGCTATTCCTAATATGCACATTTCATTTTTAAATGCTTGTTTAAAATGTCTAAACATCAACTGCATAGTTGTCCGTTTGTTTATTGTGCATAATGTTATAAAAGATATATAAAGTATTAACATTTGTAGTAGTTATAAAGCAGATTATTCGTAATAAGCATGGATAGTAGATTTATTATAAATGTAATTTCGTAGAGGAACAATCGTAAATACGAAGAGTAAAAAGAATTGTGCTAACTCTCGATTATAATAAGTTTCAAAGATTTTGCTACGATTTTGAAAGAATACTCCAAAATCTTAATCTTGATATTAACTTGCTAATAGTCTAATTAAAATTCCCCAAGGAAACTCTGTTGGAGAACTTTGAACCCGTGTTAAACATTATCCACGGTGTAATTTGATATTATTCTTATCAATGAAACCCGCAGTTAATTAATCAACAGGTCACAATTTCTTGGGACAAGTTACCTCTTGACCCAGAATAAAATGATATATAAAGATTGAAACATGCATCTCAATACCGTAGTAAAAATATGTTTTGTAATTTTATAGGAAAAACGTAGTTACAAATTGATATTATTTTTTTGTTATATCAGAAGTCTCGTACAGTGATCATTTGCTTGCTGAATTTATACAATGACGTGGATTTATTTGAAATTGTACCCACTAGCAATAGGCAATAGTACATGGAAATTCTGTTCCTATACAACGACATATTTTGGTCTACATTTGTCCGATGATAAATGTGACACAAGCTGTGTTTGGTTAAATTAAATGTTATAAGCCTATATAGCACTGAATATGCACGTGCAATTTGCCAGTGGGTGTTAAAAGCGGTGCAGTATTGTTTTCTTTCATATGTCTCAAAAGAAACCCCTTCTTATTCAACCAGTTTTTGTGTAACACAAAATTGGTATACCTTAAGCTTGCTTTTTAAATGAGTTATTTTAAATAAATCTTAAGAAACCGTCTGTTTTAATCATTATCTACACGTACAGGTTATATAGTCAAGCTTGAATGACGTCATCGACGTAAACAACTTTTTGAACGCGTTACGTTAAAAAATAAGTTTTAAATTAAATTTAAAGAAAGTTGCATCGAATTTTAAGTGAATTCGAATGAATTTTATACTCCTTAAAAAATTACACATTTTGATATAAAATTCATTGAAATCGGATAAAAATCTGTGAAGATATTTTAGATAGAACAGTTCAGTTCAGAGACTTCTTTTGTCGTGAAACAAATTTTAGAGAAGATGAATAGCGGGGATCTCGTAAGATCACCAATCCTGCCAGATACTTCAGCTTGGTCAGATAATAATTTCAACATTAACGATGTGGTAGTTGTAGAACGGCAATACGACCTGAACGAAGAAAAATCGTTGCAAAAGAAGCTAGCGGCAACAAAAAGAGACGATGTTGTAATATATGAAACAGGAGGAGGACTTCGGATTGTGCTGAGTTCTGGTATTATTAACGGAAAGCAATCCCAGCAGTTCACAGAGGATGACTTACCACAAATCCTAAAAGCTATTGATAGAAAGCTTTTAGAAAGTAACACTACTGTAGGCGAAGTGAATTCTGTTATTCAACAGCTTTTGCGTCATTGTTCAAACACTTCCGCTTCCGAGACTACCAACGATGATGCACCTTCATCGCGTGATGATGAATTGACTGCTTTACACGAAGCTGTTGAAAATGTGAGAAAAATCAAACAAAAAAGACATTCTGCATCATGTGAAGAGGACTCCAGTAATGATATGCTGAAAGACTTTATGAAGACAATATCAGATAATATACTCGAAATTCGACGAGAACTTCAATCACATATGACCCAAACCTTAACACAAATAGGAGAGATCAAGGATGCAGTAAGCAGTCTGATAAAACAATACCAATTATACTCTCGTGATGTGACAACTTCTGTGGAAGAAGTAAAGGAAAGTACTCACGAAATACAACATCAGCTGAATTCTGTAAATGAAAGCGTACTGCGAAAGTTGCAATCAGGAAAAAGCGTATCGCGGTTTCGCGCAGAATTAGTTGAAACAACGACGTCACTACAAGAGAGAGGCTGTGTAGTTTGTATTTGCAATGTCTGCCCAAGAAGAGATGTTGATGTTCAACCCCTAAATGAGGCAATAGCAGAAGTATGTAAAATAACAGCTGCTACCTATATAAATGTCATCAGTGCATTTATATACGGAGATGGAACAACGGCGAGCCATTACTATAATAAAGATTGCATCCATCTTAACGAAAGAGGGACCAGAACGCTTGTGTCACGGATTAACAAAGGAAAAGTGATCATCAAGCACAAGCAAGATCAATTCAGTAGAGATGCAGTGTCGCAAGAATCCAGAGATTTCCATGATCATACTTGGCGTATGAGAAGTGAACGACGGAAATGGCCAAGACGAAGCAGTAATACATGTTCATATTGTGGAAGAAACAATCATATTGCACAAAACTGTTACCGTGCTCAGCGTTGGTAGGAATTCAATGACAGACACTCCCAACAACTGGTTTGTTATAACAAATTTACCCAGCTAGCAACACTATGTCAATGTAATTTTCTTTATTGCATATGTAATCTTTATGAAGTATCAAACATTGGCAAACAAACCAGTCAACATAGTTTATTACATAACAAAAATTTAAATAATAACTCTGACACAATGGAAACTAGTACTAAATATTCAAGCAACGTTGACATTAATACAAAAGGAATATTACCATTGTGTAACCAATGTAATTTTAGTGACAATTCAGTTGTCGAAAATTATAAAAAATTTAAAATATCTAATAAAACTATTTTCAACACTAAAAATAGTACGAAACTTAATTCCACTCATGTTGAAAAAGAAATTGACTCTCCTGGTCTACCATATTCGCTACGTGTCTTACCTTGGTCGACAACAGATTGCGCATTAAAATTTTCTTTCCATAAAAAAGGTATACACATTGGTAGTTTTAACGTGCAACATTTATTGCCTAAGTTAGATGAAGTTAAAATTTTACTTAATGACGTAAGTTCTGTCGATATTTTTGGCCTATGTGAAACTTTTTTAACAGAAAATATCTTAAATTCGGATTTGCATATTAACGGTTTTACCTTTGAAAGGAAAGACAGAATCTTAAAATCTGGTGGAGGAATTCTTGTGTATATCAATGAAACTATACCATATGTCAGACGCTTTGATATTGAAGACGAAAATCTCGAAAGTGTATGGCTAGAAATCAAATTTCCTAATAGTGAACCATTCTTAACTAATTTTGTATACAGACCACCTAATTCCCCTCAGACCTGGATAGATATTTATGAAAGGCAGCTGTCAAAAGCTGAATCATTTAGCCATGAATTATTTATACTCGGCGATTTAAACATTAATTTTACGCCACCAAATATTTTTAGTAACAAGAAATGGGAACAACTTATTTGTGATTTCGGGCTATATCAATTAATAAGTACCCCTACTAGGGTAACTAAATCTTCTTCAACTATTATTGATCATATTTATGCTACGTCTCCCGATCTTATACCTGAGGTTTTAGTACCGCAGGTTGGTTTAAGTGATCACTTTCCAGTCTTATTCACAATGATATATAAAAATGAGATTAAAAATGTAGAAAAACATAAAACTATAACTTACCGATCGTTTACAAAATTTAACGAGTCAGACTTCCTCGCCGACCTTAATCTATCCAATTTAGGAAATATAGAATATTTTATTGACCCAAATGCCTCTTTAAATTGTTTGTATGATATCTTAAATAATGTTTTGTCAAAACATGCACCACTTAAATCAAAACGTGTAAAGCGATTGCGCCAACCGGGATGGTATAACGATGAAATTAAGCAAGCCAGAAAAAAGCGTGATAGGTACAAAAGTTGCAAAGACTGGACAAACTACACCATCTGGCGAAATAAATGTAACTCGTTCATTAAAGTAAACAAAAAGTCATACATCAACAATGCCGTTCATGATCGCAAAGATCCTAAATTCCTTTGGGATAGTATAAATTGTTGTTTAAATAATGGCGATTCGTCTTATCCCCGCCACTACTTACCATCTATGTTGCGTATAGATGATGACATCATAACTGGGAATGAAAACATTCTAAATGCACTAAATGATCATTTCGTAAGTATTTCTAAATGTTTAACAAAAAACGAAATTAAGAAAGAAAATTTTCAATACCTTAATGTCTATTTAAATGAAAAACTGAAACACAGATGTTTTAACATTGAACTTATAACTTGAAGTAAGTAAAATAATTGAAAAACTAGATATTAATAAATCTACAGGCTTGGACTACTTAGGGCCATATATCATCAAATTATGTAAAGATTATATATCTGTACCCATAGCTTCAATTATAAACAGCAGTATTATGCAAGGTATTTTTCCAGATCAACTAAAACTTGCTAATGTTATTCCTATACACAAAGGGGGAAGTAAGGAAGATGCAAATAATTATAGACCTATTTCTATCTTGCCAACTTTATCCAAGATTTTTGAAAGGCATATTGCAAATCAGTTATATTTATTTTTTCAACAAACGAATATAATTTATGAGTATCAGTCGGGGTTTAGAAAACAACACTCCTGCCAAACTGCTTTGGTGAAAATAATAGATTCTTGGTTAAAGGAAATTGATTCAGGGAAAATGATTGGAACAATATTTTTAGATTTTAAAAAAGCTTTTGATCTAGTTGACCATGACATCCTTCTATATAAATTAAAATTATATCACTTCTCAAATAACGCTATAACTTTTTTCAAATCATACCTCTCAAACAGAAAACAGTTAATTAAAAATGGTGCAATACGATCACAAACTCGTCATATTATTTCTGCTGTACCCCAGGGCTCAATCATAGGCCCCCTTTTATTTTTATTATACGTAAATGATTGACCGCTAAAAATTACATCAGGGGTCGATATGTATGCTGATGACGCAACTATACACGCATCTGATTGCAAACTAGAAGTAGTACAAATGAAACTACAGTTAAGTTTAAACGAAACGCAAAAATGGTGTTCAATAAATAACATGATCATTAACCCAATCAAAACAACATGTATGATCATTGATTCGAAGCAAAGGATCAATAATAATCATGAACTCAAATTATCTGTTGGGAATAAATTGCTTCAAAATGTAAAATCACAAAAATTACTAGGCGTCTATATTGACAACTGTCTTAACTGGAGTACCCATATAAATCAAACTTGTAAGAAACTTGCATCAAAATTATGTTTACTTAAACGAATATCATTCTTTCTAACAATGGAAATGAAACAACTCTTTTATAATGCATATATTGCATCTACTTTTGAATATGGTTGTATTGTTTGGAGTAACGGTAACCGTCGCGACTTAAATAGAATATACAAAATTCAAAAAAGAGCAGCAAGAATAATTCTTAAAAAACCTGTTCGCACACCTACGAAAGATCTTTTTCATATCCTAAAATGGCTTTCTTTTGAATCAAGATGTAAATATCACACTGCACTATTGGTCTACAAATCTATACATAATTTGGTTCCAAAATACATCACTAACCTTGTAAAAGTATCTAATAACCCTCGGTATAACTTGCGATCTTCTTCAAGAACTGATATTGAACACTTAAAAGGTAAAACTAACTTAATTAAAAAATGTTTCAGCTATACAGGTATGAGCGTATGGAATGATATCCCTTATGAAATTAGATCTGTCTCTTCCATATATTTATTCAAAAAACATTTAAAAACTTACTTGTTTGAAATACAACCTCTTTAAATTGTTATTACTTTTGTATTTGTATATAGTTTTTCGCATAATTTTACACGATGCATATTTGTAATCGGAATTTGCCTATAGCATGAATAGTGTATGTAATTAATTGTGTCTGTCTTTAAGTATTGATGTTTTATATGTTGTAATATATGTTTTTCGTTTATCCATTTTAGAAGGCCTCATTGAAAATAAGCAATTTCTTCATTTGACTAACTTTTATACTTGCAAATATTGTATTTGTTTGTATTAATTTTGTTGTCATAGATTTTGTCTTAATGAGTTACCTTCTTAAAATAAAGAGATTATTATTATATTATTATAGTTTTAGCTTAAAAAACTGAAGATGTTTGTGTTATTCAAAGTTATTTCGAAAATACTATGTTACATTTGAAACACATTTTTTCATAACAATATATTAAATCAATCAAACGTTTTATTTCCTATTATATAAATGGGGAAAAAAATTGTAAATAAACAGTTTGTGTTAGGAATTGATACTTTGTGTTGACTGGGAAAGGGACAAAGGGAAGAAACTGCTCAAAGGAATGCTACAGCGCCCCCTCACCGAATTCACTGGCTAACCTTCGAATTGAATGGAGTTTCATCGGCTTAAGCGATACTGAATCATATTGGATGGTGAAGCATTGCTTTGAATTAAATGATAACGGATGAGAAGGGATTTGCTATAATTAAATGTTTTGCTTCACAGTTTTAAAAGATATTATACTGAATTAAAACTCATAGATGCTTGTTTTGAATCATTATACTCTGTTTTGAATGAACTCCCTTCAAATTAAATGACATTGTGCACTTGTTTGAATGGAACTCATTCGGATTGATTGGCAGTTTGTCGTACTGAGCAAAGTTTTGCACCGAATTACATGAAAATGCATCGAATTAAGTTAAATGGTCCTATGAGTTGAATGAGTTTGGTCTGAATTATGCCAAATTTCTTTACATTAAATTAACTTATTCATTTTTGGCGGTGTTGGCCGCCCATAAAAAATGCGTATATATGGTGGAAATGGTTAAGTTTTTTCAAAAAAACAAACAAATAGACGATAGTGTCAATACTCTTGCACCTGGTGCTTTGAAGATGGTCTCCAATTTTCTCCAAAACTTGTTTGAGCCGACCCCTCTATAAAAACACGGAGAACGGCAGAGTCCAGCTGGAAAAAAGGCCCAAAATATTTTAATGAGAAGTAATATTTTGAGCTTTTCCAGCCGGAGTTGATATAAAGAACGGCTGTAATTTGCAAATAAGCATTATTAAATAACTTAACATTATTAGCCCTATAAAACGGATCTGCCACGTTCAATAACATGACGGCCTGCTTTATAACAGAGCCATTATCATTAACACTTTGTCGGCCCCGGTCCGAAAAGTTTTACAGATATAAAGTCCGCATTTGAAGTAACTGGCTTATAAGGCAGGGCCTAAAAGTGATGAAGATTTAAGCAAAAAAAACCTCTAGGAAATGGCAGCCATTTTGTTTTAACTCGATAGTATTTCTGGAGGTGCTTTTAACATTAACATTATGTCGGGGGAAGAGAAAGTTTTCTGATACCCTATTGACACTGTCGTGATCGAGCACCGGCACGGACTTTTCGGGCACCGGTATTGTCATACAATATGGCGGACTGTTTACATCTGAAAGGTATGTGTATAGATTTTACTTCACTGAATAGATCACAGACCATTTCCTTAGTTGTCGATTCATTGCATCATTTATGAAATCATATATGTAACAAATGCACATGCTTTACATATTGGAAAAGCTTTGATTGTTTCAAAATTCCAGTCTAATTTGGCGGTTTGACAGATTGCAAATATGAACCGAGAGATGTGATTTGTTTTGGGCAATACTTTTTATAGAACAACTGATCCGCAAAAGCTTCAACTGTGATGACTTCATATTGTATTTTTCTTCAAAATCCATCAGTCCCAATCCTGTTTAGATTGTTTAGATACTATAAACTGGCTTACTTTCTGTTTTGACCATACACCGGTATGGTCAGCACGCACCGGTTCAAGAATTCCGTCGAATTGTACAGATTGTTGATAAAAAGGCACCGGTTCGGTCACATTTTACATTTTGTATACGGTTCAGTCTCCATTATTTCTACCTCAAAGATACCTCTGTGCTACAACATTTTTAAAAATAAATTTTTATTTTCTGAAAGACAACAGCAAAATTTAAGAGAGAGGTATTTTAAGGGTTGACTGTTATCTAACATTTTGGTTTATCTCGGATATGTTAGTTATCACTCTACACAAATTATACATTTAATTTCAGAGGATTTCATATGATGACATCGTCTGCAAAGTTCATCAGTGTCAATCCTACGACACCGTGCCCAACGTCATGACTTGCACAACGACGATGTCAGAGATCTTTCCATTATATCTACAAGAAGTTCGTATTCTTATTCAATATTTCTAAAGTATTTAAATGACGGAAATACTATTTTAATTTCAACGATGTATTTGCATTCGTCCGAATTACCATTTTTAAAAATTCATGTTTACTTAAAAGTCTTGTTTCTTTATTTTCCAGAGATCACAAACTTCCATACAGAAAACTGATCAAGATGAAAGTGAAAAAGTATTATAGGAAAGATCATCAAACAGGAAGATGAATGTATAGCTCAACTGTGATTAGTAGTACTTATTATACTGCGAAAAAGCTCTCAAAATACTAGAAAAAATATTAAATTAATTAAACTTAAGAATTCAAATATGTTTCATTTTTTCATCGGCCGTTGCAAGAAGTGGAGATTATGGAGGGATCGCCTAGTCCGTCTGTCCGTTCTTCCGTCAAGAAATCGTTACTCCGACCAGCTCTTGTTACCTTTACAAATAACGCTGGCGGTGTATCTAAGGAAGATAAGTGTTCAACTAATTACCGGTCTAGATGACATCCCAGTTACACAGAGCCATCGGTAATTGATCGATAGTTATTTTGACAACTTATGGAGTGGACCGATGACAACGTATTAAACATCTCACTAATCGGTCATCTGTTTTCCACCAATCAACTGCTATTGTGGAAAGGTAAATTTTTATAAAAAAAAATATTGCCAACCTGTCTACAACAGATAACACCTACCAGCATCACATGAAATGTTTGTTTAAGCAATTGAACACTTGCCTATCACCGATGGCCGTTTACACAGAAAACCAGAAATAGATCACGCATGAAAACCGATCAAAACAGCGAGTAAATTTAAAATATAATGACCGATTGGGACCAAATGTCTGTGTAACTGATAAAATATATCTCAACTATACAGTTAAACAGAGGAAAGAGATTTTTGTGAAGTCCCCAAACACTACACATGTGAAATTTTTAACTATACAAGGGACAAAAATGCATTGACTTAAATTGGTATTTATTTCTTAAAAATGCAAAGCAACGCATTACATAAGAGAAGTAATGATTAGAAAATTTAATCAAACAATTGTTCATTTTGAGGTCATATTAATGTAAGAACCGTACAACATTATTCAGAAGTTTATCAGTTGTTTATTGTGTTCAAAATATCTTCCGATGACAATATCTTCTGACGCAAGACGCAATTAACACTTGAATGTTTTGTGAAGTAGAAAGAATAAATGTTTATTCGAGAAAAAATTCAAACTGTCCACCTTGATTAAAAATATAATCCGGTGTGAGCTACATGTACACATATTATTTTTTTTACTATTTATCAATTTATATTCTGCCACGGCGCACATAATTATGTTCGTTATTTATGGGATTTTCTATCTGTTGTCTGTCTTCTCACTGGATCTCCTACTTTGGTAATCTTTCCTAGCTTTCTTATCCGGTTTCTTCTTGATCTGTTTCTATATCAAAGTTGTTGTCTCTGGAAAAAAATAACTATCACGATTTATTTAAAAACAAATAAAAGTAAACATTTTGTTTAATAATCATTAAGATGTTAATTTAATTTAATTTTATTGACACTTATGAACTTTGCAGAAGATTTCATCATATGAAATCCTCTGAAATTAAATGTATAATTCGTGTAGAATAATAACCTACCATATCCGAAATAAACCAAAATGTTCGATAACAGTCAACCCTTAAATACCTCTTTCTTAAATTTTGCTGTTGTCTTTCAGAAAATAAACATTTATATTTAAAAATGTAGTACCACAGAGGTGTCTTTTAGGTAGAAATAATGGAGACTGAACCGTATACAAAATGTAAAATGTGACCGAACCGGTGCCTTTTTATCAACAATCTGTACAATTTGACGGAATTCTTGAACCGGTGCGTGCTGACCATACCGGTGTATGGTCAAAACAGAAAGTAAGCCAGTTTATAGTATCTAAACAATTTTAAAGGATTGGGACTGATGGATTTTGAAGAAAAATACAATAAGAAGTCATCACAGTTGAAGCTTTTGCGGATCAGTTGTTCTATAAAAAGTATTGCCCAAAACAAATCACATCTCTCGGTTCATATTTGCAATCTGTCAAACCGCCAAATTAGACTGGAATTTTGAAACAATCAAAGCTTTTCCAATATGTAAAGCATGTGCATTTGTTACATATATGATTTCATAAATGATGCAATGAATCGACAACTAAGGAAATGGTCTGTGATCTATTCAGTGAAGTAAAATCTATACAAATACCTTTCAGATGTAAACAGTCCGCCATATTGTATGACAATACCGGTGCCCGAAAAGTCCGTGCCGGTGCTCGATCACGACAGTGATTGAGAGCTCGCATGAATCACAGTACTTAGACAATCCTGACCAATATTAAAGTTACAAAATGTAGCATTTCCAAACAAACCGATAAAATGTACTGTTTCTACAGTTTTTATCAATGGTTTAGGCATGTTTCATGATTAAAATAAGATTAAATTGTACATAGCCGTGAAATATCCCGATTTAAAATCACTGTTTTCATTCATTTTCTCCATAATTCACAAAAAGCCTGATGTTTTACGAAGCTCGTAGCAGAGGTATAAGAATGAAACACTCTCAAATCATAGCATTAAATTTTACAGATCGTACCATGATTGTCTGGCATTATAGTTAATGACCAATGAAAATCGGGAGCGAAAAGATCGGAATCGGATGAATCGCTTTGAGCGTAAAGATCGTTTGGAGCGCATTGTCTGGAGTGAAAAAATTGGAGTGCAATCGAATTGGAATTGGACCGCAATAGGAATGGAATCGGATCGGTTATAGATGACATCAGGATCGGAAGCGGACCGGATCGGAATCGAAAAAATTGCCAATTTCATAATTTTCAGTACTGTAATAATAGATGAATGCGTAAATAATGACATGCTCCTAAATGCAGAAAAATCATCAGTAATGTTAATCGGTACACGTAACAGACTTGCACAGGTCTCAAATATTTACCTATATATTGATAATACATCTGTTACAAATGTTACCCAACAAAGGTTACTAGGGGTAACTATTAATAATAAACTGACTTGGAACTTACAAATTCATCATATGGTTACTCAGATTTCCTGTAAACTTACTCGCATGCAGTTATTATCTTCATAAGTCTATCAAGATTGTTTGATTAAGTATTACAGTGCGTATATAATTCCCTTATTAGATTATGGTTGTTTGGTTTGGGGCGGAACAAACTCATCCAATATTTTTCAACTCGAAAAACTACAAAAACGAGCAGCGCGAATTATTCTAAAAACAGGGCTTACATTTGTACTACGCCTTCATCTATCATGTTTAAACATTTAAGCTGACAGTTAAATCATTTAAAAAACATGTTAAACAATTCTTATTTGATAATATGTAGTGCATTGTCAAGACAATTACAGTGTAATTATGTATTTATAAATGTTAAAGATGTTTGGGTCATGAATCTTTTGTTATAATTGCTATTGTTATAATTTTTCATTTAAATATGTCTGTTTTCAGCATTTTCATATTGTTCTTGAAATTTTATTGTAACTTTATATTTTTTTCTTTCTTTCAATTATATTATAAGAATGTATGTATGTATGAATGTAAATTTGTAATCATTTGTACTTGTTTTTAAGAGGGCCATATGTAAGAATGGCCATGCCAAATATGTTATCCTCTCAAAATAAAGAATTTATTATTATTATTATTATTATTAATGCTGTAAAGGAGCTGTTTATATACTAAGCTCAAGTACAGATCTTCCAAAGACAAAAAATACACTTATACTCTTAAATTTACTCCTTAATATTTTTAAAGACATGACAGGGCGGCAGATACTCATTGCACTCCGTTGCCTCTTTTTTCAGGCGTAATGGTTTAACCCCCTGGACAGGGGTGACTTGAAGAGAGTAGTTATACTTTCAGGCGGATGTATGGACCTCCTGGATAAAACTGGTATTCAAACGCCGGCACGAGTGAAGCAAACCTCCTCATGTTTGTTAAATATTTTATCAGATCTGAGTTGAATGTCTGTGATAAATGTACTACTCTTAACCATTCAGATATAACACCCTTTATCTTCTGTAATCCTATTTATGTAACAATTCATAATCTCTTTAACCGTTTAGATAGAACTAAATTTTAAATGTGCTGCTTTATACTTTGACACATCATTTTAATACTTAACTATGCTTTTATTACAGCCTCTTTACACTTGTTTTAAACTGTTTACACTTGTTGTTATAGTCGGTTATAAAGCTCCTGAGAGCTTATGTTGTTTCATTGTAATTGTCTTGCCGACTCAAAAAAAAATCTTATTGTATTGTATTGTATTGCGTGGTGCACTTCTCTGTCGTTTTACACTGTATATTGTACGCAAGGGTTTACCTAGACTGGCTCCCGTCCCTATGTTCTGTTATATAGTCTCATGTCACTCATACAATAATCATCAATACCTCCAAGAAAAGCAACTCCTGCAGGTACCTTACTGATATGCATTTTACTTCCCTTATCTCCCAGAACATAGATGGTTCAGCATATCAGTAAAAAAAGGAAAATAAAATGAATAAAAAAGAAGTTAATAAGTATTTCAGTGTTTTCTTTTTATAAACCATCTAGCTGGTGCCAGGCTAGGGTTTACCTGACACCCATGAATATTCCATATAAAATCGTCTTTTAGCCATTAATTAACTGGTTAATTATACCGTAAATATGTTTTTTCTGATACAATTATCGCTTTAATAAACGAAAATGCCAGAACATGTTAAAGTGCCAGGTAAATACTTGCACACAATATAAAAATCGTTACGGTAATCGTAATCACCACCCACTAACAACCAATCCAAATAATCATGTGATTTTCCCGTTTTATTTACAACATTACATTGGTCGTCAAAAATTAGCCTAGACAGCTAACGCTGAAAAAGTGAAATATACATTTCAGGAATATACATACAGTTGTTCAGGTACATGTATTAGCGGATAGCTAAGCAGATTACCGCTTAACGGGTCTTTAAAAGTAGAAATTCTACGGACTTATCAATATCATTCAACAGACCAGAGTGTTCTCCCTTAAAAACATCATTATTTTTAAACTTTTGTAATAACTTCCCTGCTCGAGGTTTTGTTGATGATATACTTGGATTTAGGCAGTAGCAGTCTAGCAGATAGCTTCGGGGAGTATGGGATAGTTAGTGTAAGTCACTGACGGGGCTTCTCAAACCAATCTAAAAATTGTATTTTTATTATGACATGTACTGAAACATGTGCAGGGGTTTATTAAATAAAAATCAGTACCATTTGAACTGAATTAAACCGGGGAAATGCTGCAAACTATAACAGAAAAAAATCATATTACAATAGGTCATATGAAAGTAACAGAGATTTACATTTTTACTGGCACCCAGTTGCCAATTCAACTTAAAAAGTCAATACATTAAATAAAGTCGAATAGGCACACAGGTGTCATTTGCCCGTTGCCAATTCAAAAATATTCCTAATCATCGAGATATTTTGAATTGGCACCCAGATGCCAGTTGCCAATTCAACTTAAATAGCCAATGCATTAAAAAAGTCGATTTGGCACCCAGTTGCCAGTTGCCAATTCAACTTAAATAGTCAATACATTAAATAAAGTCGAATTGGCACCCAGATGTCAGTTGCCAGTTGCTAATACAACTGTGTACATCGGCTTTAATCGAATTGGCACCCAGATGCCAGTCGCCAGTTTAAAAATTTGTTTGAATTGGCAGCTAAAGTGTGAAGTTAGCTGCTAGTTGCCAATTGAATCGGCAACTGGCAGCTAACTTCACACACATGAAATGGGCTAGGATTTCCCGAAGTGTCGGCCAGAACTGCATTACCTCCATGACATGATGGTGGTCCTACGCGTTCTTGACTGATGTGAATTTTATTTCTGTGAATGCCAGTTGTCTAAATGATTATTAGCAGTCAGTTGTCTGTCATTTTGATTAAGTGTTTTACTAATAAATCAGTTAGTACATGTATCTATTGCATGTTTAGTACAAAGTTCAGAGCAAAAACTCAATTATCAAGCCAGTAAAGCCCCGATACGAATGTGTATACTTAGAATAGTTGTTAAGTGTATGCACATCAGGAATCGCCACACTCACAAAACACAACCCCACACGGCGAAAAAGAAGAGAAGAGAGAGCATGTTTGTTGTAAGTATGTGAATTCAAATAAGACGCCAAAAACAATCAACAAAATAAGATCCCTTAGGATTACCGCCTTGGAACGGTCAGTGGCAAAACAAATTGCAACTGGAACGGTCAGTGGGAAATCAAATTGCCACTGGGGGGTTTAAACCAGGATCTAGGGTGCACCTACCTCACACTTTCCCCAACAGGTTCTCATATCACAAAACAATTACAAGTTGTCTTGGTGAAGTAACTCCAACCCACCCATAAACTCAACAATGTTGCATTCAAAAGCACACAAACATATAAAACATAAGAAGCTATTAATAGCACTGAAAAGCCAAAGGGGCGGGTACTCAATGACCTTACCGAGACCAGAGCACCTGGTGCTTGTGTTTTGTGACTGGTCGCAATTTCAACCAATCAGATTCTGAAGATTTGAGACTTGTTTCCATGCTCAGTTTTATAACCTTGGGCACTGGAGTCAAATCAGCAAGAACACGATGACAGGGATAAAAAAATTCGTGATGTAAAGTTGCTCGCTACACACGAGAAGGTACTTTCCTGCTTCATCGCAATATATTTGACCTATACCCAAGATTATAAAACCAAAACTGGAAACCAGTCTCAAATCTCATGCATCTGATTGGATGAAATGGAGATAAGTGTTTATTTGATTTGAGACTGGTCTCCAAACTCAGTTTTATAACCTTATGCCCTACATCGCACTATGAATATTTTTTATATAAAGATCAGAAAAACTTTACTTGTATTAACGACGTTTATCTTTTTAAAAAGATATTTCTTTTTTAAATTTAATTGTACCCTTTATTTACTTCGTTGATTACAGCATAGATGATGTAAACGTGCTATTTTAACTGAATTCATGATAGCCTGTTTTTGATGTTATTATTCGGCGTTAGCTGTCTAATCTCACTTTTGACCTAGTTTTTCGACCAATGAAATGCTGTAAATAATACTCGTATTCTCTTATTATGCAGAGGGAAAATGAAATAAACTATTTCGATTGGTAGCTATTTACACCAGAGAGGCATCTAGCAGGGTGGAGAGGTATCTAGTGGGATTTTTATTATTATGCAGCGGAAAAATCAAATAGATTATTTCGATTGGTTGTTAGTGGGTGTTGTATTGGAGAAAAAAACAACATATTTACGATTTAAATAACCAGTTAAGTCAATATTGATGGCTTAAATACAATTTTATATTGAATATTCTTGGGTGTCAGGTAAACACTTGCATTTAAGTTTACACAGTGTAAAACGAAAGAGATATTTCTAGTTCTTACTGGTTCCTTTCTAGTTCCTTTGATACTGATTGTTAATTTCAAGTACAGAAAACAAATTCATTGTAGTGTAGTGGATGACACTCTCGCCTCCCAAGCGGAGGCCCCGGGTTCAATACTCAGGACGGACACTTTTTTAAAAGTTAATTTACGTAAAAGTTGGTAGATTTCGCTCTTGTAACAGGCTGTTTGTATTTATTTTTATTAAATTTCAAAGACATTTATTCATCTTGAGTTCTAACTCTACAAGAGGTATTTTATTGAAACTGAATAAATGTAGATCAAGACTTAATGTAAGACATTGCTTCTTTAATCGACTTGTTATCACTGTATGAAATTGTTGCAACAGCTTGAACATTTTTTTTGAAAGACACTTTCAATGAATTTATAAGTTGTCATGATTCGGTCGCTTAATCTCTAGGTCATACTAAGAAGGCAGGGAGGGTTCGTCAACAGCTATAACAAGTAAAATAAAATAACTAAACTGTGTCTGCTTCGCCTCTCTGTATTTCTTTCTTATATACGTGTATATATAAATATTTTCCATCAACGCCGTTTATCTTTTTAAAGATATTTCTTGTTTTTTTTTGTTTAAACTAGCTGAGAATATGCAGGGGCGGATCCAGAGGGTGTTCGGTGGGGTCGCTCGCATACCCTTTTGGGCAGCAATATTTAATTTTCATGGGTATTGTGGCCCGAAAAATGGAATTTATCATGTAAAGACGCCACGCGAAAAGATGAAATAACGAAAAAACGCCTCGCGAAAAGACGAAATAACGAAAAACGCCAAGCGAAATAACGAAAAGGCGCCAAGCGAAATAACGACAAGACGCCAGGCGAAATAACGAAAAAACGCAAAGCGAAATAACGCCACGCGAAATTACGATAAAACGCCACGCGAAGCAACGAAAAAACGCTAGGCGAAATAACGAAATAACGCAGAGCGAAAAGACGCCAAGCGAAATAAGGAAAAGACGCCAAGCGAAAGAACGAAAAACGCCAGGCGAAGCTAGAAAAAACGCTATTTTGTATAGTTAAATTGGCGTTTTTTTTTGCACAGCGACTTTTCGTTATTTCGCGCAAAAATGGCGTGTTTTCGTTATTTCGCGTGGCGTTCTTTCGTTATTTCGTCTTTTCGCGTGGTGTTTTTTCGTTATTTCGTCTTTTCGCGTGGCGTTTTTTCGTTTTTTCGTCTTTTCGCTTGGCGTTATTTCGCGGCGAAATAACGAAAACACGAAATGGCATAAATCAGCCACAATATTTTCCATATGGTCGTTTTAGAAAGTGACGTCATTCAACTGCCCATGGAAGCACATTTTGAGCCCCCATGAGCATGTCTGTTAGAAGAACTCGGATTTCGGCAGCCACGTCCGAGAGGTCCTCCTTTGTGTGCTGTTCGTTGACCGTGACTTTGCAGCGCAGACAGATCGGGATCGAACATTTCCGACAGTAGAAGCTGAGCTCTTTAAATATTAGATAGAGTAAAAATAATGCTATCTTCCATTTGTTAACCTTAATAACTGAATTTAATGAATGTTTAAATGTCAATGCGACGTTTATATGACAGAAATATTTCGATATAAAAAGAGTGACTGGTCAGTTTCTGTGTATTCTCTAATTTCATGAATTTTTAATGTAACTTTGTTGTCAAGTTTTTGAGTTCTATATCAATGCCTAGTTGTCAGTTTCTAGGAACATTTAAATGTGTTTACATGTAATTGTCAGTCTCTTTCATGTCAGTTCCTTGTTATCATAAAAAACGTCAAGTTGTCGGCTTCAGGGTAACATTAAATGTGTTTAGTTGTCAGTTTCTGGGTACCGCTAAATGTGTTTTGTCGTCAGTTTCTGGGTACCGCTAAATGTGTTTAGTCGGCAGTTTCTGGGTACCGCTAAATGTGTTCAGACGTCAGTTTCTGGGTACCTCTAAATGTGTTTAGACGTCAGTTTTTGGGTAGGGCTAAATGTGTTTAGAGGTCAGTTTATGGGTACCGCTAAATGTGTTTAGTCGTCAGTTTCTGGGTGCCGCTAAATGTGTTAAGACGTCAGTTTCTGGGTACCGCTAAGTGTGTTTAGACATCAGTTTCTGGGTACCGCTTAATGTGTTTAGACGTCAGTTTACGGGTACCGCTAAATGTGTTTAGTCGTCAGTGTCTGGGTACCACTAAATGTGTTTAGTCGTTAGTTTCTGGGTACCGCTAAATGTGTTTAGACGTCAGTTTATGAGTACTGCTAAATGTGTTTAGACGTCAGTTTTTTACCACTAAATGTGTTAAGCCGGCAGTGTCTTGGTACCTCATAATGTGTTAAGTAGTCAGGTACTTCACCATTAAATTTGTTTAGTAGTCAGATTCTTTACCGCTAAATGTGTTTAGACGTCAGTTTTTGAGTACCGCTAAATGTGTTTAGAGGTCAGTTTCTGGGTACCGCTAAGTGAGTTTAGACGTCAGTTTTTGGGTACCGCTAAATGTGCTTACACGTCAGTTTCTGGGTACCGCTAAATGTGTTTAGACGTCAGTTTATGGGTACCGCGAATGTGTTAAGTCGTCAGTTTTTTATCACTAAATGTGTCTTGGTACCACATAATGTGTTTAGTACTCAGGTATTCACCATTAAATGTGTTTAGTAGTCAGATTCTTTACCGTTAAATGTTAAGACGTCAGTTTTTGGTTACCGCTAAATGTGTTTAGACGTCAGTTTCTAGGTACCGCAAAATGCGTTTAGACGTCAGTTTTTGGGTACCGCTAAATGTGTTAAGTCGTCAGTTTCTGGGTACCGCTAAATGTGTTTAGACGTTAGTTTCTGGGTACCGCTAAATGTGTTTAGTCGTCAGTTTCTGGGTACCGCTAAATGTTTTTAGACGTCAGTTTCTGGGTACCGCTAAATGTGTTTAGACGTCAGTTTCTGGGTACCGCTAAATGTGTTTAGACGTCAGTTTCTAGGTACCGCTAAATGTCTTTAGACGTCAGTTTATGGGTACCGCTAAATGTGTTTAGACGCCAGTTTCTGAGTACCGCTAAATGTTTTTACACGTCAGTTTCTGGGTACCGCTAAATGTGTTAAGACGTCAGTTTATGGGTACCGCTAAATGTGTTTAGACGTCAGTTTTTTACCACTAAATGTGTTTAGTCGGCAGTGTCTTGGTACCACATCAATATGTTTAGTAGTCAGGTACTTCACCACTAAATGTGTTTAGTAGTCAGATTCTTTACCGCTTAATGTTTAGTCGTCAGTTTTAGGTTGAGATTAAATATGCATTCTCGTCAGTGCACTTCAGACTAAGTCCACTAAAAGTGTTTTAATTATTTAAAGATTTCGGGTAACATTACATTTGATTGTGTTTTATCTCGGTTCATTTTATACTATAAAATGTGTAGTCTAAGTTTTCAGTCCAGTCAATTGTGTTTTCATTTAGACTATTTAATATAAAATCTGTTAGTTTTAATATTTTAGTAGAGGTCGCCAATGTCTGATACATTTCCTTAAGGTATGCCTACTGTTCGTAACCCTCGAAAAAATGTACCGTCAAAATGATTTACTTTTACATTAGCAAGAACTCCACCAAATTAACCTATTTTCAGTATTTTTTATTTTCCCTTTATGCTTGTCACAGAAGGACTTGCTGTCGCTTGACCTTCACCTGCGTGTGTCCTTTCTTTCAAGGACACTAGATGGTCGTCACGTGATGCTTTCATTTTACATTGGCTTCTCCCGCAATTCTGACATAAGTTTTGCTCGCATTCTAAACTGTTCTTTTCAGCTCTTGATCCATCGTCGCCCAACTAAAATGAAGCTATAAATGGACTTAAAGTAATTTCGTGAAAAATCACCGACTACCTTGATGGTTCAAATTATTAAATTTCTTCCGCCCTTAAATGGTAAAACTCGAAGAGGGTAAAATTAAAAATTTAAATGAAAATTATAAGTATACCTCACATGGTCTATTCGCAGCAACACTTCGTTTCATCTGTGAAGCTTTGATGTAAAAGTTCGTCTTCAACTCAGAGACGTCCCCCTGCCGGATCGAACGCGCACAGAGGGCGCGCAAACTTCTGATTGTGCGCGTTCGTTTTCGTGTACGATTCCAGACATTTTAGACAGTATGTATGGAAGCATGGTATAATGTTCGGACTTGTCAATGTTTTTAAACAAAGGCTGCAGTCATTCGTTTCTTCGGTCTCTTTCAACGTTTTTGTTGCATTTCTCGGCGATATAAGCGACTGGGTTGCAGTTCTTGGAGACATTAGCGACGCCGTCATTTTGAACTAGACCAAAAACAAGTTAACAATAAAAAAAAGTCAGAACAAAGTATCTGAGTCGTATTTATATGTATAGAGAAGGCAAAATGAGAACAGACTAACTCCGGTATTCCATAGTTCCGTGATGCGAGATCCGTGTCCGTGTCCGCGTCCGTGTCCAAGATTTTTCACTCACCAAAGACATCGTTGGGTATATTTATACCTCCGTGTCCGATCCACGTCACGGACACACAAACGGACACGGAGGTATGGAATAAACCCAACAATATCTTTGGTGAGTGCAAAAGAGTCGCGGACACGGACGCGGACACGGACACGTATCACGCATCACGGAACCATAGTGTCCTGATGCGTGATCTGAGTCCGTGTCCGCGATTTTTCACTCACCAAAGATATCGTTAGGTATGTTTCATACCTCCGTGTCCGTCCGACGCGGAACGGACACGGAGGTAGCGTCGGACGGACACGGAGGTAAGGAATATACCTGGCGATATCTTTGGTGAGTGAAAAAAACGCGGAAACGGGTGCGGGAGCGGACACGGAATACACATCACGGAACTATTGATCACCGGCCTATATGGTGGCTGATTTATGCCATTTCGTTTTTTCGTTATTTCGCCGCGAAATAACGCCAAGCGAAAAGACGAAATAACGAAAAAAACGCCACGCGAAAAGACGAAATAACGAAAAAACGCCACGCGAAAAGACGAAATATAGAAAGAACGCCACGCGAAATAACGAAAAAACGCTATTTTTGCGCGAAATAACGAAAAGTAGCCTTGCGAAAAAACGCCAATTTAACTGCACAAAATAGCGTTCTTTCTAGTTTCGCCTGGCGTTTTTTCGTTATATCGCTTGGCGTCTTTTCGTTATTTCGCTCTGCGTCTTTTCGCTCGGCGTTATTTCGTTATTTCGCCTGGCGTTTTTTCGTTGTTTCGCGTGGCGTTTTTTCGTTATTTCGTATTTTCGCGTGGCGTTTTTTCGTTATTTTGTCTTTTCGCGTGGCGTCTTTTCGTTATTTCGCTTGGCGTTTTTTTCGTATTTTCGCGTGGCTTGTTTTCGTTATTTCGTCTTTTCGCGTGGCGTCTTTTCGTTATTTCGCTTGGCGTCTTTTCGCTCGGCGTTTTTTCGTTATTTCGCGTGGCGTTATTTCGCTTGGCGTTTTTTCGTCTTTTCGCCTTCCGGTTGACATGCGCAAAGTGTAGCAACAGTAAGGCTGGGCATATGGGTAAAAACAACTATTCACGGACGGAAGGAGGGAAGGACAGACAGACGGACAAACGAAGACCATTCCTATACCCCCATCCCTCTACGCGGCGGGGGATAGAAATCGAAGGGCAGAGGCGGTACCAATGATTTTTCCCAACCACCACCACCAAAAAGTTTTGATTGGTGCGAGTTTTGAGAAATAAAAGTCAAAAAAAGAAATACAGGTGGGGTGTGATGGATAGGTGCCTGAATTCCCACCCAATCCCAACAACAAAAACATTTGTTGGTTTGAGTTGATTAACAAATAAAATAAACTAGAGCTCCTCGAGTTAGATGTGTCGCCTAACGAAATTTTTGTTAGTTCATTGATCTACAGTTATTAGCAATGTATTTGCACAAAATTCACATATAAAATAACCTTTTAATTGTCTGATTGCAAGAAACATGCACAACAAGTTAAGTCCTTGGCAAGAAAGGCACTAAAAATCAAGGGAATAATTTAAAAGAATGACAATAAATGCTCTATAAAGTAAATCAAAGGGGAATAATTTAACGACATTAATGGGACAAAATATGAGCAATATTGTCGCAAAGCATACCTAACACTGCTTTTATGAAACATGCATACCAAGTTTGGAGTCATTTGAACATATTGTGACATTGTTACGCTCCTAACAAGAAATGCTCTATAAAAATCAAAGAAAATTAATTCAAAAACGGAACAAGGTAGAGTTACGGTTCTTGTGCTGTGCACTTCGAGTCATTGCAAGAAATATGCATACCAAATTTGGAGACATTTGAACCTATGGTGACAGTTACGCTCCGCACTAGAAATGCTCTGTAAAATAAATCAAAGGGCAATAATTAAAAAACGAAAGAAGGTAGAGTTACGGTTCTTGTGCATTGCACTTTGAGTCATTGCCAGAAACATGCATTCCGAGCGAAGAGACGCCAAGCGAAATAACGAAAAGACGCCAAGCGAAATAACGCCACGCGAAATAACGAAAAAACGCCGAGCGAAAAGACGCCAAGCGAAATAACGAAAAGACGCCACGCGAAAAGACGAAATAACGAAAAAACGCCACGCGAAATAACGAAAAGACGCCACGCGAAAAGACGAAATAACGAAAAAACGCCACTCGAAAATACGAAAAACGAAAAAACGCCAAGCGAAATAACGAAAAGACGCCACGCGAAAAAAAGAAATAACGAAAAAACGCCACGCGAAAATACGAAATAACGAAAAAAACGCCACGCGAAAATACGAAATAACGCCAAGCGAAATAACGAAAAGACGCCACGCGAAAAGACGAAATAACGAAAAAACGCCATGCGAAAATACGAAATGACGAAAAAACGCCACGCGAAATCACGAAAAGACGCCACGCGAAAAGACGAAATAACGAAAAGACGCCGCGCGAAAAGACGAAATAACGAAAAAACGCCACGCGAAAAGACGAAATAACGAATAACGCCACGCGAAACAACGAAAAAACGCCAGGCGAAATAACGCCGAGCGAAAAGACGCCGAGCGAAATAACGAAAAGACGCCAAGCGAAATAACGAAAAAACGCCAGGCGAAGCTAGAAAGAACGCTATTTTGTACAGTTAAATTGGCGTTTTATTGCACGGCGACTTTTCGTTTTTTCGCGCAAAAATAGCGTTTTTTCGTTATTTCGCGTGGCGTTCTTTCGTTATTTCGTCTTTTCGCGTGGCGTTTTTTCGTTATTTCGTCTTTTCGCGTGGCGTTTTTTCGTTATTTCGTCTTTTCGCTTGGCGTTATTTCGCGGCGAAATAACGAAAAAACGAAATGGCATAAATCAGCCACCATAGGCCTAAGACGGAGCAGAGATATAAGTAGCGCACATTAACATTGAACATGATTCTGTAAATTGTTGGAATATTATATTTTCCGAAAAGTATTTTTTTTTCATGTTAAAGCATGTCAACTTATTCATACATAATTCGGAAACTGGACTGGTCAGCATTTCAGCCAATCAGATGCTTGAGATTTGAGTCTGGTCTCCAGCTTTAGTTGTATGCTCTTGGGCCCTGTTAAACTTTAACTCTTCAGGTGAAAATTTTCACTACAAAAATTGAATTGCGGAAAAGCATTGTAATAAGTATGCAATTCCGCCGAACGAAAATGATTTCGATAGGAAAGCCTTCGTGTAGTAGGAAAGTAACCGTTTATATTGAAGACAAGAAGACGAATCAGTTAAAGCATATGTGGACAATCTACTGTTGTATCATATAATTTCGGGAGAATCAAATTTCGCCCATATGACATAAGTGACATTTTCGCGAGGGCTTAAATTTGCTCACTTCTATTATTCTAAAAAGAATATATTCAGTGGTTTGATTTCGCTAGGGTTTGATTTCGCGCATTTACCCTAGCGCGAAACAATTTAGAAACAGATGTTTTAGTACACGGCTGTAGAAAATTATATCAAAATCATTAAATTAAAAGCACATACCTGACATTTTAACAGAATACATTTATTGCCAAATAACCGTCTGAACGAATATCAATAAGTATTTAGGTGAATCCGTGCATTGTCTTGAAGACCGTATGCAAGTGGAATTTGATAACACCATTTTGTTACTCTTCGTTAAAAATTACAGAGCATGGAGAAAATTAACCGGTGCTTTTGTTTTAATGAAAAGGCGTTAAGATTAACCTTAACCAGTAGGAATCAGATAAGTCCAGCCCGTCCGGCCGTTACATGTATCAGTGACGGCGTCTGTCGACTTGCTACGCCACTGGAGTACGGGCTACGGAACGGTATACGGTACGTGCCGGACCTAGAATGAGATAACCTTGTCTTTTGCGACAACTGTAGATCCAGATTTGCTGACTTGAGTAGCCCATGCAGTATGAGTAGGGTCTCATTGTTCGATGTTCATTTTAGGAAAAATATAAAACAATACTCTAAAGATAAAAGAAAAATTGATCGTTTAAATTAGTAATATATGGTACCGCATTATAACTGTCAGTGGCAACACAGTGTACGATACTGTGTGTGAGAATTAGCTGACATTGGAAAGTAAGAGAGAGAGAGAGAGGGGGAGAGAGAGAGAGGGAGAGAGAGAAGGAGAGGGAGAGAGAGAGATTAAAAGTATAACACAAACCAATTAAAGAAAATCGGCTTAAGAGTTTTCTACCAGAGCATTCTACCAGGGCCTAAGACTTTAAAACTGAGAACGGAGATAATCCTACATTTTAGCCAATCGAAAGCTTGAGATTTGAGACTGAGTTAAGCTTCGTTTTCTGGACATTTTTCTGATGTCTGTTGACAGATCTATTGGTAAAGGTTTGCGAAAATTAAATACATGCACACACACAAATATTCTACTCGAATTTTGATAGGGATCGCTCTCCTTTTTATCCTGAATTATTGCCCCTACCATGTTTCAACCGCTGAACATTCGCTTCAACTGTTTGCAGGGCCATTCCTTTTTTGCCACACAGATGACGTCCAATGAACAAATGTTCAGAGTCACAGCAAATATTTTATCGTTTCAACCTTATATAAGGAAAAATCACAATCTTGTTTTAAGTGATCCTTATCAAATTTTAAGTAATATAGTTAGAAAATGAGCAACTTATAACATATATCTGCAGACCGTTTGTTTCAGTTATTTGCAAAAAGAATTTGTGGAAAGAACCTTTTGGAACAAGACATCTCATCGGATATTGAGTCAGCATCATTTTTAATGGCGACCTGTGCTGAAGATGATAAAACTGAGATTTTAAACCAGTCTCAAATTTCAAGCATCTGATTGACTGAATGGCGACTGGTCGCCATTTCAGCCAATCAGATTCTTGAGATTTGAGACAGGTTTCCATTCTCAGTTTTATAATCTTGTAGCCTGTACGGTTGACTTTCCCGGTTTCAAAATCCCGCATTTGTAAACTCCTCGCATTACCAGTTTTAATAAGTTAGGACAAAATAATCGACGTTTCGAAGTTGGCTTTATTAGTACATCAAAAATGTGATCGAATAAATCGTGGTAATCTTTTAAGGAAACATTACCCATTCTCTGTGAAATACTGACTTAGTGAAATGATCCCGATTATTACCCGATTTTCTAATGGATAACAACATGTAATGGAATATTAACCTAAGAAATCATCCTATATACTTGTTGTTTGGTAATTGTTGGCCTCATTAGAACTAGACTATATTGACTTTACATAAACAAGTCTCAAACCTGATTTAGATATCATCGCGCAAAATGATGTGGGCTAAGTTTGCGTCAAAATATACAAAATAGCAAACGTAACAAATGGGCCATATGTATGTATTTTTACACTTATACAATGTATCAATATAGAATAGAAAAAAAGTAACAAAGGCCATAACTCCCGAACAGGTGGATTAAATTCATAATTTTCTTTCTGCACAACAATGCATTGGTAGTAGTACTATCTGAAAGTTTAAAACAACCCCGTCCGATAATGAATAAAGAGTTGCGGTCACCATAAATGTTGCACGTACTCACACACGCACTGACGGGTGCCAATACCATATTCTCCTAAGATGCCTATCGGTATCGATGATTATGTTGCACGTTTACATGTACCTTGGATGGGTTAGGGTAAGGGATAGGCTAAGGGGTCGTTATTCCATAGTAAGTCACAATTCTGTGTGATGGACATTTTTCTACGTTTGTGAAAGTCATAATAATTTGACGCCACCGGTCATAATATTATGGCCGGGAAGTCACCATTCTATATAAAATACTGACCGGGGGTCATTATTCCATGAGGGTCAGTTTACAACGTTACACCGGCATGCCGTAGTTCAGTGAACGTGGTTCGCGTGCGTGTTCGTGTCCGTATCCGCTTATTTTATTTTCGTTCAGTGCCTTTCCATACTTATATCGTTCTATGCGCGTGGAAGCTAAGTATTGATGGTTTTTGTTTTCCGTATGCTTCAATTTTGACCCTCCTTGTCTTCCATATATTTGTACAGCATTTTAAATGGTCAAAGGGAAACAACTACTTTGAATTATTTTCTTTTACCTGTGCACGTGATAACGAACATCCAATCACCGCACTGGTCACTTTTCCGTCATTTTCAAAACAGTGAAATTCCTTTGTAAAGATTTTGCAATTTATTTAATTTCTGGACAAAATACATATTTTCCAGGTAAGGAAATGTTTTTATTACACGGCGCATCAGCGCCGTGTTATTGTGATTGTCGGTCATCAGGATGACCGACATATTATAATGGACCAAACTTGAACTTTGAAGGGTAACACCGGTTAACAGCGGCACCGGACGTGGTCACTTTAGACAAAGCCGCCCGTCTAGAGCTTGGGAATGATATTCCGTTCCCCCTATTTGCAAGAAAAGTCTTCCAAATGTTGATGAAACAATATCTGGACGTTGTAGTAACATCAAATCAGAAATTGAGCCGATATACAACGACATGTTAAATTATATAAACATACGTGTGTTGTATTTTTTACAGGGTGTAGAAAAAATGTTATGCGTCTTTTTTTAGAAAGTCACGTGATGAAAACCTTCATAGCAAAATATTATGTGTGTATAAATTGAACTGTTACGTTATTTCATTCAAACAACTGTTCAGGATGATCCCATATATGAAATAGATTCAATCCGTTATATTGATTTTGTTGGTCAAAAGCAAGACATCGTTTATGTTTTTCTTAGAGACTAATGAATATCCGGGCGTGCTCGATTGGGCTGTCGGAACTGTGCCAGAATCAAATTCCGACTCTTCCACAGAATCTGCTTGACTGTTTCACTGCGCATGTCTGTACTTTCAGCAGACAGCGACAGTAGTAAACCAATTTTGTCGGGCGATTATAGTCGCCAGAGAATCCTTAGCGAGCTTCAGTTATCTTTCCTCGAGGTTTAAAATAGGCGGTATTCCCCAAACTTGCAAGTAAAGTACATACTGCTGCTGGAGATAAACAACACCAGTTGGTGTTAGATTTAAAAATACAACGAACTCGGAGTCATATTACAAGATGTATGTTTACCGTTATCACAGCAGAGTTGCTGATAGCAATTTGATGCCACTTAAATGTCGGTCACTGATTTATTGCAATTCATATGTTTGGAATGCATATTATGATGAGATCTGTATCTGTATTGTTACGACGCTTGTAACCACTGCTGGCGTAGTGCGTCGGGGGTTTAAATGTTAACCATTCGAGTTGCACAAATACTGCACACTGTTTGCCATATCCTGTCGTTCAGGGCGACGTTTACACCTTCTAGATGCTGGTTTAATACAGTATAAGCTGTACCTCTTCTTTTCTTTTTTACAAATGGTTTATATTTACTCTTTAATTAAGTGTTATGTTGAATTATTGTAATGAGCAATAGGCTTAGTTGAAGCTGGAGAATTTTTTTTTAAATAGATACAGAGAACAGGCTTGACGTAATCCAGAAGCCAATCAGAGGCCTCTAGTTTTTTGGTTTACAACAGTCGTTTATTTTCTGATAACGACGGAGAAAGAGTCTAAGAATCTGCCAAACGAGTGAGATTGGATGTCGGAACAGAATCATGATAGGTTTTTATAAAAAGTGTTACATAATTGCATGTTTATTATATCTTTTGAAGTCTAAAGAACTCCTAATGGTCTTAATAAGCCATACTTCATAGTTCAACTAAGTTTTCCTAGTTTTTAGATCAGTCAACAAAAAGCAATATTTATAATTTACTGAAAAATAACACTATTTCTGGTATTTATGTTGGTGAAATTCTTGGCATAGTACTGAAATGTAACCACTATCTTATTTTATGGCAAAAAAACAAGTATCTAAAAATATTTCAGTTTGGTGCAGTATAAAACACTGACCAATTCACACCACCTATTTCGATGGAATGGGTGGAACGCTGCCAGAACACAGTTCCGACGCACTCGATTGGAGTTCTCCCTGTTCTAAATGTCGGAATTTCCAATCGAGCACGCTCCGACTTTTGCGGGAAAGGCTGTCTGTAAACAACAGTTTACAAAAAGCTAGTCGGTCATTAGCATACACTTTCAACCAAAAATGTATTCCAAAATCTAGAGTTCAACAATAAAATTTCGTCACTGTCCTAGGGTGGGGGGATGAGCAGCCTGACAGGGACTCAAATTATTAAATTTACTATTCTGATCTTCAACAATTTCGTTAGAATGCTGAACTTAAACATGTAATATTGGTGGTTCTCGCACATTTTCCTGTTTTTGTTTGTTAGTTTTAATTATATCAATTTCAGTGTATGCCATGTTAGATGACAATATGCGGGTTTCAAAAAAACTCATGTCCATGCATTGACTTTGAAAATTGATGAACACTTCTACCCATGTGTTAATTTTAAAAATTTCTTTCTTGTGGTATAAATCACCAAACATACGGTCGTGAAACAGTAGAGGCTTATAGTAAACGAGGAGATGTTTTAAACAAGCATTTAGGAGGAAACGAATGCTCAGAACTTGCTTAATTGTCAAAATATTGTCTTTTAAAGAGAGATTTTGCTTTTTGCGCTTTCCAGTGCAAATGTTGCGAATGTTCTCAGAAGTTAACGGAATTTTAGCGAAGTGAGGTGATCATTGTTTAAAGCAGGAATCTTTATCTTGATAAAGATTCCTGTTTAAAGTAAAAAAAAAGGGGGGGATCAGCGATTTTGCCATTTGTTTGCGATTTCCAGTGCAAATTTATTTGGTGAATGTTATTAGAAGATACCGGAGGTTTAGCGAATGTGACATGGCCATTGTTTAAAGTAAACATAGGAGATCAGCATGGGCAATATTTTTATCTAATATCATAAGTGTAGTCAATTGGGCGGCGCTACGCTAAAAGACAGTCATCAATACGACCAATAAGCTGCGGACGAGAGAGATAAACGACTAGGATGGCCACATGAGGTTATGATTACACATTCAGCGTGGAAGCATCAAGAATGATTTTGTTTATTGAACTTGTCTGATATCAATTTATAGGATAAATGGCGACACGTTACCTCAGTTACAAGTACTTAGTTAGTCAAGTTTGTTGAAATATAATTTCAATCCATAATTACACACTTTTGCATTTCACGAGCGCGCTATTGAAATAACCTGAGATGCGAGAGTTTAAACCTAGTTGGTTTGATGACTACCCATGTCTTCATTAGTTATGAACATTACATTTTATCTTTTATTCGCAATTACTCATTTAGAGGGACATTTATATACATGTGTTATGCTCTTTCTCAAAGATTTGCATAAAAGTGCCTCGTTTTGAGCTTGTTGCACAAAAACTGCCATGTTTTTTTTAGTTCTATCTATTTCCCTGTCCTTTGATATCCTAGTTGGAGCTCTAATTACGATGCGGTATTTTATGTTTTTGATATGCTTTAAAGTCTTTAACATGCTCAATGAAATCGAGCCTGTAATATTTTCACATTTTTCGTCTTCGGTGGTTTTCAAAGTGACCTTTTAATCTATTTTAAGAAAACAAAACTTAAACGATTGTTTTGAAATAGAAACTTGGTAACAATTCTATACGTGCTTCTGTATTTTTATCATTTAAACTTTAACTATTTAATTTATGTTACAAAACTTTCGCCGCCATAAAGTTCAAAACTTGCCCTTGAATATATGCATTATTAACGAAATACGAATTGATTTATTTTGATTCCCATATTCCCTCTCAAAACCGCATATATCTATGCGTTCTCTTCTTGGGGTCTATAGTGAACGGTTGGACTCGTCGCAGTTGCAATCCAAATTGAGTTTTACTTGTAAAAGATTTCCGGGGATGCCCGTGACCCCAATGACTGCTTCCCCATACACATGCAATATAACGGATCTGATTTCGGTCTTGGGATACTAAACGATAACATTATTTTGACAAGTACAGTAAGGTAGACAACACAAGCACTATCATTTCTATGTAAGGGCGATCTACTAGAATATACTGCAAGGAATGCAAAACCAGCCTTTAAAGTAAAGAAAAAGTTGTTTTCAGAACAGTGGCATAACGACAATTTTTATGATGATAGATTAATTAATTTAATTTAAATAAAAATAGTGCTTCTTGAGTTCCTTTAATAGTTTTACAGAAAATCGTTCAAACAAAAACAAAAGATAATAGCAGCATAAAGCTTAAGTGAAAGTAATAAATGCATCAGCATCCTAATTTATTGTTTACTGTCTTTTATCGCTCGTCAACTTCAAGTTTGACGAGATCTGCTGAACCAACTAAAACTACATTTTATGAATGTTGGTAATGAATACTGAATATTATAAGCGTGGCTTTTCTCTCAATGTACAAATAAGTATCAACTGTGGAAAGTTCTATGGTACCTCTTTGAGCATTCGCGTTAACTAATGTAACATATTCATCAGATTCGCTGGTGCTTAAACAACGTAATTATTTCTACACGTCCTGAAAAAAAAATTACGTCTACTAGAGACATGATTATTTATATTGATGCCTTTAGCCCGTACACGTATTCTTCATGTTTCAATAAATCAAACATCAGCCGTTCAACTTTGTTTGCATGCTCTAAAGTAACAGAATTGTACAATGTTTATATGTTCTCTTGTTTATGTTTGTACATACAGAGAAATGTAAATGGAAATAAACTTGAAACTTGAAACATCAACTAAATTCACAAATAGTTTGTCAGATACAGTCTGTGTGACTTTGATCGACAGAAAACTGGCCATATCATTGACTTACATTGGTCCAAAAGTAAATACATGAACGAATACATACCTACTTATTTTTTTAATTTATATGCTAATGACCGACTAGCTTTTTGGAAAGCTAAAACTTGTAACGAATTGAGATTGACCATGGAGGAGCACGTGACTGTTTAGGCTATAGACCACTAATTCAAATCCGAAAGATTTCTTGACCGTTTCACTGCTTTGCATATCTCTACTTCAGCAATCAAGCTGATTTTAAACTGATGTTAACAACTGAGATAGAGTCTAATAGACTTCCACTTTAGCATTTCATCACATTCCGAATTTACTGTTGGGTCAAGCCATTAAAATATTAGATTTAGAACGAACTTAGAGTCACATTAAAATCCCACTTTTATCATAGCATGAACGGTTATTTTTTCTGCATTTAAGTGTATCGTCTCGGTTGCAGAACGTTTGTTTACAATCTATCAGCAACATTTGCTATTTTTAAACACAATCTATTTATAGCTTTCTTTGCGAGTTTATACATCTGCTGGATAATCAATGTTAGTGACTGTTAATCGGTTTGATACAGTTCTCGCATTATATAAGTATTTTACTTTCGCAAAAATCGATTTTTTCGGCGTTAGCTGTCTAAGCTCACTTTTGACCTAATTTATTAACCAATGAAGTGTTGTAAATAACACTCGTATTATATTATAATGCAGCGGGAAAATTAAATAAACTATTTCGATTGGTAGCTATTTCCACCGGAGAGGCATCTAGCAGGGTAAAGAGATATCTAGTGGGATTGTTAAACAATTAGTTAATACACTGTTTGAAACGATTATTGCTGTGACGTTTATATCTTTTATTCTCTTGTGTTGAAAGATGTTGAAATGAGGCACACTACAGTACTCGTCATTGTCTAGGATTTTTTGTCAACAACAATACAGTCACTCTTTTATATCAACCTATACAAAATGAAAGTGAAAGTAAGTGGAAATGGCTTAAAGAAAACGATGTTACACTTTCACTGTAAAGCTGAAAATTTAAGTAATAAAATCTGCGAGCTTGAATTATTTTAATATTTTTGAGTATTTAGTTATTGGAAATTTATCCCAGCTCTTTCAGAAATTGAAATGTTTACCCGTCTCTTAAACCGGTCAGCTGTATATAATATGCTACGCGATATAAACAATGAGTTCGCTATTTATGTCTTGAAGTCTTCACTAAATATATTTTATTCTTTCAGCAATTGATATATCATCTGATACATTATGTTTTAAGAATAAACACAACCAATGCCTTTTACAATACGTTTCTTATATAAAACTCATTCTTTATCGCGACTGAGGATTTTACAATGTGCTTACTTGTCTTAAATCTGGCAACTACGTGTAATATGTTACGCGGAAAAACTTCGGATCCGCTATTAAGTCATTGTGAAGGATTCGCAATGAAATTATTTAATTTACACGTAAATCAAGATGATTGAATAATACCAGCTACAAAATGCATCATTTCATATACAGTCGACGCCGTTTATCTTTTTTAAAGATATTTCTTGGTTAATTTAAATAATTTTATGCGGATGCAAACAAAACATTGTGACTACTAGTAACGAAATTAAATGCATCAAACATAAGAGAGGTTTCATATTGTGGTTTCGTTTTGCTAATGTGAGCAATCGCAATTTTGCGTCAACAGGCAAAACATCTGAGAGCGGGCTTCCTTCTTAAGTGGATGCCGTTTAGAGGCACCTTCTTCGCATGAAATTCGTTAAAAATCATAAAGATTTTCCTAGAAAGGTTACTTCGCATCTGGCTGATTATATTCCCATTTAGAGGCAAACCTACGCTTTATTTGTCCAAACTGTATACGGGGTATAGGCCTTAACTACATCACAGCTGTCAGAAAGACGACAGATAGGCCTAAGCCTTGGAATCAGACGCCTAAAGTTGGAACCAGGCGCTTTGTCAATCGTTAAAGCGACTTTTTTTGTTGGACACTAAACGGAATGAAATAAAGACGAAACGGAATGAAATAAAGGTTAGAGAATTTCTTAAAGACATGTCCAATGAAACAACATACATTATAAGATCCTTAAATTGGACCAGTTATGCCTATATAAAACACATATTATAGGCATAAAGGGAGAGGTATATGGTACTGGGGTGTTGTTGTTTAAACTTAACACGGGGTATAACCCTAAACTACACCACAGGTGTCAGAGAGACGACAGATAGGCCTAAGCCTTAGATAAGTACAAATTTGAGAGGTAATTTAAAAGCATCATGTAGGTTGCAGTTGTTATCGACCGAAATGAATAGATCACTGCTACTCTATAATGCGCACCTCCTGTCCCGAAGGTGCTACCGATAAAATGAGGTGTGCGTATTCCGATGAGCGAGGTGCTTGAACAGATTCATCATAACAAGGTCGGTGATGTCTTCTTATAATGATTTTTACGCATTATTTTTTTCTTCGATGGATAATGAGTAAATCTCGGCGAATCCGACGAGTTCAAAGAAACCACCTGCAACACATACAGTTCATTCTTATTAAGGTCGAACTATAAACTTTTTGTGCAATGTTTGTCTAGATCCTAAAAACCTGCTAAAATTGACATAACCGACCTTGTTATTGTTGAATTCGAAAAGGCACCTCGCTCACCTTACTTTCTCGGTATTATTGTAGGGACCGGAGTTGCGCGTTTAGTAGCAGTGTAGGTGAAACAAATATTTATGTGATTAAGTTGTACAGAACATTGTACATTATGTAATAATGTTCATTGGTCGGACAGCACGCATATCATTATGCAAATACACCATTTGAGATCCTTATGACTAAAATCAGCATTTTCAACTTAACAGAAACATTAACATCTTTACAACATTTTATAGTTTAGCTTAAAACTGTACGTAAAACAAGCAAGATTTCTATTCTTTTGCAACATGACACTGGGTAGGATTGGCTCGATTCTTCTAGTAATCTCACTTTTCCACATATTTTTTTCAACAAGTTTTGTTGTTGTAATTTGTTGTTTTCGTTTCTGTTGTGGTTTTGTTGATTTATTTCTGATTCATTCTTAAACGAATCGTATTTTTCTGGTTGACACTTTAAACTTTAACTCAGTATTTTTTTACTCATTTTTCGCACGATGGTCATAGAGTTAATAATGCTGTTGTTTTAGTTCTAAACATGACATAATATTCTTTCCAAGATGCTGTAGAATTCTTAGATTTCAAGTAACATGTTTTCTATTTTTTCTTTAATGTGTTACTTGATCATAACAGAACTATCTTCATAAGACATCTGACATAGTCTGTAATTTGTTCTACAAATCATTCAAGTTTATTCTGAAATTTTCCACTTAATTTTACAGTTCATTTCCTTCTTTAAAAATATTATACCATCTCTTTGAAATAAATAGTTTGCATCTTTATGCCGTAGAAAAGCAGTTTTCTTTTTGTTTTATCATCTCATTTCCTTACCATTTAAATATGTTTGTGTCGCCCTCAGGACAGCGAGACCGGCAAAACGATAAAACACAATGCGATATTGCGAGCGTACGATGCGAGGGCAAGATATTATTATCACATCTTCGCATCGTACTTTCGCGATCTCGCATCGTTGTTCGCGATCCCGTATCGCGTGTTAATTATGTTGTTTTTTTTTTATCTCGCTCTCCTAAAGGTCAGCGAGCACTATCGTCGGGGCGGGGGGGGGGGGGGGGGGGGGGGGGTCACGCACAACCGTTACCGCTGGTGAAGCGAGAAAAAAAATTGTTCTGCAAACGTCCAGTGACGGTTCTGTCGATGTTTATTTTGACCAAGAAAGGTAGGTGGTCAGCGTTGACTCGTTTTTATTAATACTGGCGCGCATGCGCCAGTATTTTACTAACGATGCTGTGAACTCTGCGACGCGCAGTCCTGAACTTCGGGTGTATCATTGCGACCACGAGAGCGTATCAAGTAAGTGGTCACCGCGAGAGCAGGCCGAAATGTTCTGCACAAGTGTGAAGCACAATGCAGCACACCATTCCACGAATTCTGAGCGATTGATAGTAAGTTTCCGTGTAATTTTGGAGCATCCATGCCAAAAATTCCATCGGACAATGTAGAGTGAAATCATGACCAGCTACGGCAGTGAACAAGCAACTGGATATGAATGAGTAGTTTAGTTACGCCTGAAAGATTTCGTAGTTGTGTGGCATAAAAAGTAGTGCATTTTAAGAAAATACAAATATTTCGAGAAGGAATGCGAACTTTGAAAGATAATTCTACAAATAAAAACAAGAAAACTATTTAATGTTGTGATTCGCAAGGAAAGGATATTAAAAGAACGATTAAAAACAAATCAGTCACGTGACAAGCGGGAGATAGCGTGGGTTGCCATTTTGGTTAGGTTGGAGCAGTTGTGGATCGAGATTTTGCTCGGCTAACAAGGACCGGGCCGGGTCCCAGTGTTCTCCCCAGACAACCGTTAACAAGCTTTGATCTATTTCCAACAAGTGTTAAATTCGCCGACATCCGTTTATTCAAAATCGACATGTCATAATTTTCTGTTTCTTGCATTGTAAACACAGGTCGCTTTTCAATACACACCTCATTCAAGGTTAAGCAATGGGCGATTTGACCAATCACAATCGATTTCTTTACTATCAGCTGGATAACTCCGCCTCTCCACGTGGTGAATTCGCAAGTCTGTCGGTGTCGTTTGATCGTATTTTGGCTCTGTTGACTCTTGATATTCTCAATTAATAGCGGAACCCGGTGTGTTTAACATATTGTTCAATGATTTAAATGAGATGCGATCATGAGTAATTATTTGGTTATTCTTAGTTCTGTGATTAGAAGACAAACACTTCGAAAATTGTACTGTATACATGTATGAACATAATTGTGCGATAATGGAATTGTTTTAAACAAATCTATTGGCAAGTTGCATTTAGAACTTAAATTTCAAAAGAAATACATTCTGTGGCATTTTACTGCGCTATCATCGTAACGATCAGTTCATTTTCGTCGGACACATTTTCAAGTATGCATGCGCGAAAGAACGACGACTCGTCAATTCTATCTTATTTCAAGAGAAACCGGCCTTGTGAGGCTGATGCCAACTCCATCGGGCATTCTGAACTTCAAAATTCTAGAAATGAGATCGAGATCATTTCCGGATAGCCCTTCAAGAGCGACTCTTACGACGCCAAGTACCCCTTCACGTCGTGAAATTACTCCGACGCCGGACGCGGTACCCCAACATGCCGAGACACTGAATCAACGCCGGCTACCTCGAACAGCCAGTTCGATCCAGTCAGGTGTCGATCCTAAGTGGAAGAAAGTCTACTTCTGGTTGCAAGAAGTTGGCAATGTTTTTTATATATATTTACTTAGCCTTGTGACTTGCATTAAATAAATAAAATAACTCAATTTCATGCTACTATATATAAAAAGGGAAATATGCATATCAGGAATCGCCACACTCATAAAACACAGCCTCCCCTGCAGCAAAAAGAAGAGAGGAAAATAAATGATTTGTTTGTTGATTGTTTAATAAAAAAGGGGAACCGTATGGGTTAGCGCCTTGGAACAGTCAGTAGCAAAATAATTTGCTACTAGGGGTTTAAACCAGGTTCTTGGGGTGCACTACATAATTTATTATACCTGTTTGTGTTAACTGAATACCTATTATGATATTATTTTTATATATGTGAAGCTATCTATATGTTTACTGGTATCGTAAATTAATTTAATTTCAGATTGTGAGTGGGGTTTTTCCACTTTATCAAGAGTGAAGACTAAGCTTAGAAGCAGGCTTAACAATTCAACATTAAATTCATTGTTAATGATATCCATGGAAGGTCCTGATGTACTGAAGTTTGATTATAATAAGGCAGTCAGCGCTTGGGCCCAAGAAGAAAAGAGGCTTCTGAAAGTTTAATCCTAATTCTGTCAGTTGTAATGAAACACTGAGTTTGATATGTGTGAGATATCTTGGACAATGAAGGTGAAAAACTAACTATACAGAGTATATAGTTGGCATTGTAACTTGATGAGATCAGATCAGTTTATGTTATTAAAACACATGTTGACATACTGTTTACACATTGTTTCACATTATTTATGTTTTTTAACTTTGTACCTTTCTTGGCTCTAAAGAGATAAAAAAACCATCTATGTACTATATACAGTTTTTGCAGTAAACTTTGGTACAAATATAAAATTGTATAAAATGATAGTTAAAAAATAAAGTTTCGCGAGCTTATATCCACGAAATATCCAGCGACAACCCTTCCAAAAATCCTGGGGAGACCGTCAGTAAGTTGGCGAATATTTTTGTTAATACATTGTTGCGATCGACGTAAAAATTAAGATTGTAACTGTTTCAGTCTCTTAAGGTACGTGAGCCTTGTGCATTTCATTGTTGACAATACTCAGTTGTGGCGGAGCCTGATCATCGTTATTCTAGCAAAATTTAACCACTAATCATACGCTTCTGCATCAAAAAGACCCCCGCCTAAGATTCAGGTGAAAAAAAGTGGAAAACCTAATTTCCTTGCATCAGAATACAAGTACCTGCATCTATTGAAATCCCTGAATATACAGAATTATTTGCTAATGTTGATGATAGTAACTGTCACAAAGTTTAACGAAAAAATCACACATAGTTTCATATGTTTACAGTAATGATATCTGTGCAGGGCATGTTCGATTCAACCAGCGCGCCAGTATTTCAACGCTTTCAGCGCTTTGATTAAAATATCAAACATCGTTTTGAAAAACGGGGAACGTGATTCGATGTGTGTTGAATTTATCTGCATGCTGGTATAATATGAAACCAATATACACAAACATCGTTGAGTTATGACGATCACTCCACTTCTGAAATGAGCGAAATTCAATGTGAGGAGAAGCTGTATTAAGTATTAAGTTGTTTTTTTTTTTTCATCTTGTATCACTGAGGGAAGAAAGTTTTCGTTCCGTTGTTTAGAAACGCAGAAGAATTTTCTCGCTTCACACGCGGTAACGGTTGTACGCGTCTCCTCCAATCTCTCCCCCCAACACACACACACCCGTGACTATTGCTATTATTTATGAAATAAAATTATTCACGTTTGACATTGTTACGCTTTGTGACAGTCTATATGGAGTATGTTGCCAGTCTATGTAGAATTTGCAAGGTTTTTGGTTTTCCCGGGTTTTTTGACGTTTCGCATGTAGTTCTCGTGCAAATGTGTCTTATATTCTGATTTTTCGTTATTTTGAATCACTCGAGGCAGTATTTGACAGCGAATACATTATGGTTGCTTATTACGTTAAAAAATTTTTAGATTGCTAATTTTTAAAGACAGTTAATGGACAGGCATAACATTAAAGTATGGAACCAACCGAACGGTCTTTTATGGCAATTATGAGACTTGAAAAGGATACGGATTGATTGCGAACTGAATTTAACAAGAGGTAAAGCGATTTAGATACACGTTTATTATTCAGTTGATTTGTAATAATTATTATCTTAATTGTGAAAACGTTTTATTTTGGTTGAACGTTAACGGAAGTGTGGGATTATGGAAAGCAAGTGCTGCAATTGAGGCCTGACTGTTATATTTTACGAGTTACACTTTATTAGTTGGAGAATGTAATTTAAAACAATAAAAGCTCACTGTCAAATTTATTAACAGCTTTATGATTACTTGATAATTTGTAAAGAGTTGCGATGAAAAATTTAATTTTCAAGCGTTTTTACATGTATGTGATTTTACAAGCAGATGGGTCTTTCAGAAACACGCATTGTGTATGATAGCTAGATGTACTGTTATAAGTACAGTTGCACGTGGAAAGCGTGTATAATTATACAATATAACTTGAGAAGACCTCTTTCTCTAATGTCAAACTGTTTGCATTTATATCATTGCAAATGTTATTTTGTTGAGTTCGATATTTTGAGTGCTTCGGAATGCTGTAATTTTTAGACACCGTTCAGGGCGATGAAATGCTGTAATTCTGAGGAAAGCTGACACACCTGTACGTTTTGATGAGGAACTAAAATCACAAAATAAAATTAAAATCTTTTCGTTAGATAGCTAACAGAAAGATTCATCGCTTGGAAGACAGCAGTAATACAAGGCCGAATGAATATATTCTTAATTCTTTTTATTTGTATTTTGTGACCCTGCGGCGCAATCTCAAATCTACTCGGAGGGGTTAGTCAGAGGGAGACAGAGTCGTATTCTATCTTTGAGGACACATGTTGGACATGCCTTTGAAGGTCGTTTGTGTTTTCAACGTTTCCATCGTATAAAGCGAACACGACTGAACTCAAATGGAGCTGGTTATGATAAGTATAAACCTATATGTCTAAAGTTAAATGTGGCTGAACGCATATCAGATAAACACTTTGTAAACACCAGCCGTCTGGTGACAAGATTTTGTTATTTTAATTCATTTTGCTGAAAATTCATTCGTGTTTTAATTTATATATGTTGTTGTTGATTTTTTGAATGAATATATTTAAAAACAAACAAAAGCCGTAATTTGAACTTTTCTAAAGATAGTAATGTGTTATAGTTCGGATTTTAGAGATTAAAAGCGGAGGTTTGATGTTTATAAAGTATGTATTGTGCTTTAGTATATTTCTATGTTTCTCTAAAATTGCTCCTTACTTGGTCTGTCGTTTTCTGTAAATTGTAAACTTTTTCATTGTCGTTCGAGTACATAGGAAAGTGGGATGTATTTGCCCGTTTATTATTATAATAACGTCTTGATATTAGCAATTTAAAGATAGCAGCATGCAGTTGTCATAGTGTAGGAATGTAATTGTTTCGCTAATTGCATGAACGGTTAAAGGAAAAACATTAATTTTATTGATTTTGTGATTGTAATAAATTTAGTCAGCGTGCCTCCTGAGCTTTAAGGGGTCGTGGCTTGCAAGGACGGACCACTTTGTGATCGTGCCTCGGTAGCATTAAGTGGTCGTGGCTTGCAAGGACGGACCAGTGTTGTCAGTATGCCTCGGTGGCATTGAGTGGTCGTAGCTTGTAAGGACGGACCCCATGTGTGATCATGCCTTGTTACCATTAAGGGGTCGTAGCTTGCAAGGACGGACCTGTGTTATTAGTATGCCTCGGTGGCATTGAGTGGTCGTAGCTTGTAAGGACGGACCCCATGTCTGATCTTGCCTTGTTACCATTAAGGGGTCGTAGCTTGCAGGGACGGACCTGTGTTGTTAGTATGCCTCGGTGGCATTGAGTGGTCGTGGCTTGTAAGGACGGACCCCATGTGTTCTTGCCTTGTTACCATTAAGGGGTCGTAGCTTACAAGGACGGACCAGTGTTGTCAGTATGCCTCGGTGGCATTGAGTGGTCGTGGCTTGCGGGAACGGACCCCTTGTGTGATCGGGCCGCGTAAGCATTAAGGGGTCGTGGCCTGCAAGGACGGACCAGTGTTGTCAGTATGCCTCGATGGCATTATGAGGTCGTAGCTTGTAAGGACGGACCCCATGTGTGATCGTGCCTTGTTACAATTAAGGGGTCGTAGCTTACAAGGACGGACCTTTGTTGTCTGTATGCCTCGGTGGCATTGAGTGGTCGTGGCTTGCGGGGACGGACCCCTTGTGTGATCGTACTTCGTTAGCATTAAGGGGTCGTCGCTTGCAAGGACGGACCAGTATTTGTATTTTGCCTCGGTGGCATTAAGAGGTTGTGGTTGGAAGAAACAGACCAGTATTGTCTTTGTGCCTCGGTGGCATCGAGAGCTTGTGGTTGGAAGGGACGGACCTATATTGTCATTGCGCCTCGGTGGTGAAGAGCTGGTGGTTGGAAGGGAAGGAGCAGTACTGTCATTGTGCCTCGGTGGCATTAAGAGTTTGTAGTTTGGAAGTGTGAGACAAGTATTGTCAATGTGTCTCGGTGGCATAAAGAGCTTGTGTTGAATGGGTCGGACCAATATTGTAATTGAGCCTCGGTGGCATAAAGAGCTTGTGGTTGGAAGGGTGAGACCAGTATTTTCATTATGTCTCGGTTGCATTAAGAGCTTGTGGGTGGATGGGACGAATCAGTATTGTCATTGTGACTCGGTGGCTTTAAGAGCTTGTGGTTGGAAGGGACGGACCAGTACTGTCATTGTCTCGCGGTTGCATTTAGAGCTAGTGGTTTAAAGGGTCAGACCAGTATCGTGATTGTTTCGGTGGCATTAAGAGCTTGTGGTTGGAAGGGTCGGACCAGTATTGTCATTGTGTCTCGGTGGCATTAAGAGCACGTGGTTGGAAGGGTCGGACCAGTATTGTCATTGTGTCTCGGTGGCATTAAGAGCTTGTGGTTGGAAGGGTCGGACCAGTATTGCCATTGTGACTCGGTGGCATTAAGAGCACGTGAATGGAAATGTCGGACCAGTATTGTCATTGTGTCTCGGTTGCATTAAGAGCACGTGGTTGGAAGGATTGTCATTGTGCCTCGATTTCTTTAATTTAATGCTATAAATTATAATAATGCTGTCCATGCTGGCTTGGCTTTTTAGAACGGATTAGAATTGAACCGATGCTTACATTTAGTTGTTGACACATACCTCGAGGTCATGGCTAAGTTTCCTGTTTGGCTTTCCAGTTTTTATACGGACGCACCGGTATCGACACGACACCACGGTTATGTTGCTTTTTAGGACGGTGAATTTTACATAAGCATTAATTCTTTTAGACCAACCAACAAAATGCAAATGTATTTATAATTATTCTTCGTCTGTTGATTAGTTATTACCTGGAATTAGAGCGGGTAATTTTTAAATGTTTCATGGTTAGTGTTATTAAATATCAGTTTATTGTAAAACTTTGGTCAGTTAGACGAGAATGCTTATCAGTGTCTGGTACATTTGGTTTTTACTAGAGCAGCGTTGGAACAGTTGTTAACTTGGGCTTGGGTACTGGAATGATTTTCTTTGTGGTATTTAATCTAGGCATTTAGTAAAGGTTTATTTAACTGTATAATGGTTGTATAATATTCCGTTTGGTTGTTTGTGGACTCATTTTCAGACAAAAGATCATTGGTCAGTGGCTTATTTTGTGTCGATAGCAGAGGCTCACATGAATCGGTTTTGAAGAGAAGTATATTTTGTCATGCGATCATAAAACTATACAAGTGCTTTGTTAAAATATTATTTTTACGTGTTTAATTTGAACGCAAATAATGAATTGTTTTATATTTTCCGGAGATCACGGTTTATTATCCTTCTTTGTTTAGCTCGATTGAAATGCTGTCAAATACTAAAAGCCTATTTCCTATATATTTCTTGTGTTTTTCTTAGTTTTAGTGTAGTTACAATGGAATTAGTGAATAATTGTTTTACTCACGATAATAAGTGAGTAAGTATTGATTATTTTACTCTTAAGGCAATGCTAGGCATGGTATTATGGAGATTATAAATATAGACACGAAAGCAATGCCACCGTGACCGTTAGTTTCTGTCTAAATTTTCAATTTGAAGATTATCACCTTCGCCTGTTAAATAATTCACTTGTGTCTAACCTTTTTAAATGCATTCTTTCAAAGGCATTTGTCTTATATTTGAAGTTTTGGATTATGGTGTTGCAGAAATACAACTTCATGTTTTACGATAGAGTTTTATATTTATTAGCTATATTGCCCAGTCAGCATATGTTTATATTCACATTCTAGTTCCATAACTATTTTAACCAAGCGGAAAACTTATTTTATTTTGTGTGTGGTTATTAGATGGCGAGATCACGACAACAAAAAACTGATGCGATGTGATCGTGGTTTTGCGATCTCGCATCGTGTTGTGGTCGCGTTTTCATGGTCTCGTCCAAGAGGTCGAAACAACAAACCCTTAAATTAGTTGCATAGCGCTGTGCCCCCTCACTTTCACCATACGTTTAACACAAACACATCGCATTTTCGCCGTGTACTCCTTTTGCTGCATTAGCAGCAATTTTTTACTTGTTATTATATTACAAAAGTAGTTATCTTAATATAGCTAAGTGGAAATGAATTGTAAACGATCTTATGTATTTTAACCTGTCTGAAATTGTGAAAGCTATGCTTCATTGACTGACCATATTATTGTGGCCATTGCCACAACATATTTTAGTCTAATAAAATAGACTCACCTAGCTACCGCCGGAATTCAATCCAGTACGTCAGCCATAAGCATCATAAGAAGAGTCACACAGAATCTGGTGATCAGCTGGTTTTATAGACCATGTCCGGGCATGCGCAGTACTCGGCTATGCATCATAGCCCGTGGTCACAACACACCACCCAATTTTATAAGAGGCTGATGGTACTCAGGATAAATGTATTTTAAAGACCAGCTAATTCTTACGCTTATAATATCGAAAATACAATTTTAAACGGTAGCTATTAACGGGTAAATTTAATGAAAAGCCAATCACTTATTTAACCCCAAAATAAAATATTATCACAGAACGCTATAAAACTAAGACTTCCATTAAAAAACTGATAATTTAAAAGATAAACAGGGGTGGTAGAATAATGGAATGACAACATTGTATATCGCAAACTTCCCATTATAATTTGAAGGTCCACAGTTTAATAAACAAAAAAGGTAAAGATCTTAATCAAAAGCACTATATGGACAGGAGACCAAGAAAAGAAATACACCAAAAATATTATTAAAAATTTACAATATATTGGAACGGCCAATATTCGAAAACCCGAGCAGAATTTTAAAGTTTTGACATTTCAGGAGGCGACATCATGCAAGATCACCAATGTATCAACTAGCAATTATAGTGAGTCTGTCTCCAGGAAAAGCCATTCCAGAGAAATGTCACTCAATTTGTGTTTTGCTGCCGAAAGATAGAATAACAGGAAAGATTGTCCCCCTTGAAACAGTATACATTTTAGCAGTTTGAACCGCTATGATGAACATAAAAAGAATCGGGTGTTTGATCCACCAGAGTAATTAAATTAAGATATTTTTCTTGGCCTTCATGACCTTCTTGCTTCAATATTCGACCTAACCTTGGACCACTAGTAGAATTTTAAGGAAGTTAGAAATCTATTTTTAAATATGCCTGACACCCCTGACACACAGGAGAAGTCTGACACTCCTGACTCACAGGAGAAGATTCATTAATCTCCTGAGTACCCGCAGATGTTACAAATGGCTCCTGAGAAACAGGAACTAATGAAATCAGCTCCTGATGGACAGGAACCCGAAATATGAGCTCCTGATGAACAGAAACCCTGCCCCTGAAAAGCAGGAACCCCACAGATTGGCTCCTGAGACACAGAAACCTCACTTACGAGCTCCTGAACCACAGGGACAGGTGAGATCTGCACTTCCTGTGCAACAAGCGCTGGGCCGGAACCCAACTGTGCTGATAAAACTGTTAAAATGTAAATCTCTAGCACTATCTTATGAGGCCCCTATAGTAGATAGTTTCCTTTAGCTTCCATTTCTCCCCAACTTTAAAAATGACTTCTGTGAGCGAAATGTTTACAAGTTTTGATGTTTTTGAAATAGGAAGTTGGAGATTTAACTATTGGCATTATGTTAAGGTTTAATGATTTTTTTAATTACAGCTTATGGTATAAAATTGTAATTAATTTACTGCTTAATATATAAGGAAGCTTTCGAAATGTTGAACAAATCAACAATTGTGAAATGAGGCTGATATATACGTTAGTACTTAGAGATCATTTCTAAAAGCATGATAAAATACTCCTTCCTGGTGATCTTGGAAAGCTAAGGACATAATCCTTCCAAAGAAATTGAAATCAGGAATGAAGTGACAGACTGTACTCCTTCCTGTTGTCCTGGGTAAAATAAGGACTTGGTCCTTCCAAGGAAATCGAAATCAGGAATGATGTACACCAATATTAAAATATAATTAAAATACTTCTAAGGAGGTTAAAGACTGTTACTTACTAGACCTGCTAGCAGTATTCCAGTCATCTGACTAATGTTAACAGATGCCCAGTGTTGTCATCCAGTGAAAATTTACATTAAATAATCTCGGTGCAATATGTACAATTAGTTTCAGATTTATATTGACATTTAACATTCGAGTAATTTCCGACTGATTTGAGAAAGAGTTTAATCTTTGAAGTAATGGATAGTCTTTTGTATATATTGCTCTTAGTGTAAGAATTTATGTCAACACTGAACAAACTGATCTACTGTAGCCCTGACAGTGTTGAAATTCAGGTGTGAAATACTGAACAAAATCAGGATACAATCCTGTCAGCATTATAAAATCAGGTGTCAAATATTGAAAACACAATCAGGAAATAATCCTGTCAATATTATTGTCGGTCATCCTGATGACCGACATATTATAATGGACCAAACTTGAGCTTTCTACCTGAACACCGGTTATCAGTGATGTAAAGCAAAGATCACGTTCCAGACGGAACGGATAATTTAGATAAATAGACTCTTACTCAGTCGTTATTTATGGATAGACTCTTCCTCAGTCATTATCTATAAAAAAACATAGAGGCCTCGTTTTTGCTGTTGAAGGACGTCACATTTGGTGTCTGTATCTATTCTTAAATCCTCTCTCCAGCTTCTTATCAGCTAGGCTTATTACTCATAAAGATATTTCCGACAACGAACAATAAACATATACATGTACATGGAATTTGACTAGTAAATGTACGTGTACTGTGTATGATAAAGAAAAGATGTACAGCTTATAAATTTATTAAACCACAGCAAATAAAATGTGTAGAGAACAATGAAAAGAGATGAGCTACTTATTTTGCTGACCACGAATCTACGAACTTCAGCATTTAGTGAAACTCGGGGATCAGAGGTATCCCAGGGAATGTTTTACATGGTTTAGCTAGTTCGATATGGATACATCCGTCGTTACTTTCTTGATACTTTTGCTTAACTGTTATCTTGAATTTTGCCACTAATCAACTGGTTGCTAAAGTTTTATAAGGTTTTGAATGTAAAAATTTTCTTTGGAAACCCAGAACACACAGTTTTGCAGAAATCTTAAATCGGGTAATGAAACTGAAAATAATAGACACTACAAGTTTAAGCTTTACTTAGTTGTTATTTGGTTTTGAATCAGCAAAATAATCTTTGGAACATGCGAACACACATAGTTTTGCAGAAGTATCAAATCGGGTCGTGAAACTGTCAATAATAGACAATACAAAATTTTGCTTTCCAAAAAGCTAGTCGGTCATTGGCATAAGCTTTTAACAAAAAAAAAAGACGGCGCTGTAGTGCATACTTTTTGCGAATTTGATTTGAATTCAATGCGTTATGTTGTTATTCGAAGTCATGAGACATACTAGGTGAATTCTACATTGTCCAATCTATGCCAATATTAGATGTAAATTACTGGATACTCTATCTACAAATTATGAATGTAAAAACATGTCAGATTTAGAGAAATTTATTTACATTTTCACCAAAGAGAATTTGATGTATTTGTCAGTCAAAACCTGCTATAATATTCTCCAAGAATGGAGAAAACACTGATATAAATGACAATGTTTTATAACAACTGTAAATATGTAGAGCTGTATATAAGAATAATTTAATAATACAACAATTTTTTTAGTGTTTTACAATTTTGCCAATAGAACTGATATATGCCGTACTATGAGTACACTATTGTTTTAAGATCCATATATGTATATGTCTTAATTAAGGTGTATTACTTAGTTTTATCATAGAATTTTTTCAGTGTTTTACGTGTAAAGATACTGTATCTTTTAGTATCAAATAGTCTCTTATAAATCAATATGGATTGGTCACATGCATGTACTACTACATTTATATAAATTCATTGTATAAACTGCGTTGTGTATATGTAATGTGAATGAGACTCTAATAAATAATTGAATTGAATTGAACCAACATTCTAACGATATTGTTCTAGATCAGAAAGAACAATTTTATCATACCTGTGAGTCCCTGACAGACTGTTCACGTTTTTCTCTCCCACCCTATTACTGTGAAAAACTTTGGTTTTTAACATATTCTGTAGCTTTTGATATATATTTACAGCTTGATAATCGTTGCTTTCTAACACTTTCTGACACAAAAATATTGTTTGACAAACTTCCAAGTAAATCATTAACTTGTTCGCAAACATGGTTAGATTTATCAACAGATTAAATACATCTCATTCGAAAGAGGAAATACCTATAAGTAAACTTACATTTTTGTATGGCATGCAATAAAAGTGCCTTAAAATTCAAACTTTTCTGCCGTCTTGTTAAAAGGTTGTGCTAATGACCGACTAGCTTTTTGGAAAGCTAAAACTTGTAATACACCTGTATTCAGTAATACACTGGGGTCAATGTTGTAGTTTTAATAGTGTAGTTTCACCACAACGGAACTAGCATCAAATTGTATCAAAACCATTAAGCTTTAAGTAACTAATAAATCTGAAAATATTTTTAATGAATTCACTCTCTTATAAATATCCTTATGTTCTTAACTGAAGTCTAACAATAGTTTTGTTTAAGATTAAATAATCATTCTCTATAATTGAAATTGAAAACAGCTACTGTGTTGTTCAAAGCTTTACTTTGCCATACAAACAAATCAAGTACACCCTAAATCCATGACCTTGTGCTCAACTGCCTGCCGTCCCTGACCCATACCCACACTCTCACATGACTGGCCTTACGCATCAACACTGCCTTACTGCCTTCCGAGCTGAAAGGTTACCCCCTCCCCCGTCCGGCCTTACGTTTGGCAGTGTTTTACTGCCCTTCGTCCAGAATGGTCCGATATAAATCCTCACGTGGCAGGCCTTACGCCTCACACTGTCCCAGTCAGACAGGCCCCTGGCATCTCACCGCCTTCCGTGCTGAAAGGCCAACCCTTCCCCCGTCCGGCCTTACGCTTGACATTGTCTTACTGCCTTCCAAGCTGAAAGGTTACCCCCTCCCCCGTCCGGCCTTACGCTTGACAATGTCTTACTGCCTTCCGAGCTGAAAGGCCAACCCTTCCCCCGTCTGGCCTTACGCTTGACACCAGGATTCCCGTCCCGTAGACCTCACAGATCAAGGGTACACCCACCATACTATATGGCAAACCCCATGATACAAACATGATACAGATCCGTTGTAATGTGCATGAACAGCAAAATAGGAAGTACTGTCTTCTACTTTCAGTTTTGACAGTATCAAAAATGAAGAGAAACAAAACGCACGGCATAACGGCTAATTGATATAATTAAGCTCAACATACCGCTTATGCCATGCAAACATCCCTGAATATCAGGAAATGACACAAATATATAATAAATATCAAGTCAGTGAAGGTCAATCCCCGTACGGAATAAACAGCTTGTAAACATCTCGTGTCTACACAATGTTTTACTTATCCGTAAGCCGGGGCCTGACATAATAATCAACTGCAAGAAATGTGAAATGAAATAGTCAGTGAAGGTCAATCCCCGTGCGGAATAAACACCATATAGACATCACGTGTCTACACATTGTTTTACGTATCCGCATTCCGGCGCCTGACATAAAAAATCGGCTGTTAGTGTAACGGTAAAGTTCATGCACTACAAACCCCAGTGTTATTTATTTAGGCTACAATACCTTGTTCGAACTGGCTTGGTAGCTAATTGGCAGAGCGTATTTTATCTAACAATTTACGCAACAAACTCAAGAAATGAATTCAGCGAATTTAGAAAAGTCAGAAATCACGTGACACGATCATCCGACCCGCAAACCTCAAATTTCTGCTATGTGCATCAAATTATTAAATAAATACGAATGAAAGGTAATTTGGAAAACTATTGAAGTGAATTTAAGGCATAAGTGCCCCTAACTATGAATAATATTGCTATAAAGTATCACAGCAGAGCTGTACTACTTCCAACTTTTTGAAAGGAGTCTCGTATCTGTAAATTCAAGATGGCCGCGTCCATTGTCCGCGGATTAATTTGCATTATGTAAACTAATTTGCTTTTTGCAAACTAATTTTTTGTCGCAGCGCCATTATTGTGGCCATTGCCACAACAAATTTTAGTCTAATAAAATAGACTCACCTAGCTACCGCCGGAATTCAATCAAGTACGTCAGCCATAAGCATCATAAGAAGAGTCACACAGAATCTGGTGATCAGCTGGTTTTATAGACCATGTCCGGGCATGCGCAGTACTCGGCTATGCATCATAGCCCGTGGTCACATCAATATTTACAGGCATTTTGATTGTTGACAATATTTGGCAGATGTTAGACTTTACCATTTCATTTATATCATTGAATAACTTTAATAATAATCTAGTTGTTAAACTTTGTTTTTATCGATGTATTCTTATTATGTTATTATTATATTTCAGGTATTGTGGATTTATACCTCAAATCCATTATATAAATAAAGTGATAAACTTTGTGTTTTTAATGACTATTCAATAACTGGACATTAAACCGGAGGATCAGGGATTTTCTATTACTGGAATGCTGCAGCTATTAGACCTTGTGTAACTTAGATCTGGATCGACGTCCTGCCGGCGGATTCGGAGTTCGTTAGTGGAGTAGGACCCTACATGTCTTCAAATCTGCACGTCTTCAAAAGGATGGATAAGGATGGTTTGTGCACTGGACAACGGACATTGGAAACCAGGATCTTGACATTTTTATAATGGGATGTGAATTGTGCTGTTCTTGGAGGATTTGTGTCAAGACGGAATGTAAGTCATGTTTGTTTGTATGTTTAGTTTTTGTTAATATTTAAGGTATTTATTTAAGGTATTTAATATTTATATATATTTGTTTCTTTTTTAACAATAAACTTGTGACTAAATCTGGAGACCAGTCTCAAATCTCAAGCATCTGATTCAATCAAAAGCTTGAGATTTGAGATTGGTCTCCAGTCTCAGTTTTATGATCATTGGCCAAAGTAAGGTTATGGAGTTCCTAACACATTGATATCAATCAAATAGTTGAGTCGGTTAAAATATTTTCCAGAAAAAATATTTGAATATTTGATGCCCAACTTTATCCTTGCAAGGAAACATCGGTTTTATTGATCGCGGTTCATACATGTAATAATGTCGCGGAATAATGTAAAAGTTTGCAAATTTCGCAAGAATTTGCAGAATTTACTTTATTCTTCGGTTTAGGCGGTTATTTTGATCGCGTTGTATAATAATGTCGTGGAAAGTTTGCAATTTTCTGAAGAAATTGTAAATTTACTTTATTCTTCCATTTAAGCGGTTATTTTGATCGCGGTTTATAATAATGGCGTGGAATAATGTAAAAGTTTGCAATTTTCTTAAGGATTTGCAGAATTTACTTTATTCTTCCGTTTAAGCGGTTGTTTTGGACGCGATTCATAAAAATGTAATGGAATAATGTAAAAGTTTGCAGTTTTTTTTTCAGAAGAATTTGTAGAATTTACTTTATTCTTGGGATTAATCGCGTTGTGTTGAAAAAAAAAGAATAAGAAACTTAAATACTGTTTTGAAAAACAATTCGTTTTGAAACAAGTAAAACAAAAAAGTAACTGTTAACAAGTTATAATATTTGTTAATATAATATCGAAATCTAAATGAAACTATGGTAGCCAATACGTGCCCTTAAATGTATTCGTATGTTTATATGAAATAGTTAAATTTCGTGTTTCTGAGTATGTGAGAGTGTGAGAAAAAGACATAAGGAGACATAAGGATTGAAATAAAAAATGGAATTAAGAAAAAAATCAAACAAACAAAAATGAATTTAAGAAAACAAAGAAATTAGGGTGAAATAGAGAAAGAAGGGAACAAAATTTGAACTTGAGAATGAAATTAAAACTAGAAATAAAGTAAGAGACAAACAAAAATACAACGAATGAAAGAAAAAAACAAACAAAGTAGGAAGCAAAGAAAAAAATAAGAATGAGACATTTGACGAAAGAGCTAAATCAAGTAAATAGTTGAGAATGAAACATTGCAAGGAAAAACTGACATAAAGGAAGAAAACCAAAGCAACGAAATTTAAAATATAAAATAAAATAAACAAACAAATAACAAATATAAGAAAAGTTGAATAAAGAATGTAATACGAAAAGTGGCACAAACAATGAAATTAATAATGAGACATTGAAAGGAAGAATGAAACAAAGAATGAAGATAAGAATAAACGAAACACAAATGAAATTGACCGAAGCAAATAGTGACTTAGAACGAAACATTGAAAGGAAAAATAAAACAAAGAATGAAATTAAGAGTCAAACAAAGAATGAAATCAAGAACGAAACATTGAAAAAGAGAATGAAACATTGAAAAAGGGAATGAAACACTGAAAGAATCATTGAAAAGAAGTATGAAACTAGGTATTTTATTACTAATGAGACATTTAAAGGAAGAATGAAACCAAGAATGAAAAAAAGAATGAATCATTGAAAGCAAAAACTTAAAATCACATGAAATTAAGACTGAAACAAGAAGTGAAATAAACAATGAAACATTGAAGGAAGAATGAAAGACAGAATGAATTTATGAATGAAACAAAGAATGAAATTAAGAATGAAACATTGAATGTAAGAATTAAACATTGAAAGGAACAATGAGGAAAAGGATGAAAACAAGAAAATGCAGATAAAAAATAAGAATTAAACATTGAAAGGAAGAATGAATCTATGAATGAAACTGAGACTGAAACATTGATGAGAAGAAAGAAAGAAATATTAAAATTATAAATGTTACAGAAATGAAATTTTCAACGAAACATTTAAAACAAAAAAAACCCCGCATGATTCATTGATTATATAAATTAAGAATGAAAGAAAACACGAAACAGGAATAAAATTAAAAACGAAACAAACATTAAAATTAAGTTATAAACAAAGAATTTGAATGAGCTTTTGTAATATTGTGTGTACCATATTGATGTATGTGTCCCTTGCCCTTCACTGGAGGTCCAGTCAAGTTACAAGTTTATTCGTACACTCAATACATTTTACATTGTACACATGAGGAGAAAAACAATAATACAGATACATGAGACCCGCAACATACAGCATATTTAAACTCAGATACGGTAGACATAAAAACAACAATAAATTTAGAGAAAAAAACACACAAAAATAAATAACAGTATTAATGAATAACAACATTAGAAATGAAAAGAACAATTAAATTATGAATATATTTAAGAATGACATTAAGAACGAAAACAAAAGCAACGAAATTTAAGAAAGAAAATAAAACAAAGAAACAAATAATGAAATTAAGACAGAAAGATACAAAGAATAAATTTATTCAAAATGAAGAAAATAATAAGGACATAGGAAACGAACAAAGTATGAAAAATGAAAGGTCGAATGAAACAAATAAAGAAATTCAGACTGAAACAAAGAATACAATTAAGAATAAAACATTAAAGGGAAGAACTAAAGAAAAAATGAAATAAAAATGAAACGCAAAATGAAATTCAAACGAAACATTGAATATGTTGAAAGAAAAAATGAAACGATGAAAGAAATAAGGATCTAAACAAAGTATGCAATTTAGAATGAATCAAAGAATGGAAGAACGAAAACAGGAATAAATAAAAAATTATCAAAAGGAATGAAATTAAGAAAAATACATTTAAATGAAAAATTAAATACAGGATATAATTATGAATGGCCCAAACATTGAAATGAAGAATGAAACTAAGAATGAAGATAAGAATAAACCATTCATAGAAAAATCGAATCACACATGAAACTAAGACCGAAACAACGAGTAAAATTTAGATCGAAACATTGAAACGAAAAATGAAACAAAGATTAAAATTAGGATTAAAACAGAAAATGAGATTAAGAACAAACCATTTTAAGAGAGAATGAAACATTTAAAGGAAGAATAAAACTAAGAATTACTCATTGAAATGAAGTATGAAACAAAAGTGTGAAATGAGACATCTACAGGAAACCAAGAATGAAATAGAGAATGACACATTAAAAGAAAATTTTAACACAACATGAAATTAAGACTGAAATAAGGAGTGAAATTTAGAATGAAACGTTGAAGAAAGAGTGAAAGACTGAAAAATTATCCTATTATGTATGAAACAAAGAAGAAAATTAAGAATTAAATGTTGACTCTAAGAACTAAACATTGAAAGGAACAATGAGGAAAAGGATTAAACAAGAAAACACAAAGATTGAAAATTGGAATAAAACATTTAAGGGAAGATAAAAACAATGAATGAAACTGAGACTGAAACATTAAAGAGAAGAATTAAACAAAGATTTAAATTAAATAAAATGAAACAAAGAATTAATTTTTGAACGAAACATTAAAAGAAAAAAACGAATGGTACATTAATTAAACTAATTAAGAATGAAAGAAAAAAAGAAAAAAGAATAAACTTAGAAACGAAACAAACATAAAACTTAAGTTATAAACAACGAATTGGAATAAGAATATGTAAATTTGTATCTACCATATGGCTGTATGTATTCCTTGTCTTCCACTGGAGGTCAAGTGGAGGCCCGCAACATACAGCATAATAATCTCTCAGATACGTTTTACAAAAAGTATCAATACATTTAGGGAAATAGACAGAACCACAACAATACCATAAATATAAGTGTCAATATTAGGACTGAAAATAACAATGAAATAGAGTTCTTTCACATTGTTGTGCGCATGCGTCGTACTCCACGTTTAGGTACGAAAATATTGGTTTTATCCTAAACCGACGCGTGAGGGGGCATTTAACAGTGTCATTGCTAACAGAATCAACGGACATGATCACGGTGTCGTCTTAAAACTTATGATAAATAATAATAATAATTGTGATGAGGCACAATAAATTCGAGTTTTACGAATTTTCGAATATTGCAGGCTTTAAAAAGTCTGGTCGGCAAGATTTCACTGTGAAAAGCGTAAAACAATCAAAGACGTGGTTGCAAATTTGAATCAGGAAGTCTTATATAAAAACAAAGACATCGTGGATTGCATGTTACTGTCTATTTGCCACAGACACATATATAAACGTCTCGAGTTTTTCTGACAACATGCGTTTACTTAAAAAAATATATTTTATGTAACTTGATCTCCCTAAATTGGAAGAGAAAACGGGTGAATACAACAATGTATCGCCGTTGTATTCAACGCCCATTAAGCGTTATAATTTTGTTTACTATTTTATTTCCTTCCAACATTATGTTTAAAACTAAAATTTATTGTAATCATTCGTATATTTCTTTCATCAGTCCTGGATTAAAATTATTTTTATGTTTAAGAACTAGAAATCATACTTTGAACACGACCGTGTTACTGTTTATTGTCCCTATATATTTGACACAATATTCCCATTCCCATTCTGCCCAGAAAACGATGGTGACATATTGAGGTGTGAAAACTTGTTTGATATCTGACATTTGAAATTAATTATCTCAAATCATCAAATTGAACTTAACTGTTATTGTCACTTCAAGCGATAACTTTTCGAATACCTAAAATTTTCACGAGTTCAGTCCCATATTTCTATAACTATAATTTGTAGCGTTGAAATGGCCGATCATGTAGTAGTTTACGTCTTATTCATGTTATTATAAACATCATTTTTTTATAAAATCGTCAGCCATAGTCAATAGACATTAGTTTAAGTCGCATAACATGAATATCTACGTGTTACGGGAATGATGTAGAACGAAGATAAAATGTCACAGACAATTGACCGTAAGGTTCTTCTCCGGATCTAAGGATTTTCAGGCAACATCTCAGGATTTAAAAATATTGAAAAGGATAATTAATGAAACATAAATTTAACTGAATTTAGAATGGGTTTTACAATTATATTTAATATCAGAAACTTGGTCTTGGTCACGGCTCCAAAATTTCCTGTTTATTGAGAGATTACGTGATAGTGACACGATGCCTCGGGCACACATGTACACAACAGCTAAGTGTCATAAAACTAAGCTCGGACCTGAATATCGCACTCCCGTTCATTTGTTTTGGTCCATGGTCATTTTGATTTTAAATAGAAATGAAAATATTATATATAAAACCTTCAGCGACAACAATTACGAACTTCAACATCAAAATAGTTTAAAAAAAAAAAACAACAAAACAAACAAACAAACTCTCTGGATTTTTAAAAAAATAGTTTTGGTTGGCCTGCCGTCCGGCAATATTCGTTTGGTTCAATCAATTTAACGATTTCTCGGGTTGTAGCTGGAATCATCCTATTATGTAAATACGTAATATTTTTTTCTCAAAAACAAAACACGCAAAACGCGTATCAACCTAGTCGCCGACGAGCTACGTAAGAATATAATTATGTCTCATTCCAAAATAAATTATAGCGTTACAAAAAATGCCATAAAACGGTAAAATGTCCGATAATGTTCGTCTGAATTGTCAATTATACACGTCACTTTTATTTTTATTTTTATTTATAAATTTGAAATGATTAATCAACATGTTCTTAATTTTATAATCACTTAGTCATATTAACAATAGTAAACGATGCCCCCTCGACTAAATATGCTCTTCAATTTTAGAGAGCGCTAAGGGGAGGTAACAATGTGAAAGAACTCTATTAAACAAATGTCATAATGAATAACATTTAGGAAAACAAAACAGAGTCAACGAAATGTAATAAAGAATAAATAAAAGGAACAAATTATGAAACTAAGACAAAGAATGAAATTTATAATAAACTTAAGAAATTTATAAGGACATAGAAAAGGTTCAAAAATACATCAAGAAAGAAAGAAACAAAGAATGAAAGAAATAAAGAAACAAGGAAATAACAAATACGTAAGATACACACAATAAAACAAATATCAAAGTAAAGAAGAAAAAAACAACAACATTGGAATGATGAATGAAACCAAAAATAAAATTAAGACTGAAACAAAGAATGAAATTAAAAACAAAACATTGAATGGCAAAATAAAGAAATTAAGAATGAACCGAAATCTGAAATGAAAGAAACTAGAAAGGTTAATAGTATAAAGTTTAGAATCAAATATTGAAAATAAAAAAATGAAATAAAAATTTCAACAAAAACAATGAAATAGGAAATGAAACATTGAAAGAAAAAAATGAATGAAATGAGGAATGAAACAAACAATAAAATTAAGACTTTAACATTGAAAGGAATACTGTAACAAAGAATGCAATTAAGCATTGAAAGAAAACATTGAAACAAAGATTGAAATTTAAGTGAAAGAAAGATTGAAATTGAAAATAATTGAAATGAAGAAGGAAACAAAGAAAGAAATTAAGGATTAAACAAAGATTGAAATTAAAAATGTAACATGGGAAGGAATATGAAAATCAATAATAAAATTTCAACTGAAACGAAGAATGACATTAAAATGAATCATTAAAAGGAAAAATGAAACAATGAATGATATTGAGAAAGAAACAAAGAAATAATTTACGAATGATATAACAATGAAACAAATATTTAAAATAAGATTGAAATATAAAATACATTTAGGAATGAAACAATAAACATGAATGAAAACATTGGCATTCAAAGCAACATATAATAAGCCGAGGAAAGAAACAAAGACTGATATAAAGAATGAAGAATGAAGCACAGAAGAAACACATAATGACATAAAAAATTAAAACAAATTATTGAAAAAACAATGAAACAAAGACTGAAACAAGTAATTAAACGAATAAAATGAAACAATAAAATCAAACAAGAAATGAAGAAAAGAATGAAACGCAAAAATAAAAAATAAGAAATTAAGAAATTCAATGAAGAAAAGAATGAAAGAATGATTGGAACAAAGTAAAGAATCAAACAAAGATTGAAATTAGGAATAAAAACGTTGAAAGGAAGAAGGAAGCAAAGAAAGAAATTAAGAATGAAACAAAGATTGAAATTAAGAATGAAGAAAAGAATGAAAGAATAATTGGAACAAAGTAAAAAATCAAACAAAGATTGAAATTAGGAATAAAAACGTTGAAAGGAAGAAGGAAGCAAAGAAAGAAATTAAGAATGAAACAAAAATTGAAATTAAGAATGAACTATTGAAACATAGAAAGAAACAAAGAAAGAAATTAAGAATGAAACAAAGATTGAAATTTAGAAAGAAACTTTGAAACAAAGAAGGAAGCAAAGAAAGAAATTAAGAATGAAACTTTGAAAGGAAGAAGTAAACGAAGAAAGAAATTAAGAATGAAACAAAGATTGAAATAAATAAGTGAAACACATAAAGGAGAAAGTAAACAAAGAAAGAATCAAAGTCTGATATAAAGAATGAAGAAAAAATCAAGAAGGAAACAAACAATGGAATTAAAAATGAAATATTGAGGAGGACAATGAGCCATTCCAAGCAAATATGTAATGAAGAAAGGAACGAAATTAAGAATGCAAAACAGTAATGAAATTAAGAATGAAAATATAAAGGAAATAATGAAACATTGAAAGAAAGAAGGAAACAAGGAAAAAGTTAAGAATCAAGAAAAGATTGAAATTAAGTTAAAACATTGAAAGGAAAGAGGAAACAAAGAAAGAAATAAAAAACGAAACAAAGATTGAAGTTATGAATGAAACACTGAAAGGATGATGGAAACACAGAATGAAACAAAGACTGATATAAAAAAAGAACAATGAAGGAAAAAAATGAAACAAATAATTGAATTAAAAATGAAAAATTGTTATTAAGTAAAAAATGAAATAAACACTGAAATAGGTAATTTCACAAAAAAAATGAAACATTTAAATAAAACAAGGAATGAAGAAAAGAATTAAACGCAGAAAAAAAAATTCAGAACCAAAGAATGAAGTAATGAGTAAAAGCATGACTAAAACAAAGTATAAAAGTAAGAATAAAAAAGCCGTAAATTGGAAAGAAACAAAACAATGAAATTAACCAAAAAAAAAATCAACAAAGAATGAAAAATAGAATGAAATTCAGACTGAGACAAAGAATAAAATTAAGAAAGAAATAATAAATTATACTTTGATTAAATTTATAAAGAATAAAAGATTGAAAAACGAATACAATTCAAGCGTAATAAAAGTTAAAATTAAGTTTTAAATTTATAATTAAATACCGAATTGGAAATATTGAGTCTGTCATAGTGTTCTATGTGTCCCTTGCCCTCCAGTGGAGATCCGCAACATTCAGCATATTTATCTCTCTAATACGGTATACTTATAAATAACAATTACTTTAAGGATAGAAACTAAAATGATTTAATGAAATGAAGTACGTAGCAATAAAGAAATAGGTTTAACAGTATTTATTCAATCCATTGCACATATAATGAAATAATACAATGAGTAAATATCATTTTACGGATTAAAGAATCAGCTCAACCGCTTATTTATCCTCTTTTCCATGAAATGGCGAGGAGGACAATACTGAGATGAAGAGATAAGGAGAAAGAGATAAAGAGAGAGAAAGCGAGAGAGAAATTAGGAATGAGACGTTTGAAAGAAGAATGAAACAAAGGATGAAATTAAAAATGAAACATTGAAGAGAAAAACGAAGCATAAGACAAAATTTAGACTTAAATAAAGAGTAATGTAAAGAATGAACAATTCAAAGCAAATATGTAATGAAGAAAGGAGCGAAAATAAAAATGCAAAACAGAAATGGAATTCATATTGAAACTATGAAGGAAAGAAAGAAACATTGAAAGTAAGAAGGAAACAAAGACAAAATTAAGAATCAAACATTGAAATTAAGTTAACACATTGAAAGGAAGGAGGAAACAAAGAAAGAAATTAAGAATTAAACAAAGATTGAAGTTAAGAATGAAACATTGAAAGGAAAAAGAGACGAATAACGAAATTAAGAATGAAACAAGGACTGAAGTTAATAATGAAACATTGTAAGGAATAAGGAAACACAGAAAGAAATTAAGAATGAAACAAGACTGAAATTAAGAATGAAACATTGAAAGAACGAAAGAAAGAAAGTAATTAAAAATGTAACAAAGATTGAAGTTAAGAATGAAACATGGAAAGGAACAAGGAAACACAGAAAGAAACAAAGACTGATATTAAGAATGAAGAATGAAGCAATGAATGAAACAAATAATTGAATTAAAAATGAAAAATTGTTATAAAGTAAAAACGAAACAAACACTGAAATGAGTAATTTAACAAAAAATTGAAACATTTAAGTGAAACAAGGAATAAAGAAAAGAATGAAAAGCAGAAATAAAAATTAAGAAACAAAGAATGAAGTAATGAGTAAAATATGGTTGAAACAAAGTATGAAAGTACAAAAAAAAGCTGGACAATTCCAAAAAAATAAAACAATGAAATTAACCAAAAAATCAACAACGAATGAAATATAAAAATAAATTCAGACTGAAACAAAGAATGAAATTAGGAAAGAAATAATAAATGATTCATTGATTAAATTTATGAAGAATGAAAGAAAGATTAAAAAACGAACTTACAATTTAAGCGTAATAAAAGTTAAAACTAAGTTTTAAATTAAGAATTTAACGCCGATTATGTAATATTGTGTCCGCCATGGTGCTGTATGTGTCCCTTGCCCTCTACTGGAGGTCCAGTGGAGATCCGCAACATACAGCATATTTATCTCTCTAATACTGTATAATTATATATAACAATAACTTTAAGGATAGAAACTAAAAATATTTAATGAAATGAAATATGGTAGCAATAAAGAAATAGGTTTAAACATTATAAATTAAATCAATTGCATATGTAATGAAATAATACAATGAGTAAATGTCATGTTATGGATTAAGATTAAGCGCAACCGCGTATTTATCCTCTTCTCGATGAAATGGCGAGAAGGACATTACTGAAATGTAGAGATAGAGAGAGAGATAAAGAGAGAGAAAGCGAGAGAGAAAATAGGAATGAGACATTTGAAAGAAGAATGAAACAAAGGATAAAATTAAAAATGAAACATTGATTGGAAAAACGAAGCATAAGACAAAATTTAGACTTAAATAAAGAGTCATGTAAAGAATGAACTATTCCAAGCAAATATGTAATGAAGAAAGGAGCGAAATTAACAATGCAAAACAGTTATGACGGAAAGAAAGAATCATTGAAAGGAAGAAGGAAACAAAGACAAAATTAAGAATCAAACAAAGATTGAAATTAAGTTAAAACATTGAAAGGAAGGAGGAAACAAAGAAAGAAATTAAGAATGAAACAAAGATTGAAATTAAGAATGAAACATTGCAAGGAAAAAGAAAACAAAGAAAGAAATTAAGAATGAAACAAGGATTGACATTAAGAATGAAACATTGAAAGGAATAAGGAAACACAGAAATAAATTATGAATGAACAAAGAGTGAAATTAGGAATGAAACATTGAAAGAAAGATGGAAACAAAGAAAGAAAAAAAAATGTAACAAAAAGGTGAAATATGCATATCAGGAATCGCCACATTCAGAAAAAACAGCCTCCCCACACAGTCAAGAAGAAGAGAGGGAGAGAGCATGGTTAATAAAATGATCAGTTTCAAAAGAGACACCACTAACAATTAACAATCAAAGGACTGGAGGTACTGATGGGTCGGCCATCAAAACATAATTGAAAAGCGATGGATTTTTGACAAAGAGTGCGGGTTTGATTAAGTTGGACCAGAAACAAACTTTCGTATCAAGAACGGGGACCAATTTACTTTATGTCCTCTGAGACATAGATCTTCGACCCCAAAAACATTTAAGGTCCAATTAACAAGTGAAGACAAATACTGTTATCAAGTTTGCAGACGCGGTGACATGGAAAGTGAACCTGGGGATAGGACAATATGTCTAAAGTCATAATTAGAATATGATTGGACTTGTGGACGATAATATGAAATAAGGCACTGCCTGTCTCAGAATTGACCAATCAAAATTAAGTGGATGATATCATACTTCAAAGGTCATGATATGGTCAACAGTGAAACAAAGCTGGTCACAGTTCTCAGACACTACACTTTATTTAAAGGTATTACTCCTTTCGTCCTTGCATTTTGCATTAAGACAGACTTTTTAATTTTTCATTTTATCAATGAGAGTGCAATGACAATTGGAATATTACCTTAATGGCGTAAATACTTTTGTAATGCTTGAAAGAATCCTGTGACCAGTTGTTTGCAAGCACAGTATCATTAGTACACATCAGTATCACAGCACCTAAAATTCTGAGTTGAGATACGGTGACACCAATGACAGAAAAAGTAGCTAAGCTTGTCATAATCTTTGAATATTCAAACTTGAAATCAACAAACACAATTGGGTAACATGATTTAAAATAATACTACAAGTGACACTATATTGTTGTTTTTTCAATGGTTCTATTATTCAGCAAATAATGTTCAAACACACAATTACACCGATGCTTTTTTGTCAATTGATGTGTAGTGACATTTGTGATTTTTTTTATTCTTGTCCATTACAAAAGCAGCATGCTCCATTGCAGGAATTAGTGGAAATATAAAGGCGGTATGCTCCCTCAGACAGTCATAGACAGAATTGTCAAACTGGTCTCCTCACAGCATTCCATGTGAAGCTGTTATCCTGAAATATTAATTTCAACAAATAACCTATTTATATTAAAGTTCAAGCATAATTTATGGTCTATGCTTTTTTGAATTTATTTGTCAACATTAAAAACTGATAAATTAGTTTTGTCCAATAATATTGCTATTCTTGCCCTGGCAATACTACTTTAATCCCGACTCTTGGGTTCTCATTTTCGTTCATCCTTTATGGTGTCTGTTTTGAAACTGGCCATTTTATTAACCATGCTCTCTCTTTGGCTGTGTGGAGAGGCTGTGTCTTCTGAATGATGCAATTCCCGATATGCATATTTCACATTTTTTCTAATAGAAAAATATTTTTCTCATTTCTTATGATGAACCTTCACTCCTTGGAGACGCCTTTTATCATATAGACAACCAGAGGTTCCATTTGACCAAGGAAATGACCTTTTGACTTTTGAAAATTAAAAAAAATTAAAAAACCTCATTCTGACTCCAATGATATTTAAGAAGTGTCTTTGTTTCCCTTAAATTAAGGGTAATTTTGGTTATTAATTGCCTGAATCAACAAAAAGGTTAGACTAGATGGTTGTTCACTTGTGTCGCCCTGGGAGCTATGTAATTAAGGTTAAAAATGCAAGAAAAAGAAGGCGCATAACCCCCACTTTGACATGAAGAACTATGAGTAATGATGAGTGTGTTGTCATGAGCAATATAATTTGAAAGTTTGATGTAGAAATATTAAGAAAAGGATTAACAAATGTGACCTTGACCTGAAAATTTACATCAGCTTAAGCATGTTGTCACAATCAATATATTTTGAAAATTTCATGAAGAAATATTAAGAAATGGCAAAGTTATAATGAACATTAAGTTTTCAGGACGGACGGACAGATGGACAGACAAAGTGATCCCTATGTATCACCTTTTCTTCGAAAGGGCGACACAGAAATGATGCTTGACATTCAGCACCTAGTGGATACCTGGAAAACAATAGATCAGCAAGAATAACTTTGGTGTCTGATCTGGATCTGATTGGAATCTACACGGTTTGCATGTTTGTAAGAAATAGCCTCACGAATCTTATTATGAACCATGTAGATCCTGTTAAGACTGCACAGATATGCCTGCTGATCTGGACGTACACTGGTCACTCATGTCATGTGTTCATGGAAGAAAGGGTCAAAAACAACACAGTAACTTTTATATAGGATGGTTAATTTCCTTGTAAACTGAGGTCTCACAAGTCTTCACATACATACCAACACAATTTTGTTTTCTTGTTACAAGATATATAAATACAAATACCAACATATACAGATATATTTGGTGTCTATCATACATTCATGCAGCTCTTATACATGAAAATAAAAAATGCAAACCTTGTCTCCATTTTCTACAGTAACATTCATATTCTGCTCCCTAGTTTTCTACCAAATCTGCAGACCTTTCAAGTCCACAGCTTTCACTTGACTGATGATAAACATGGCTGAAAATAAATGTATTTTAAATCATAACGAATAACCCAAGTCAATTTCATTGCACTTTTTGTTGCTTATAATGATGTATGTAAATTGCTGTTGCAGGTTAACAGACACTGTTGTCTTTATTCATGTTTTAGGTCAGAGACCACTAAATAGTTTCCCATAGACTTACATTATAAGATTTGGTCCTCCTGTGATTTTTTTACACGACTTGTTCCAAAACTACCCCAGATTTGCATAGTGGCACTCTTGGGAAATGCAAAAATGACCAAGAATTGGTGCCTTCACCAACTCATTCTCTCAGCATTTAAACCGAAAGTAACCACCCCCAGAATGTAAACAAATCTCTAACCCAAAATAAGGAAAGTACCAACTTCTTTAAAGTGACACAAATCACCTTTCAAACAGTGTTTTAAATAATCATTTTTATTTTTAAGTATATAATTAAAGTCATTTTACATTTTTGAAAACAAAAAATTATTTCTATTCTCTATAGTTTTGGCCAATGAATCTTTGCAAATAAATTAAGCCCGAATCGTCCCTAGACAAAATTGTCCAATCCGCGACAGGCTTTTCTATTTACTGTCCTCTGACCTTAAGGTTTTTTTTATAAATATCACAAAAAGGAGGTTTTTCTGATGTAAGCTTCATGCCATATTCCATTCCTATAGGCTCAATTTATTCCATTTAACCTTTTCCTCCATGTATATGTCTTTATGGCATGGGTGATCAATGTAGATCTAGATCAACCATAGTGCCTGATTAGGATCTAAACTGTTAGTTTTTTTATTCAATAGGTTATTTCTGACCACAATGTGACCAGTGCAGATCCAGATCAGATCTGCCATCTGATCTGGATCTCTACACTGGTTGCACAGGCATGAAAATGTGTATATATGAGATCTAGGTGCTGACACATCTGCTTCCAGTTAAAAGGAGCTTTAAATGTATCTAATGAACAGAGTAGATACAGATCAGACCACATAAATGTCTGATGTGCAAGCTGACCTGGAACTACACCTGTGTTATCTCTATCTGATCTGGATTTACACTGGTTGCCCATGAGGTAAAAAAGCATATAAATGGAGTAAAGGCAGGGCTGGACAAACCAACTAGCCCGACGCCCTGGAGAAGCTGAAAATTGTATCGGACAATCTCAAAATATCTGATTGCTTGTCCATGGGCTAGCTCATTTTTTTAGTGCAGACTAGTTTAAACTTTAATTTGATATGCACCATTCTCTTTTAGCACCATGTGCATATCATATTACAACAGCAATAAGGTTATTACAAAATAACATGTTTTGAGATCTGTTTTAACATTATCAAGCCCCGATGTAACGCTTGCTTTTGAATTTCCTGTTTCTTTCTTTACTGTAAATACTGATCAATCAGAATTTGCTTATTTGCGCAAAAGTGGGACAAGCTGAAATGTGTACCCAGCTAGTCGTGGACTAGTTACAAGAAAACAAAATTTATCCAGCCCTGAAAGGGTCAAGTTACTGTGAAAATGGAAACAGCATTGGATTTTTGAGACACATTCATATGAGATAACCCAACTTATTAAACGAATAAGCATTTACAAGAACCCATCATGTTTGTTCAAGGTGGCACACAGATGAATATTGTATAATGTTATTAATCAAGTAAATTCATGTTGGCTTTGTTATTGGGCCAAGGGTAGTCATATATGCCCTAGGCAGAAGACAGAGGGGTAAATACTGTATAATGGGTTATTTTCGTGATCGAAAATTTTCGTGATTTTGCCATAATTTTAATTTTCACGGTTGTAATTTTAGCGAATTTGTGCTCGCAGAAATTAATTTTCGCGTTTTTACTGTTGCACTGCATTTATGTGGCTATATTTCTTGTAATCCGGTACCAGCAAATGTACCTGTAAAAACAAAGTATTATTATAAGTATTTGCTATTATGCGACAGCTGTGCATTTAACACTGTGGTATTTTATCAAACTGTTATAAACCAAATTGCCCATAGCATTATTGACATCCGTTTTAATAATTTATGTTTTTATCGACGGAATAATAACCGTGACCACCGCAAATATTGACGTAATGAAGCGAATATTAACCTTCAGCCCGCTGGGGCGAATATAAAGCATTTTCAAACAACTTATTAAGTAACGCTCATCTGCATTGTTTGTAAAGCATAGTATATGCAGCAAATTTCGAAAGTGTGAAATTATCCTCATGCTTGTCATCAATACAAATGTTTTGGACTCCCGAACATTTAACTGTATCGGTACCTATCTACTCTGCCAGAAGTGTTACTTAATTTGTGCACTATGACATATACTCGAGTAACCCAGAACATAAAGAAATAGGAACGACAGTTTTAATCAAGCCTACCGTGCAGTCATGCAATATAGTGCACTTCGCGAAAGTGAAGTAGGGATTTTTTGGCGTTTGTTATTTTTGCAAATTTACGACGGTCGCGAAAATAGCGAAACTATTATGCTCGTGAAAAAAAACATTATACGGTATGACAGCCCGAGGACCAATTACATGGTCAATGTGAATACACTTGACTGATTTTATTCATTAACAGAATAAAAACATCAAATTCATATGAAGACAAAACTGGGCCAATATGAGAATTGCTGGGCAGTTATAAAATAGTTAAGTATTAATGTGGTGTACAATGTAGTGTCGCCAGGAATATGGAATGTTCAGGTCAGGTGATGACATGCCTCGAGATTGTGTTACACTGCAGTCATGTAAAAAAAGGGCAAAGTATGCAATGCATGTACCTATTTATCAATACAGGGCTCTCACTAGAGACAGACTTGAAGGAAGTAGTCTCATCAAAAGTGACCTTACTTCTCTCTTTGTTGAGCTTTGGGAGAAGTCATTTTGTATTTAATATATAGGGAAAGAATGCTGTTGACTGCAAACTTCACAATAATTTAGTAAATTGTGACAAAACTTCTCCCTGATTTTCAAGTCTGGTGAGAGCCCTGTTAATAGTCAATTTATAAAATTGAAAATACCATTACCCTTCTTCCTTTCCTCTTCCAATTTCATGCTTTTTGAACCCGAGATGTCACATTTCTTTCATTTGATTTTATCACAGAAATACATATTTAACAAACACAAAATTATAACAATTATTTTGATCTTTGCTTAAATTACAAATATTCTTTATAATAACTGATTTTATTTTTTAAGTGAGTGATGATAACAATATTAATTTACTCTCATTTTGCACTTTGCTATAATACTGAATTAACATTATTAAATAAGGCAAATAATTTATTTGCATTTGGTATTTGTAGTAATAATTAAAATTTTTCTGTACAAAATTTCTAATTTATGAATTGATTCATTTACAATATCATATAACTATTATTAGCATAGTAATTACTGTTGCACCGTTGAAACAGAACACAGAATAAACAACATCAAATTGCTTTATGTCCATTGATACTGTATTTTTGGGCCGAGAGCATGAACCTTGTGGGTAGTAGTCGCCCCACCTAAACCAGTCTGGCTACATGTCAATATAAATAAACACTGATTATTTATCAAATTACAGGAACCTGAATTTCCATCAGAAAATATCCAGATCTGAAAAAATATTACATTTTCCCGATGCAACAGATTTCTACCCCACCCACTAACATGTTACAAGAATTTAGCAGTTGCAATGTTGACACAGCGTTATCGCAGCTAAAGCATTACAAAGAAACTAAAATATACTGTTAACAATAATTACATCTCCTAAACAGTCATTCTGAATTTAACTCAAACATTTTTTTCCTACCTTCACTTTTGTTGTCCGCTTGAACTTCATTACGTGACGTCAAACAGTTCTATACCGCTTCAAATGGGGTATTATGTCAAACTTGGTTGATACAGGTCTGACATGAACCAAAGATCATCTAAACCTGTTTAAGAATAATTAAATTAACAAAGAAATACATCATTCTTTCTTCCAGGATGTTAAATTCACCTGAAATGCATTTAAGAGATACAGTAACTATTAAATAAATATTGTGAAGTTCAAGTTTCTGTATAAACTCAGTGAATCCCTGAGGTGCTACTCTTTTTCTTCTATTGGGTTTCCCTGGGTAATTTTGAGAATATATCTGATCTGATTAAATGACCTGTGAGACATTTTTTGAATGGAGTGCAAGACAAAATTGAAAGTAGTAAAAACTTCTGATAGCAAATCTCAGAAGGTATTCATCAGACTTCCCGAAAGTTGAAAAAAAAGTGTCAGACATTTGGTCAGACAAGATGTGAAAAACTGTCTGACCGAAACAAATTCTGTCAGACCGAAACATGCTAAAAAGGTATAATAAAGTATTAGGAGTTCAAATTTTTGTCTGTCATACGGTCAGATAACAGAAAACATGTCTGACCAGCTGAAATTTTACCAGACAGGTCCTTCGGTCTGGCAACTCAGTGATTTTTTTTATGCCAAATATTGGGAGAAATAGGGCCCCATTCCCCCCCCCCCCTCAAAATAGTATATATTTTTCCCCCATGTCCGATAAAAAATTCCCCCTTTACTGGAGTCTGTTACAGACCGTACTGAGTCAGGATATGTTAAATGGATACCCCACTGATAGACTATACATTGACAAGAATAATTGAATAATTGATAAAATTGCAGAGGGAGAAAGAGACATTTCACTGTAGACCACTGACACTCCCCCCCCCCCTCCAAAGGGCTGCGACCTCCTTCCCCCAAAAGTGAAAAAAAAACTGCAACTTTCGGGAAGTCTGCTTCATATAAGGTGCAATTATTGAAAACATTAGATTTTCATTTCTTTTCAATTCATTACTTCAGAAAACTCCATGTCAACTAAGTAGCTGGTTATGATTTGGGAACAAAGTTTTGCTTAGTCCTACTCGTTGTGTTTACAACGACAACGGTCTATTTTGAGACTACTACTTCTACTTTCATGTTGGAGAGTGCATTAATTATTAAGTGACGTAGGCCTAACGTTTAATAAAACCCAAAGAGCCTAAATCACGTTTACTGCGGTATAGTCTTTCGAATCTAAAACTTCAAGTTTTACAATAAGTTTGTAACGTTACCATTCGTAAACCACCAAATCAGCCTCCATTTTCCACATGAAAAATTCTATTTATAAAGGGAAATGCTATTGTCAATATACATTCAAATGTAACATAGGTGTAATAAAAACATTGCATCACGAAAATAACTCGATAAATACTCACTGTTCAGTTGATTAAGATGGATTTTTCGTCTTCACCGAACATTGTCGAATCAAAAATGGCGATCCGCCATCATGTATTCATGCGCGTTCATGACTCAAAATCTTGTCTGACGTTCCACGAGTTAAATTTCTTCAAATATTGATTGATTCCATATTTTTCAAATATGAATTTTGTCATTTTGCACAGCATTACAAAATTTACCACTCTGTAGCATTGACTTACTTTTTGAAACTAAGAACTATATTCTAGGGTAGCATGCATATATTATAGGGTATCACTCAAGACTGTCGTAACTACATTGAAAATAAAGAGGGAGTTACGATAGTCTTGCTTGCAACCGTACAATTGTTAGGTTCATAGTAAGTCAAAAACGATTATCGAAAACTGCTTAAACTGGATCGGCCTAATGGCCGACCCAAAAATGAGAACCCGAGGGGTTACAAATGTACCGCCTTGGAACGGTCAGTGGCAAATGAAATTGCCACTGGGGGTTTAAACAAGGTTCTAGGGTGCACCAACATCACACTTGCCCCAACAGGTTCTCATATCAAAAAACAAATACAAGTTGTCTTGGTGAAACAACTCAAACCCACTTATTGGCTCAACAATGTTGCATGCAAAAGCACACAAACATATAAAACATAAGAATTTAATAGCATTGCAAAGCCAAAGGGCGGGTACTCAATGATCTTACCGAGACCAGAGCTCCTGGAGTAAAATCAGCAAGAACACGATGACAGGGATAAAAGAAACAAATCGAGCTTCTAGGTTCTTTTAAGAAAAGATTTCCCTATAAACCTTCATAAACTCTTAAACCCCTGCCACCGTCGTGCAACCAAAGAGGTAAGCATAATGATCAACTGTAGAAGGGTTAATCACCAGGCATGTAGAGCGATGTAAAATATCATGTTGGTGACCTTTCTTTTTAAATTAACAGATGGTTTTTACGAATAACCGGGAGAAATTAACATTAAAGATTGAAGTTAAGAATGAAACATGGAAAGGAAGAAGGAAACACAGAAAGAAACAAAGACTGAAACAAAGAATGAAGAATGAAGCGAAGAATGAAACAAATAATTGAATTAAAAATGAAAAATTGTTATAAATTAAAAACGAAACAAACACTGAAATGAGTAATTTAACAAAAAAGTGAAACATTTAAATGAAACAAAGAATTAAGAAAAGAATAAAAAGCAGAAATAAAAATTAAGAAACAAAGAATGAAGTAATGAGTAAAAATATGGTTGAAACAAAGTTTGAATGACGAAAAAATAAGCCGTAAAATTAAAAAGAAACAAAACAATGAAATTAACCAAAAAATCAACAAAGAATGAAATATAGAATGAATTTCAAACTGAAACAAAGAATGAAATTAAGACAGAAATAATAAATGATACATTGATTAAATTGATAAAGAATGAAAGAAAGATTTAAAAACGAGTACAATTAAAGCGTAATAAAAGTTAAAATTAAGTTTTATATTTAGAATTTAACGCCGATTATGTAATATTGTGTCTGCCATAGTGCTATATGTGTCCCTTGCCCTCCACCGGAGGTCCAGTGGAGGTCCGCAACATACAGCATATTTATCTCTCTAATGAGGAATACATAAAAATAACAATAACTTTAAGGATAGAAATTAAATGATTTAATGAAATGAAGGCTGTAGCAGTAAAGAAATAGGTTTAAACAGTATTTAAACAATCAATTGGACATATAATGAAATAATACAATGAGTAAATATCATGTTATGGATTAAAGAAAGAGGGCAACCGCATATTTATCCTCTTCTCCATGAAATGGCGAGGAGGACAATACTGAGATGTAGTGACAAGGAGAGAGATAGAGAGAAATAAAGAGAGAGAGAAAGCGAGAGAGAAATTAGGAATGAGACATTTGAAAGAAGAATGAAACAAAGCATTATTTAAAATGAAACATTGAATGGAAAAACGAAGCATAAGACAAAATTTTGACTGAAATAAAGAGTAAGGTAAAGAATGATTCATTCCAATCAAATATGTTATGTAGAAAGGAGCGAAATTAAGAATGCAAAACAGTAATGAAATTCAGATTGGAACTATGAAGGAAAGAATGAAACACAGAAAGGAAGAAGGAAACAAAGAAAAATTAAGAATCAAACAAAGATTGAAATTAAGTTAAATCATTAAAAGGAAGGATAAAACAAAGAAGGAAATTAAGAATGAAACAAAGATTGAAATTAAGAATGAAACGTTAAAAGGAAAAAGGAAACAAAGAAAGAAATTAAGAATGAAACAAGGATTGAAGTTAAGAATGAAACATTGAAAGGAATAAGGAAACACAGAAATAAATTATGAATGAAACAAAGACTGAAATTAAGAATGAAACATTGAAAGAAAGAAGGAAACAAAGAAAGAAATTAAAAATGTAAGAAAGACTGAAGTTAAGAATGAAACATGGAAAGGAAGAAGGAAACACAAAAAGAAACAAAGACTGATATAAAGAATGAAGCAAAGAATGAAACAAATAATTGCATTAAAAATGAAAAATTGTTTTTAAAGTAAAAACGAAACAAACACTGAAATGAGTAATTTAACAAAAAAAACATTTAAATGAAACAAGAAATAAAGAAAAGAATAAAAAAGCAGAAATAAAAATTAAGAAACAAGGAATGAAGTAATGAGTAAAAATATGGTTGAAACAAAGTATGAAAGTACGAATATATAAGCCGCTAAATTAAAAAGAAACAAACAATGACATTAACCAAAAATCAACAATGAATGAAATATAGAATGAATTTCAGACTGAAACAAACAATGAAATTATGAAAGAAATAATAAATAAATGATACATTGATTAAATTTATAAAGAATGAAAGAAAGATTGAAAAAAGAAATTACAATTTAAGCGTAATAAAAGTTAAAATTAAGTTTTAAATTAAGAATTTAACGCCGATTATGTAATATTGTGTCTGCCATAGTGCTGCATGTGTCCCTTGCCCTCCACTGGAGGTCCAGTGGAGGTCCGCAACATACAGCATAATATTTATTTCTCTAATACGGTATACTTATAAATAACAATATCTTTAAGGATGGAAACTAAAATTATTTAATGAAATAAAGTATGTAGAAATAAAGAAATAGATTTAAACATTATTAATTAAATCAATTGCACATATAATGAAATAATAAAATGAGTAAATGTCATTTTATGGATTAAGAATAAGCGCAACTGCTTATTTATCCTCTTCTCTATGAAATGGCGAGGAGGACATTACTGAAATGTAGAGATAGAGAGAGAAAGCGAGAGAGACAAATTAGGAATGAGAACTTTGAAAGAAGAATGAAACAAAGGATAAAATAAAAAAATGAAACATATATTGGAAAAACGAAGCATAAGACAAAATTTAGAATTAAATAAAGAGTAATGTAATGAATGAACCATTCAAAGCTAATATGAAATGAAGAAAGGAGCGAAATTAAGAATGCAAAACAGTAATGAAATTCAGATTGAAACTATGACGGAAAGAAAGAAACATTGAAAGGAAGAACGAAACAAAGACAAAATTAAGAATCAAACAAAGATTGAAATTAAGTTAAAACATTGAAAGGAAGGAATAAACAAAGAAAGAAATTAAGAATGAAGCAAAGATTGAAATTAAGAATGAAACATTGAAAGGAAAAAGAAACCACAGAAAGAAATTAAGAATGAAACAAGGATTGACGTTAAGAATGAAACATTGAAAGGAATAAGGAAACACAGAAATAAATTATGAATGAAACAAAGACTGAAATTAAGAATGAAACATTGAAAGAAAGAAGGAACCAAAGAAAGAAATTAAAAATGTAACAAAGACTGAAGTTAAGAATGAAACATGGAAAGGAAGAAGAAACACAGAAAGAAACAAAGATTGATACAAAGAATGAAGCAAACAATGGAACAAATAATTGAATTAAGGATGAAAAATTGTTAAAAAGTAAAAACGAAACAAACACTGAAATGAGTAATTTAACAGAAAAGTAAAACATTTAAATGAAACAAGGAATTAAGAAAAGAATAAAAAGCAGTAATAAAAATTAAGAAACAAAGAATGAAGTAATGAGTAAAAATATGGTTGAAACAAAGTTTGAAAGTACAAAAAAATAAGCCGTAAAATTAAAAAGAAACAAAACAATGAAATTAACCAAAAAATCAACAAAGAATGAAATATAGAATGAATTTCAAACTGAAACAAAGAATGAAATTAAGAAAGAAGTAATAGAGTTCTTTCACATTGTTACCTCCCCTTAGCGCTCTCTAAAATTGAAGAGCATATTTAGTCGATAAATGCACGCGAGGGGGCATCGTTTACTATTGTTAATATGACTAAGTGATTATAAAATTAAGAAAATGTTGATTAATCATTTCAAATTTATAAATAAGTAAGTTCAGTCAAACAACGAAGAATAAAAAAAACGTTATGATCATTTAAAAGCACATCAAGAAAGTTTATGCGCATTTTAAACATTGTTTATCGCGGTATTTTCAGGACCCGAGTATCCAACGGATTTTTTAGGGTTTTTTATGAAAATACACACGTGAATTGTGTTTACTAAAAATAAATCTGTATAATTGACAATTCAGACGAACATTATCGGACATTTTACCGTTTTACGGCATTTTTAGCTCGACTATTCGAAGAATAGGGGAGCTATCCTACTCGCCCCGGTGTCGGCGTCGGCGTCGGCGTCCGTTAAACAAAAAATGCACTTTGGTCCATTACTTGAAAACTACTTATGATATCAACTCGAAACTTGGAATATATATTCACCATCAAATTCTACATCATTACCAACAAGACCCATAACTCTGCTTCCAATATTTTTCAAGTTATGCCCCTTTTTCACTTAAATTTTGCGTTAAGGAAAATATGCACTTTGGTCCATAACTTATAAACTACTTGAGATATCAACTTGAAACTTGGAATATATATTCACCATCAAATTCTACATCATTACCAACAAGACCCATAACTGCTGTCAATATATTTCAAGTTATGCCCCTTTTTTATTATATTTTGTGTCAAGCAAAATATGCATTTTGCCTCTAACTTTAAAACTAATTGAGATATTGCCTTGAAACTTGAAATATATTTTCACCATCAAAATCTACATCATAACCAACAAGACCCATAACCCTTCTTCCAATATTTTTCAAATTATGCCCCTTTTTCGCTTACATTTTGTGTTAAGCAAAATATACAGTCGGCCCTTAACTTCGTTATGAATGGAGGGATTTCAAAATAACTTGGCACAAATGTTCACCATGACAAGGCGGTGTGTCGCGTACAATACCCATGCCTGTAGGTCCAAAGTCAAGGTCACTGTTACTAAAAATAGAATTTTCTTGCAAAATCGTGTCCGCTCTGTAACTTTGTTATTTCTTATTGGGTTTTTAAATAACTTGGTATAATTGTTCACCATATCAAGACGGTGTGTCACGTACATGCCCAAGCCTGTATGTCAATGGTCAAGGTCACTGTTGCTAAAAATAGAATTTTCTTGTCTAGGCTGTTACTTTGTTATGAATAGAGGGATTTCAAAATATCTTGGCACAAATGTTCACCATGACAAGGCGGTGTGTCCGCACAATACCCATGCCTGTAGATCCAAGGTCAAGGTCACTGTTACTAAAAATAGAATTTTCTTGTCCAGGCTGTAACTTTGTTATGAATGGAAGGATTTCAAAATCATTTGACACAAATGTTCACCATGACAGGGCGGTGTGTCACGTACCATGCCCATGCCTGTAGGTCAAAGGTCAAGGTCACTGTTACTAAAAATAGAATTATCTTGTCCTGGCTGTTACTTTGTTATAAATGGAGGGATTTTAAAATAACTTTGCACAGATGTTCATGAAAAGGCAGTGTGTCCGCACAATACCCAAGCCTGAAGGTCCAAGGTCAAGGTCACTGTTACCAAAAATAGAATTTTCTTGTCCAGGCTGTAACTTCATTATAAATGGAGGGATTTCAAAAAAACTTGACACAAATGTTCACCATGAAAGGGCAGTGTATCGCGTATTATTCCCATCATTGCACTTGAGTGTCTGAAAATGATGCATAGCGGGGCATCCGTGTCCTATGGACACATTTCTAGTTTCACTTATATTTTCACTTAAGTGTACTTCATCGATAACTTTGCAAATACTTAAGGTATCAACTTCAAACTACCATTATATTTTCATTTCAGTTCTTTTTCTGTAACATTACTGAAGTGATTGATATTTGACTAAAAGTAAATGTCTCTAATAAAAAATTACTAACAAGTTTTCTAACAAATTCAGAAATATTTCATAGTTATTTCTGTTATTTGAAAAGAATTTCTCCCGTACCATTCACTTGTAAATATTTTTCCTGATTGCACATGAATGTATGGCCATAGTTGTTATTGTTTTAATCTTCAAATTGCATTTGTTTCAAATGATTCGAATAGTCGAGCATGCTGTCTCCTCTGACAGCTCTTGTTTGTAACGCTATAATTTATAGTGGAATGAGACATAATTATATTCTGATGTAGCTCGTCGGCGACTAGGTTGATATGTGTTTTGCTTGTTTTGCTTTTGAGAAAAAATATTACATATTTACATAATAGGATGATTCCAGCTACAACCCGAGAAATGGTTAAATTGATTGAACCAAACGAATATTGCCGGACGGCAGGCAAACCAAAACCTATTTAAAAAAATCCAGAGAGTTTTGTTGTTTTTTTTTAATAAAAACTATTTTGATGTTGAAGTTCGTAATTGTTGTCGCTTAAGCTTTTGAAATATAATATTTTCATTTCTGTTTAAAATCAAAATGACCATGGACCAAAACAAATGAACGGGACTGCGATATTCAGGTCCGAGTTTAGTTTTATGACACTTAGCTGTTGTGTACATGTGTGCCCGAGGCAGCGTGTCACTATCACGTAATCTCTCAATAAACAGGAAATTTTGGAGCCGTGACCAAGACCAAGTTTCTTAATATTAAATAATATAATTGTAAAACCCATTCTAAATTCAGTTAAATTTATGTTTCATTAATTATCCTTTCAATATTTTTAAATCCTGAGATTTTGCCTGAAAATCCTTAGATCCGGAGAAGAACCTTACGGTCCGGAGATTTCAGATAAAATCCTGAGATTTTTGAGGTCTGCGGACATTTAATCTTCTTTCTACATCATTCCCGTAACACGTAGATATTCATGAAATGCGACTTCAACTAATGTCTATTGACTATGGCTGACGATTTTATAAAAAAAAAAATGATGTTTATAATAACATGAATAACTTAATAAGCTTAACGGGCGTTGAATACAACGACGAGTATACAACGCCGATACATTGCTGAATTCATCCTTTTACCTCCAATTTAGAGAGATCATGTAACATAAAATATATTTCTTGAAGTAAACGCATTTTGTCAGAAAAACTCGATACGCTTATATATGTGTCTATGGAAAATATACAGTAACGTGTAATCCACAATGTATTTGTTTTCATATAAGACTTCCCGATTCAAAGTGGCAACCACGTCTTTGATTGTTTTACGCTTTTCAGTCAAATCTTGCCGACCAGACGTTTTAAGCCTATTATATTCGGAAATTCTAAAACTCGAATTTATTATGCTTTATCATAATTATTATTATAATTTATCATTAGCTTTAAGACGACACCGTGATCATATCTGTTCATTCTGTTAGCAATGACACAGTTAAATGCCCCCTCACTTGTCGGTTTAGGATAAAACCAATATTTTCCGCACCTAACGTGGCGTACGACGCATGCGCACAACAATGTGAAAGACCTCTATTAATGATACGTTGATTAAATTTATAAAGAATGAAAGAAAGATTGAAAAACGAAATTACAATTTAAGCATAATAAAAGTTAAAATTAAGTTTTAAATTAAGAATTTAACGCCGATTATGTAATATTGTGTCTGCAATAGTGCTGTATGTGTCCCTAGCCCTCCACTGGAGGTCCAGTGGAGGTCCGCAACATACAGCATATTTATCTCTCTAATGCGGAATACTTATAAATAACAATAACTTTAAGGATAGAAACTAAAATGATTTAATGAAATGAAGGCTGTAGCAGTAAACAAATAGGTTTAAACAGTATTTAATCAATCAATTGGACATACAATGAAATAATACAATGAGTAAATATCATGTTATGGATTAGGAATAAGCGCAACCGCATATTTATCCTCTTCTCCATGAAATGGCGAGGGAACAATACTGAGATGTAGAGATAAGGAGAGAGAGAGAGTAATGAAGAAAGGAGCGAAATTAGCAATGCAAAACAGTAATGAAATTCAGATTGGAACTATGAAGGAAAGAATGAAACACTGAAAGAAAGAAGGAAAGAAAGAAAAATTAAGAATCAAACAAAGATTGGAATTAAGTTAAAACATTCAAAGGAAGGATGAAACAAAGAAGGAAATTAAGAATGAAACAAATATTGAAAGTAAGAATGAAACGTTAAAAGGAAAATGGAAACAAAGAAAGAAATTAAGAATGAAACAAGGATTGAAGTTAAGAATGAAACATTGAAAGGAATAAGGAAACACAGAAATAAATTATGAATGAAACAAAGACTGAAATTAAGAATGAAACATTGAAAGAAAGAAGGAAACAAAGAAAGAAATTAAAAATGTAACAAAGATTGAAGTTAAGAATGAAACATGGAAAGGAAGAAGGAAACGCACAAAGAAACAAAGACTGATATAAAGAATGAAGAATGAAGCAAAGAATGCAACAAATGATTGAATTAAAAATGAAAAATTGTTTTAAAGTAAAAACGAAACAAACACTGAAATGAGTAATTTAACAAAAAGTGAAACATTTAAATGTAACAAGGAATAAAGAAAAAAATGAAAAGCAGAAATAAAAGTTAAGAACCAAAGAATGAAGTAATGAGAAAAAATATGGTTGAAACAAAGTATGAAAGGACGAAAAGATAAGCCGTAAATTATAAAAGAAACAAAACAATGAAATTAACCAAAAAATCAACAAAGAATGAAATATAGAATGAATTTCAAACTGAAACAAAGAATGAAATTAAGACAGAAATAATAAATGATACATTGATTAAATTGATAAAAAATGAAAGAAAGATTTAAAAACGAGTACAATTAAAGCGTAATAAAAGTTAAAATTAAGTTTTATATTTAGAATTTAACGCCGATTATGTAATATTGTGTCTGTCATAGTGCTGTATGTGTCCCTTGCCCTCCACTGAAGTTCCAATGGAGGTCCGCAACATACAGCATATTTATCTCTCTAATGCGGAATACTTATAAATAACAATAACTTTAAGGATAGAAACTAAAATTATTTAATGAAATGAAGGCTGTAGCAGTAAAGAAATAGGTTTAAACAGTATTTAATCAATCAATTGGACATATTATGAAATAATACAATGAGTAAATATCATGTTATGGATTAAAGAATAAGCGCAACCGCATATTTATCCTCTTCTCCATGAAATGGCGAGGAGGACAATACTGAGATGTAGAGATAAGGAGAGAGAGAGAGAGAGAGAGAGAGAGAGAGAGAGAGAGAGAGAGAGAGAAAGCGAGGGAGAAATTAGGAATAAGACATTTGAAAGAAGAATGAAACAAAGCATGAAATTTAAAATGAAACATTGAATGGAAAAACGAAGCATAAGACAAATTTTTGACTGAAATAAAGAGTAAGGTAAAGAATGATTCATTCCAATCAAATATGTTATGTAGAATGGAGCGAAATTAAGAATGCAAAACAGTAATGAAATTCAGATTGGAACTATGAAGGAAAGAATGAAACACTGAAAGGAAGAAGGAAACAAAGAAAAATTAAGAATCGAACAAAGATTGAAATTAAGTTAAAACATTAAAATGAAGGATGAAACAAAGAAGAAAATTAAGAATGAAACAAAGATTGAAATTATGAATGAAACGTTAAAAGGAAAAAGGAAATAAAGAAAGAAATTAAGAATGAAACAAGGATTGAAGTTAAGAATGAAACATTGAAAGGAATAAGGAAACACAGAAATAAATTATTAATGAAACAAAGACTGAAATTAAGAATGAAACATTGAAAGAAAGAAGGAAACAAAGAAAGAAATTAAAAATGTAACAAAGATTGAAGTTAAGAATGAAACATGGAAAGGAAGAAGGAAACACAAAAAAAACAAAGACTGATATAAAGAATGAAGAATGAAGCATAGAATGAAACAAATAATTGAACTAAAAATGAAAAATTGTTTTAGAGATAAAGAGAGAGAAAGCGAGAGAGAAATTAGGAATGAGACATTTGAAAGAAGAATGAAACAAAGCATTAAATTAAAAATGAAACATTAAAAAAAATTAAGAATGAAATAAAGTGTCATGTAAAGAATAATTCATTCCAATCAAATATGAAATGAAGAAAGGAGCGAAATTAACAATGCAAAACAGTAATGAAATTCAGATTGGAACTATGAAGGAAAAAATGAAACACTGAAAGGAAGAAGGAAACAAAGAAAAATTAAGAATCAAACAAAGATTGAAATTAAATTAAAACATTCAAAGGAAGGATGAAACAAAGAAGGAAATTAAGAATGAAACAAATATTGAAATTAAGAATGAAACGTTGAAACGAAAATGGAAACAAAGAAAGAAATTAAGAATGAAACAAGGATTGAAGTTAAGAATGAAACATTGAAAGGAATAAGGAAACACAGAAATAAATTATGAATGAAACAAAGACTGAAATTAAGAATGAAACATTGAAAGAAAGAAGGAAACAAAGAAAGACATTAAAAATGTAACATAGATTGAAGTTAAGAATGAAACATGGAAAGGAAGAAGGAAACGCACAAAGAAACAAAGACTGATACAAAGAATGAAGAATGAAGCAAAGAATGCAACAAATAATTGAATTAAAAATGAAAAATTGTTTTAAAGTAAAAACGAAACAAACACTGAAATGAGTAATTTAACAAAAAAGTGAAACATTTAAATAAAACAAGGAATAAAGAAAAAAATGAAAAGCAGAAATAAAAGTTAAGAAACAAGGAATGAAGTAATGAGAAAAAAATATAGTTAAAAGAAAGTATGTAAGGATGAAAAGATAAGCCGTTAAATTAAAAAGAAACAAAACAATGAAATTAACCAAAAAATCAACAAAGAATGAAATATAGAATGAATTTCAAACTGAAACAAACAATGAAATTATGAAAGAAATAATAAATAAATGATACATTGATTAAATTGATAAAGAATGAAAGAAAGATTGAAAAACGAAATTACAATTTAAGCGTAATAAAAGTTAAAATTAAGTTTTAAATTAAGAATTTAACGCCGATTATGTAATATTGTGTCCGCCATAGTGCTGTATGTGTCCCATGCCCTCTACTGAAGGTCCAGTGGAGGTCCGCAACATACAGCATATTTATCTCTCTCATACGGTATACTTATAAATAACAATAACTTTAAGGATAGAAACTAAAGTGATTTAATGAAATGAAGTATGTAGCAATAAAGAAAAAGGTTTAAACAGTATTTATTCAATCAATTGCACATATAATGAAAGAATACAATGAGTAAATGTTATGTTATGGATTAAGAATAAGCGCAACTGCTTATTTATCCTCTTCTCCATGAAATGGCGAGGAGGACAATACTGAGATGTAGAGTTAGAGAGAGAGATAAAGAGAGAGAAAGCGAGAGAGAAATTAGGAATGAGACATTTGAAAGAAGAATGAAACAAAGGATAAAATTAAAAATGAAACATTTAAGGAAAAAACGAAGCATAAGACAAAGTTTAGACTTAAATAAAGATTCAAGTAAAGAATGAACCTTTCCAAGCAAATATGTTTGAGAAAGGAGCGAAATTAAGAATGCAAAACAGTAATTAAATTCATTTTTAAACTATGAAGGAAAGAAAGAAACATTGAAAGGAAGAAGGAAACAAAGACAAAATTAAGAATCAAATAAAGATTGAAATTAAGTTAAAACATTGAAAGGAAGGAGGAAACAAAGAAAGAAATTAAGAATGAAACAAAGATTGAAATTAAGAATGAAACGTTGAAAGGAAAATGAAAACAAAGAAAGAAATTAAGAATGAAACAAGGATTGAAGTTAAGAATGAAACATTGAAAGGAATAAGGAAACACAGAAATAAATTATGAATGAAACAAAGACTGAAGTTAAGAATGAATCATTGAAAGAAAGAAGGAAACAAAGAAAGAAATTATAATGTAACAAAGATTGAAGTTAAGAATGAAACATGGAAAGGAAGAAGGAAACACAGAAAGAATCAAAGACTGATATAAAGAATGAAGAATGAAGCAAAGAATGAAACAAATAATTGAATTAAAAATGAAAAATTGTTATAAAGTAAAAACGAAATAAACAATGAAATGAGTAATTTAACAAAAAAGTGAGACATTTAAATGTAACAAGGAATAAAGAAAAAGAATGAAAATCAGAAATAAAAATTAAGAAACAAAGAATGAAGTAATGAGTAAAAATATGGTTGAAAGAAAGTACAAAAGTGCTAATAAATAAGCCGTAAAATATAAAAGAAACAAAACAATGAAATTAACCAAAAATCAACAAAGAATGAAATATAGAATGAAATTCAGCCTGAAACAAAGCATGAAATGAAAAAAGAAGTAATAAATGATACATTGATTAAATATAAAGAATGAAAGAAAGATTAAAAAACGAAATTACAATTTAAGCGTAATAAATGTTAAAATTAAGTTTTAAATTAAGAATTTAACGCCGATTACGTAATATTGTGTCTGCAATAGTGCTGTATGTGTCCCTTGCCCTCCACTGGAGGTCCAGTGGAGGTCCGCAACATACAGCATATTTATCTCTCTAATACGTTATACTTATAAATAAAAATAAATTTAAGGATAGAAATTAAAATGATTTAATTAAATAAAGTATGTAGCAATAAAGAAATAGGTTTAAACAGTATTTATTCAATCAATTGCACAAATAATGAAATAATACAATGCGTAAATGTCATGTTATGGATTAGGAATAAGCGCAACCGCTTATTTATCCTCTTCTCCATGAAATGGCGAGGAGGACACTACTGAGATGTAGAGAAAGAGAGAGAGAGAGAGAGAGATAGAGAGAGAAAGCGAGAGAGAAATTAGGAATGAGGCATTTGAAAGATGAAAGAAAATAAGGATAAAATTTAAAATGAGACATTGAAGAGAAAGACGAAGCATAAGACAAAATTTAGACTGATATAAAGAGTAATGTAATGTAATGAAGAAAGGAGCGAAATTAAGAATGCAAAACAGTAATGAAAATCAGATTGAAAGTATGAAGGAAAGAATGAAACACTGAAAGGAAGAAGGAAACATAGAAAAGTAAGAATCAAACAAAGATTGAAATTAAGTTAAAACATTGAAAGGAAGGAGGAAACAAAGAAAGAAATTAAGAATGAAACAAAGATTGAAATAAAGAATGAAACGTTGAAAGGATAAAGGAAACAAAGAAAGAAATTAAGAATGAAACAAGGATTGAAATTAAGAATGAAACATTGAAAGGAAAGAAGGAAACAAAGATCGAAATTAAGAATGAAACAAAGACTGAAATTAAGAATGAAACATTGAAAGGAAGAAGGAAACAAAGAAAGAAATTAAGAGTGAAACAAATATTAAAATTAAAAGTGAAACATTGAAAGGAAGAAGGAAACACAGAAAGAAACAAAGACTGATATAAAGAATGAAGTAAGAAGCAACGAATGAAACAAACACTGGAATTAAAAATGAAAAAAATGTCCAGTGAAGGTCCACAACATGCATCTTATTTATCTCTCGAATAGGGTAGAGAAGAAAATAACAAAATTAAAAGGAAGACTTAAACAAAGAATGAACTTAAATCTGAAAGGAGTAATGAAAAAAAAAACATTGAAAGAAAGAATGAAACAAAGTGTGGAAAAAATACTGAATATTGAAACAAAAAAATTGAAACATGAAAAGAAAGAATGAAACAACAATTATTGAAATCAAGAATAAACAATGAACGAAAGAATGAAACAAAATGAAATTGAGAATGAAACGTGTACGGACGACTGAAACGAAGAATGAAATTGCGATTGAAACAAATTATTAAATTAAGAATTAAACATTAAAAGATAAAATGTAACAACGATAAATGTAAGGAAGTAATATAGCAATAAAAACAAAGATTGAAACAAGTACATGTAATGAGACACAGTGTATAATGAAGAGTTAAATTTAGAATGAAGAAAGCAATGGAACAAATAATGAAATTATGAGTAAAAAATAAATCAAGCTTGGAATGACTTTAACAGTCAAACTAAGGATGGCACAAATAATCAAATCGAGAAAGAAACATATAATGAAACAAAAAAAATAAATGAAGAGTTAGAAAGAATGAACAAAAAATAAAATTCGGAATGAGACAACGCATGAAACTTAAAATGAAATTAAAAAAATACAAAGACGGGACGAGTGTATTAAACAAGGAATGAAATAGTCCAAAACAAAACATTTAGAAAGATACAAAAAACGAAACAAGGAATGCAACAAAGAAGAAAACAAATAATAAATCAAAGATAACATTTAAAAATAAACAAAAAAAAAGAAATTACGAATAACTAAAAGAAGGAAGGAAAAAAGTAAGAAGGAACGGGAAAAAAAGAAAAGAAAGAAACAAAAAACAAAGAATGAAATTAAGAAAGAAACAAACAAGCAAAGAATGAAATAAGAACAAAAAATAGGAATGAAACTGGAAACGAAACTACGAAATGAAACAAAAAATAAAGAAAGAATGAAAAAGGATACATCAAACTACACTACTGGATTTTTAATGAGGCTTGTTAAGAACCTGCAATAAGTCATATACAAATTTAACAAACATAAAAATGCACTTAAACGACAGTAAACCTGTTAGCATTGAAGTCTGTGCTGTATATGACGTGTCACATGTGCTTTACCAAAGGTCCCAAGCCCTTAAACGCAGAGGGAAAATCAATCAAGATACATTAATATCTACCATGAAAGAAAAAAACAACGAAAATTGCATAATTGTGCATGCAAGTTCTACAGACAACCTATAATAAGCCTCGGAAAGAAACAAAGACTGATATAAAGAATGAAGAATGATGCAAAGAAGGAAACGAAATATGGAACTAAAAGGGTCAAAATAGACAGAAACGAAGATACAGAAGATGAAAGCATTATGCCCATCGATGTTCTACTGATGGCGTTTCTCTCTTGCTTAGAATTCATTTGCGTTATCCTACTTCCTTGCTGTAACGAAAGCAAAGAGAAAGATCAGGAGCCAATATCACTACATGCCAAAACACAATGCTGAACTTATTAAGTTATTATCGTTTTATACAGGCGGCGAGGCTAATCGGCTATATGCATACCCAAATATGCGAGGTTCTGTAGTGACCATGAGAAAAGACGGAAACGGGTGCAGGCGTTGAAATCACAACATTTTACGAATCCTGATCCCTTTCGAGTAAGTTTTGGTGTACTTTTTAATCGCTCAGGCCAGAAACTCCGCCTAAAGTTGAAGAACAACACGCTGCAAGCTACGATACTGACCTGATAACACGTTACTTTTTATGCATAGATAGCCTTGCGGTTAAAGAAGTAGTGCAAATAATGCCATTCTCCCCATTATATTATTAACAAACCGACAGAAATGCCTGAATAATAACATAAATTAATTGAAAAATAACAACACTCTATAATCCCTGATCATTATTTCGATTCGGCTAGCTGTCCAAGACAGCTGATTTTCCCACCATTTATAAACAGAACAATTTCATGTGCTCTAACAATAAACGTTCACTTGTACAATGTATCTTAACAAAAAATCGGTTAAGTGAACTATAGTTTTCAATACGGTAGCTGACGACAAAGATATTAAATGTGTACAGATGAAAAGCTAAAAGCTACAATTATATTTAAGAACATGTAAACTATCATACATGAACCTTATTTAACACGCGCGGCATATTTGTTTACATCCCGCGTAATGTCGCTCGAAAAAAGTAAGGAACATTTTCGTACAGTTAATTATTTCTGTTAATTGCCGGTCATTTTTTTACGGTTTTTTGTGGCTTTTATCTAACATTATTTTTCACTACATTAATTTTAAAAGGCCTCAATCTATTGATATGTAACGATATGTATGGGTAGACTTTTACACATATAGCGCTACTGTGAATTTCAAGTGATATAGTGCCTGTACTGGTGAGAAAACCCGTACGTACCGTCACGACGACAGCGCCAAGCCATGCAATTCCAACAACTCTACCGAGTGAACTGGTCGGGACAACCCCAGAAAAGTTTATTCGAATTAACCTGATTCAAACAACAAACTTTCGAAATAAGGGATCCCCGAAAGGATTCATGTTCGTGGAAGTAAGATAAATAAGGGTGAGGTAAGTAACCAACTAACAAACCTTCAGGCATAAAGGAACAGATCTAAGCACCAGAAATGGCGACATCGCCTAGCCAAGTGTACTATTCATTGTAACAGAACGTGCTATCCAAATTCTCATAGAGAAATGTTCAGGCATCGGCTATTTACAATAACTATTCACAAATGACCGATGACTTGGTGGTAAGATCTGCAAATAGAATTTTAGGGATTTTTAAGTCTAACTGTTTTTCGATACTTTTCTAACTTTTCTTATGTTAAGTAAACATAGTACACTATTAACATTGCACTCGGATGACGCTTCGGTGATTCTACGTAATCACCTCGGAAATAATGCAGTCGCCGCCATATTGACGAACTACATCCCAAATGGAAATGACTTACCAGGAAATGAACCGTTAAACGATTTATTGTGTTTGTTGACAAAAAACGACATTTTGAAGTAAAAAAAGAAAACTAAGTAGTCGTAGGGTGATTAATTAATATATTTTTGTCATTTTATATGCCGAATGAACAACTAAATTGTCAATCGATTAAGTTACAGGCGCGTAGCTGGGTACAGACAAGTGTAACGTGTTACATGCGCTTATCAAACGTTCGTTGTTGTTTCTATACTAAACAAACCATTGAATCGAGAACCTATCTAAGCATTTAAAGATCCCCAGCAGATTACACCATTATTTTCAAAATTTTTCTGGTGGGTGCCGGACTTGGCACAATTATGAATCGAGGTAAATAGAGCTAGCTATGCCCCTGACTTATGAGGTGTTTCACTGTATTGTTACTGTACGGCAGCAATCAGAGAATCTTTTAAATATGGTGGCAGCTCGGGTGTGACAACATTTTAGACAGAACACTGCACAGATGAAATGCCGAAATCCTTCGGTAGTCATCCCTAAAGAAAATTTGTCCAAATATTTCTCCAACCCCGAGAATTTTCGGCAAGACCCAGCATAATTCACTTACATTACCCAAAACTTGTACTAAATCCAAGAATATTATGTTTTAAAAAGTGCTTAAATCTACATAGAGAACCTCACAGTGACAAGGCAGATGTATGAACCCCTAGTAAAAGTGTTTGTAGAGAACTCAAACTGTATACAGAATAAGTGTACGCAAAGAACTGTAGACTAAAGGAAACAATGCATAGCTTGCTTGGTTACTCTCTGCTAATCCATATGTTTTGTCTTGGTATGCATAATTCTTGTATTTTCGACTGCCAAAAACAGATCACTGGAATATTTCACATGGATCAGAAACAATTTTTAAAGTCTACTGTTTCAATGATTTTTTGCATCAATGTAATTACCATTAATTGTTTTTTAATCACCATGTTTTTCTTTATATGCACCCTTTGGTTATTTATCACCCTCTGCTTAGTGCTAGTTGGCTTTGTAACACATAAGCAAGGTGAATGGTGTGATGCATGACCATATTAACCATTAACCAGGCAATGCAAGCATCATGCAACCTGGGGGTTCCAGCTAGTATCGAAACCATACATTACTAGCAAGAGGCAGAATAGTAGGCAATATAATATGGAATGTCAGAATGAACTATTTTATTCAGGGCTTGGCTTTTCCTGATACATGTACCTTTAAAATATTATTCAAAATAAGGTTTGTTCAGATTCTCAAAGAGAACATAAAAAAATAAAAGCCAGGATTCTCAAAGTTAGGGAAAAGTTGGGAAACATTAAAGGTCAGGGAAAAGTAAGGGAATATTTTAATTGGTTAGAGAAATTTTGAAGTTGGGCAAATATCAGGGAAATTTGAAATTAGATTTCAGGGGTCATGACATTAAAAAAGGAAAAAAAAACAATTTAAAAACTTTCTGGTTAAATAAATCCGTTTAACCAATGTTGTAAGCTCAATTTATTCTGTATATAACATCAAACAGTTACAGTCTTAACTGTCATTAGGTATATGTATCAAATTCAATCTGTTGTAAGAATTTGATTGAAAATTTAAGACTCTGCTAAAAATCATTATGGGCTTTATAAATAAAAATGGAATATTACAACAGCATGTCGTATGTAGGTTCGTATTTTTCGAGTTGCGTGTGTAAGCAATATGTAGACCCCTGCACAACGTTTGTTTGCATCGATTCAATACATAGGCTGTTATTTCGTAATTTCAAGTGTCCGGTATTAATATGCACAACTAGTAAAACTATCATTGTTACCTCTCTCTTGTATTGCAAAGGATTGAACAAACAACTGCTCTAACTTGTCATTCATCCGGCGCATAATTTCACAAAGTTTGTTTGCCTAGGTTCAATACAGTTGTTTTTTTCACAATTTAAACAGTGGTCTTTGCATAAATAACGCAATGTCGTATATGTCATGCTGACCATAGCACTGGCTTTCAAGGAAGTGCTTTGGGCTTTAATAACTTGAACGTCAAAACTTTTGCTCGAGTAGGTTGCAACCTGACCACATACAAGCATGGATGGAAAGATATCGCATCAAAAACTGGTTGTGCTAAAAAAATAAATGCATACCAAAACATAAATATATTTGCTTCGATGCAAAATTCCAAAAGCATCGGTGGCCCAGTGGTTCGACAATTGTCTTCAGAGATAATGTGGATTTGGCATTCGCTAGCGTGACTAATAGGACTTCTTCTTTTTTGATCTAGCTGCATATTTGTTCTCATATATATATAAATTAACTATGTTTGTCACCAAATTGCATTCATAAGAATATTGAAAGGAACTAAGATTTATAAGGTAACAGATAACATCCTTTTTCAACCCTGGACCCATGATCATAAAACTGAGATATGAGACCATTGCCCTTCCAGTCAATCAGATGCTTGAGATTTGAGACTGTTCTTCTAATTGCGTTTTGTGATCTTGGACCATGGTCACTGAATCATCTGACGGGGGTTTTTCAGCTCTGTCTGCGCCTTCGGAAAACGGAGGTGTTCCCAAAGCAAACGGTCCCGTTCCTAATCATATCCAGTTGTCCTTTTTCCCCATTTGAATACATATTTTCTTTCCAAAATTTCAGCAAAATGCCATAAAATATATCAAAATACACAGTTAGTAGAAGATTGACTTCTCTTTATATAGAAATTGCAAGCGTTCAGTGACCCTGATGTAAGCACGAATATTTTCCGGGCCTTTTTTCAACATTATAGCTGTAAATTATATCAGTAAATTTAGAACTTCTGCATGACTTTGCAGAAAGAACCCGGAACTGCCGAAAATGCAATATATTCCGACTCATTCGACACTTAATTCTGTTTGTAATGTATTTTCGTGTCTATGATGCCTTTGTACAACAATAAGTACTACAATAAAAACCACAGGAACCTGAATTTCTTTCAATAATCACCCCGATCCCACATATATGACGTTTGACCATATATACATATATAATAAACACATGGAATGCAACGGATTCGTACCCCACCCACTAACCCGTTATAAGAATTTTCCAGCTGCAGCATTGACACGGAGTTTTCGCTGGTCAAACAAATGAACAAAATGAAAATCTATTATTAGCAATCATAGCACCTTATTAATAGTCATTCTGAAATCGTTTGTTTCGTTCTTTATTTTGTCGTCCACTCCATTGCGTGACGTCACTTAATTCTACTCCGGAGCGAATGGGAATTCCGAAAATCTTTTTTCCGGTTTCTGTTTGCAAATGCGGTGAATATGCTTTGTTCGTTTGTGATTGTATTAAAACCACAAAAATGCCGTTCAAATATACTAAATCGGTGAATTGTATGGCTGTAAATGGAGTAATGGAAACGGGATTGACTTCATGCTTATATTTTATTTATTAAAGCGATCTACCAATAACGTTGTTGCAACGTTCATGCGATACCGCGTTTCAAATAGGACCAGCAAGGTCATTTTGTCAAAGCTAAAACGTACATTCATAGGTTAATGTGGTTTGTTTGCAAACAAGATGATAGAACGCATATTTATTTGACATTGGAGATTGGCAATTTACAATCGCCATACGGGATTTGGGTTTTACTTTAGTGCAACCTACGGACAAACCAGCTTTCTGGTTTTCCCGCAATGCTTTTTTTAGATTTCATTTTATTGAAACGAATGAATAACACATTGAACACATTTATCTTTATTACATAACATTAGACATATTTATACAATAAATACAGTAGTATAATGTTATTTTCATATTTCAAAAATATTATTTTTTCATTTGCCCCGGTGTAGAAATGAGTGACGTCACGCAATGAAGTGGACGACAAAATAAAGAATAAAACAAACGTTTGCACGCCGGGGGAGCTCTGATATGGAACTCGTCTTGCGCTCCCGATAAAATCATATCAGCCGCTTCCGGGGTTCCATATCAAACGAAAAATTGGCACCGAAAAAGGTAGGTGATCATAAATTTCCATCGATCACATAAATTAGGGACCATTTCCCGGAAAAACTCGAATGCTATTCGACCCTCCTTTGAATCACGAACAAAATGATATTTGTCGCTTATGGATCTGTTCAAAATCGACTGTAAAAAAGATGTTAAATGTCGAGGATTAATAATAACTGTAGGCCGATCTTCGAACATTTTATGAAATAATACGTTGTTTACTCCTTTGTAAGGAAGTTGTATCGTGTGTATACGTAAAATTAGATGATATCTCCCATCAGATGAAACTTCCGTGGCCAGAAATGTACAGCTACTGAATTATTCGTTAAAATATTTTTGAGTTCCATATCAGGCTGCCGAGTTCCATATCAGACCAAGTAGTTTCGCATCAAAATGCTTTTAAGCATGTATAATTATATATGAAAGGATGTTTTACACTTAGTTATATTAATTTTTTGCGGTAGAATGATTTTCAAAATTAAATTTGTCCTTGCTCATACAGTTTCTTTTCCATTATTCAGGGGATGGATCGCTTGGGTCAGGGCATACTAACGTCGGATGGAGTTGAGAAACCAAGGACCGTTTCTTTGACACGCCAATCAGAAGAAAGCAAAAGAAGAAAATATTTAAGTTTCATTCTGGTATCAATGAACTACGGCGGGTTGAAATGTCTTTTCCAGCACAATATACACAATCAAGGAAACCAAAGTTCTAAAGGCGAAACAATGTGAACTTCACTTTTACAAACGATTTATGGTCATATGTGTGAAGTTGGCAATGCAATCGTAGATCGCACAGTTCGACATTCAATGCATAGTTGTGCAATCGGCATACAGCTCTGCATTGGCAGACTATCCGCCAATGTACAGCTGTCTGCCTTATAATGTACTTCCAAGTGAATGCATCAGGTGTATTACCATTGACAGACTTAAAAATACTTTCACATGCAAGAAATCACTTTTTTCGTGAACAATGACTTTTAATGTTATCAAAAATATGCGATATCATTAGTTTGTATAAATACATCTGCAACCTGGCTTACATGCCATTTGTTGCGATTCTTTTAGAAGTGTTAATTTTTTAGTAATGCATCTCATAAAGAAGACATTAATTTATAAAAGCAAAACTTATGATATAAGCCTACAGTGCATAAATAAATAAAAAATGAAAGTTTTGCATTGGTTACTTGTATGTGAATTTCAAAAACCACAAATTTTATATTTATTTATTTATTTTATTTAAAAAAAAGGGAACTTTTAAGTAAATCTCAAAGAAAATATGTATTTAATCTTTAATTTTAAACGATTTTAAAATAAATCAATAAAATTTTGAGAATATATCTCCACTGTGTAGTTCACGTGGTGTCGATTGAATGTTTTGTTCTGCAATATTGAATGATTTTTTAATTCATTTTTTTGTCATCACAGGTCTGCATTTAGGCTGTGTAATTCCCTTTAACATTGGCTGCGTTTATTGCAAGAAGATCATGTTCCTGGCAATATGATGTTTAAGAGTCCGCTTGTACTTAAATTGTCCACTGCATATGTCACATTTCAATCCTAGAATTCCAACATGAATGACACTGGTGACAGATCAGATTCTTGTTATAATGTTTGATGCAGATGTCCCATTCAGTGCGCTCCATGTCTTTGTCGTCTTTAGCTGAAATAGATTAAAACACATTAAAGTTAGGTCATCATAAAAATTCAACAAACTAGCGTACATGTAAATATTCCTACATGACCAATTCTGATATAGAACTCAGCTGTCTGATATGGAGCTCAAAAATATTTTAATAAATAACTAAGCAGTCATAAATTTGCGGCCATCAAAATGATACTAGATTGAACTTATAATCCGAGTTTACACATGAGGCACGCCACGGGAAAAGGTGCCTTCGGTCATTTTTTTGTGTCATTTTTGTTGTTACTATATTTAGAAAGAACTTTCAAAATTCTATTATTTGCTCATAATAACACAGTGATTTTGTTACACATTTTGACAATAAAATAGTATTTTTACCGCGAATTGCATAATAATTAATGTCGTCTGCTCAACTTTATGACGTCATTTCAAGGATTGACGTCAAATTCCCGAAGGTACCTTTTCCCGTGGCGTGCCTCACATGTATACAAGAAACTGTCAATTAACAATGAGATAAACACCGTATTGTTTCAAAAATATTTCAAGAGCGGCCTACAATTATGATCAATCGTCGATAATCAAATTTATTTTTACAGCCGATTTTGAACTGATCCAAAAGAGACAAATATCATTTTGTTCGTGATTCAAGTGAGGGTCGAATAGCATTCGAGTTTTTCCGGAAAATGGGCCCTAATTTACATAACTGATGAAAATTCAGGATCACCTACCTTTTTCAGTGACAATATTCCGTCTGATATGGAACCCCGGAAGTTGCTGATATGATTTTGTGGGGAGCGCAAGACGAGCTCCATATCAGAGTTCCCCCGGCGTGGTTTGACAGCCGATTCCAGAATGACTTTTATTGAAGGGCTGTTTCAAAAAAATGGCTGGAAAAGTGAAAAATAGTGAAAAATTAAAGTTAATAAAAATTCCAAACTTGTTATTCTGAATTTTTTGCTTATTGAAACTCAGTACAAAACTGAAAGATTTTTGAAATTTGTCAACTGGTTGCTGAGATATTGTCATTTGAAAAATGGCAAGGGAAGTGAAAAAAATGTAAAGAATTTAAGTTCATGAAAAGTCCAAACTGGTTGGTCCATATGTTTGTACAGTCTTTTCAGTGATCAAAATCAATCAAGTCATACCCATATGTGGCAGAATAAAAATTTTATGGAGCTTTATTGACCTGTATTAAATAAATCAAAGAATTTTAATTTATGTGCTTAAAATACAAGTATTACTGTTTCTTATTATTTAAATGTGTTTTTCTGTTAAAATACATGTTGAAACATCAAATATAAGTGCTTTAGAACTTGTGGTATTGCATAAAGATAAAAAATTCATATTGTTAAAAAAGTGTGTCACACTCCAGACAACCACTTAAGTGCAGTGTACTCAAAAATGTTTCACTAAGGCCATTCCTGTTTGTCACAATTTAACAAAACATGATATAGACTTCTAGGAAAAAACATGCTCTTGTTTTCATGTAAAGGATATGTTGACAGAATATTGCAATATGTGAATAATGTCACACTCCTGACAAATTTAGCTGACATTGGCTGAAGGGAGCTGCAGACAAATATAACTTCAATAGAGGTGATAATATTATAATTATTGCATCTAGAAACATAAAACTTAATGATACACAAAACATTTTTTTATGTACTATTAATCTTAAAAGTCCTATAAATTTATAAAGCAAAGAGGTATTGATTTTCTTGAGGTATTTTCTAATCTACCACGCTTAACTTAATAGCATATATTTTGATTACTTTAAGTATAATATGCTTAATTTTATCATTATTTGATGCCTAATAAATGCACCTTTAACTAAAACAACACTAAACTTGTCTTTACTCAAGCTTTTTGTAAAATAATGGTCTGAACAAATGTGATTTTGAAAAGTGTCACACTTTTTTGTCACACTCCTGACATTTTTTGCCCTTTATTTGAGAATATTTTTTTAACGGATGGTGCTATTTTGATGAAACTGTACAAATCTTTTAAGGGCATAATGAGACACCTCTGAAAAGTAGGAAAATGGAAGTAACTGTTTATTGTACATTTTTATAACAGGAAAACCCAAACCAGCCTTTTTTTGAAACAGCCCTGAAGCGCTATGATTGCTAATAATGGATTTTTATTTTGTTCAAATGTTTGACCAGCGGAAACTCCGTGTCCAGGCTTCTTATAACGGGTTACATGTAGTGGGTGGGGTACGAATCCGTTGCATTCCTTTTGTTTATTATATAATGTTTATAGGGTATAACGTCATATATGTGGAATCGGGGTGAATATTGAAGGAAATTCAAGTTTCTGTGATAAAAACTAACGTTTATATGGTCTATTTAGATAATACTCTAAATTAACCATTACATATACTACAGTTTAACTATTTTATAAAGAATTTCAATTTCATTTAATGAATAATTTAAACGAGAAGATGAGTTTCTTATGACAGTGTGCTAAATATGTCTAGTTAACAGTTGTGCATTGTTTGTTTGAATAAAGACCAAAAAAGTATATTGGTATTGTAAAAATAGATTGATTTAAGGTAAATAAGCGCGTACCAAAAATTGCCATACTGGACCATTTAATAGAGGTGAAAATTCCCAAATTGGGCATTTTTGTCGATAAAAAATTCCCAAAATGCCCAGACTCCTTTCCCCAAAATAGGCAAAAACCCATGTCTGATCAAGCTCACAAATTTCTGTACATAATATATTTCAACTGTGAATTATACTTGTCATGACCATCTTTTTCAGGGAACTTCATAAGGATACACATATCCATTTACTCCATATAACTCTAAGGGTTTTATTGCATGTGCAAAAATTGATATTCCAGATCAGCCAGCACATTCATGCCATCTGATCAGGATTTACATTTATGCATTTGTTTTTCTTGGTCAGTCAAAACATGATCAATCAAAATGTGAACAGTTCAAATCCTGAGGAGACAGCACAGATCTGCTGGATGATCAGGGTCAACACTGTTCACTCATGGCTAACAGCCAGATCCGGCTGATCAGTGTCGACACTGTTCACTCATGGATAACAGCCAGATCCGGCTGATCAGGATCGACACTGTTCACTCATGGATAACAGCCAGATCCGGCTGATCAGGATCGACACTGTACACTCATGGATAACAGCCAGATCCGGCTGATCAGGATCGACACTGTTCACTCATGGCTAACAGCCAGATCCGGCTGATCAGGATCGACACTGTTCACTCATGGATAACAGCCAGATCCGGCTGATCAGGATCTACACTGTTCACTCATGGATAACAGCCAGATCCGGCTAATCTGGATCGACACTGTTCACACATGGATAACAGCCAGATCCGGCTGATCAGGATCGACACTGTTTGCACATGGATAACAGCCAGATCCGGCTGATCAGGATCGACACTGTTTGCACATGGATAACAGTCAGATCCGGCTGATCAGGATCTACACTGTTTGCACATGGATAACAGCCAGATCCGGTTGATCAGGATCGACACTGTTTGCTCATGGATAACAGCCAGATCCGGCTAATCTTGATCGACACTGTTCACACATGGATAACAGCCAAATCCGGCTGATCAGGATCGACACTGTTTGCACATGGATAACAGTCAGATCCGGCTGATCAGGATCTACACTGTTTGCACATGGATAACAGCCAGATCCGGTTGATCAGGATCGACACTGTTTGCTCATGGATAACAGCCAGATCCGGCTGATCAGGATCAACATTGTTCACTCATGGATAACAGCCAGATCCGGCTGATCAGGATCAACACTGTTTGCTTATGAATGGTAGCCATGCCCCGATGAGCAAAGTGTTAAATAGAATCAATATGTTGTTGTTGCAGGTGTCCCAGGTAGAACATGCTATACAGGCAGCAGGAGCAACTCCTGACTTTGAAGAATGATCTTAAAGAACTGATTGCCCTCACTAAAAGTAAGTTTTGCTCAACACGTGTCTCCATGGATACTGTCAATAAATACCCTATGTGAGAAATGTGGAGATCCAGATCAGACTATCCGCTGTTAGATTACATGTACATTTTTGTACATATGAAAAGTCCAACATAGATTTTACGTAAGAGTATACTTTTACTGTATACAGTTGAAAATCATTTTGAATAAAATACATTCAGCTCTATGTAAATTCTGTAACTTTCAAAATAGAAACTGTCGGTATAGAAATAGAAGGAAAATTTCGGATGTTGTGTTGTAAGTGTGAAAGTATATTTCACATTAGATTGTGAGATCAAAAGTATTGATATATACATGTATATCACTGTGATTCTTTTTTGTATCGTGGATTGTGCATGGCATTTACGTGTTATATTTTAATTTCACTAAATATTCCTTTTATTATGCTTTATGTGCGCAACACAAATTTCAATGGGGATTTCTTAGTGTAAATTTCTTGGTAAATATTTGAAAATTTATAATTTTAAAATAAATTCTATATTTGAAATTATATAAAAATTATAAATTTTCAAAAAATTACCAAGACATGTATACACTAAATTTCAGGGCAAAACACTTATTCAAAGGATTTAAATACTTCTCCTTATCTCACATACTTGGAAAACAGCAAGCTAGTTTTACAGAACAGTGTGTCACCTTGGTACTAATCCAGTATAACTCCACTGGTTAATGTACAGTATGAACAAGTATTCAAGGTTCTTGCTAATGCATATAGCTGACTGACTGATGTTTGTTATACAGGTAGAAGGTAGAAAGTGAACAATTCTGGTTGACATCTTCACGGTATAAATTATGATGCCTATGTTGGTATTGCTAACTTGGGCTTGTTTCATCTTTTAGCATAATTAAATTTTTCTGTTAATATTTTTTTTAACATTGCATTGTATTCGTGCTTGCATTTACTTTTTGACCAATGGAAGTCAAGGCTATGTCCAGCTTTCTGTCGATCAATGTCACGTAGATTGTATCTGACAAACGATTTGTGAATTTAGTTGTCCATTGCTGTTACTCTAAATACTGCAAACAAAAGTTGTACGGCTGATGTTTGATTTTTTGAAAAATGAACAAGACGAGTACCGGTAAAAAAAATTAATGTAAAAAATGTTTCTAGTAGACGTAATCTATTACTGTTAAATTATTTTATTTCGCGCGGGTTTAATTTTCGCGTATTTCGCGCTACGGCAAGATCGCAAAATTCAACCCCAGCGAAATTAAACTCTTTAAGTGTTTCTTATAGGAAAACACAGTTGCGCTAATTCATATCGCCGCGAAGTTGTTATTTACTTGTTTTGCGCGAAAATTCGTCCCCGCGAAATTAAATGATACTACAGTATTTTATTCATGTATTTTATGTAGAAATAATGACGTTGTTTAAGCACCAGCGAGTTGGAATTAAATATGTTATATTAACACGAATGCTCACAGAGGTACCATAGAACTTTCCACAGTCGATGCTTATTTGTACAGTGAGCAGTATTCGTTACCAACATTCATAAAGTGAAGTTTGAGTTGAGTCTGCAGATCTGGTCAAACTTGAAGTTGATGAACGTTAGAAGAAGTAAACAATAAATTAGGATGTTGGTGTATTTATTACTTTCACTTAAGCTTTATGCTGCTCATATTTTTTGTTTGTGTTGTAACGATTTTCTCTGAAACTATTACAACTCGAGAAGCACTATTTGTATTTAAATTAATTTATGAAATTCTCGTTAGGCCACTGTTCTGAAAATTTTTCACAATTATTTCTTTACTTTAAAGGCTGGTTTTGCATTGCTTGCATTTTATTCTAGTAGACCGCCCTTACATAGTAATGATAGTGCATGAGTTGTCTACCTTACTGTATCGAAACCAGATCCGTTATATTGCATGTGTATGTGGTAGCAGACATCGGGGTCAGAGGTATCCCCGGAAATCTTTTAAAAGTTAAACTCGATTTGGATTGCAACTGCGGCGAGTCCAATCGTTCACTATTATTTTGACGAATCGGCACTAAACATTGAAGACCAGATATACTTATTTCAGGTATGAGTCGCTTTGGTATATTGTTCACGAATTTCAGAGTTCTCATGCAAACGGATTTTCTTTTGTTTTAGTATGTGCTTGGTAATGGGGTCCTACCGATATACGGAGTTATCTCAATATTCTGTCTTATGTTACCTCCCTTTGCAACGCGCACCTGTTACTGGGTAGTTCCGGTCTGAGAATGAGAATTAAAACATAATAGCGCAGTAGTCATCCATGGTCCTTTTAAATACGTTTAATAGGGTCTAGTTGGTTAGAGATCGGCAATATGCCTAATAACATTTGATTATTATCACTGAATTGGAAACTAGATAGTTTTAAAAGGGCACCACATAGTATCTCTCTTCAAACTATTATAGTAAGCTTGAGCGGTTTGTGTTCAACATCGTTATGTTCGACCCGGTAACTAATAAAGAGTTTTTGCATTTCTTATGCTCAAAAAATCAGGTTTGAGAAAGATAAAAGTTAGTAAACCTTAGAAAAGGTAGTTAATAATAGTTATAATACTCGTATATTATTTAAGTTTAAGTTTGACGTCCGCCAATATATAACGACCGTTCCTATTTATGCATGTTCTTTCATGCCGATGATACATTTTTAAAGGAATTAAAAGATTATTAATTACTGAGCCTTTTCCTACAAATTTAATCCACGTCATCTGGTTCACAGATGTGTGCCCTCTTCGTATATTTTTAATGTGCTGCTCTCTTTCTTTTAAAAAAACAACAGTTCTTTCTTATATCATTTAGAACATATTCAAACATGGTTTCATAATGTTTTCACGTTTTCCTCTTTATTTCTGAATTTTTAGCTTAGTTAGTTTTACAATCAATTTTATTTCATAAAATTAATATATTTTTGAGTAAATTCTTCCCGAGGGCTTTTTTTCTCAATTCAGTTTGGAGCACTTTAAGTTGCAAAAATCATATAAACATGTCTCGGATCTCAAACAACATTGCGACAATTAATAAGCATATTTAATCCCTAGTCAATTTCTTAAAACAACACTTGTACCCCCAACATCCAACTTTTTCAACCTCTTACAGTGTCAACATCTAAACTTCAAAAGGCCTTTAATATTCACACCTCCAGCTGGTTAGACCCCTGTCTTGCTAATTAGATTACGTAACATAGTCATAAAACACCAGGCCCTTTACTTAATTAGCATTGTTTGCAAGACTTAACGGCCGAATACTTTAGTGCATGTTTGAAAAAGCTACAATTTCCATGCCAGCCAAAAGATCAAATTTCGTAACGTAAAAAAGTAAAATTGTATTAAGTTGTTAACCGGAAATCATTTTTCAAAGATAATGGTTTAATTCCTGATATACCGGTTTCACTTTCTTTGTTTATTCGACAATGCATTTAAACTTCGGAAGCATTTTGAGACTTTTTATATACACTTCTGACGCTATTCGTATTACCGCTTCTAAACCGGAACTACCCAATCGGCAAGGGAAACCACTCTCAATGGGAGATAACTCTGTATATCGGTAGGCCCCATTAGAACATGAATTAGACTAAATTGAGCTTGCAAACATTAGTACATCCTTAGTTTAATACATTTCTTCACTAAAAACTAGGAGACAATAAGTATTCCCCCAAAATTCATTTTTGAAAATTTAGCCAGTTTTCGCCTTTTGCAATGTTTGCGACCCCTTAAAATAGATGAACAGGTAACTTTGAAAACCACCGAACACGACAAATATGAAAATATTACAAGCTCGGTTTGACTGCGACTGTTTAAGACTTTTTAGCAAAAACATAAAATACCGCATCGTAATCAGTGCTCCAGCTTTGATTTCAAAAGGACAGGGAAATAGATAGATCTAAAAAAAAACAGGACAGTCTTTGCGCAACAAGCTCAAAATTTGGCACTGTTATGCAAATATTTGAGAAAGAGCATTGTACATAAATGTCCCGCTGAATGAGTAATTGCAAATAAAAGATAAAATGAAATGCAATTGAAGACATGAAATGTCATCCAACCAACTATTGAAACGCTCGCAGATCGGGTTTTAACATTCATAATTCTGAGGTTGATTAGCTGAACGCAACTAGTTAAGGTTTTAGAACTGTAATATGCACTTTTGCAGATTGGGATTTTGTTGTTTTCATTTCCAAGTACATCCATTTAGACATCTAAACACGAGTTTTAAAAAACATTTACCGTGCGTAACTCGAGAAATTTAGTATTTTAGAAGGGGACCCTCTGTTTCGGAAAATGGGCTGTAAAATCAAACATACTAGAAGCTAAATTCATCTCTATTTCTTGGAAACCTTGTAAAATTTTGTAAAATAAAGGCTAATTGTTTAAGGACATCATATCTGAACAGGAAAAAACAAGCATTATGTTTAGAATTTATTTCTAACACTTTATAAATTGACTTTTTTAAAGTGTACCCCATCTTCGAAAATGCACATTTTTTCCGATCTGCAACAATTAAGCAAGTTTTTATCTGTGATTTTTGTGCATGTTTAATGCAGTAAAATAATTGTGTTATACATTAAAATTTTCTGCAATGTGTATAGAATCAAATAATTTAAAAAAAAGAGCACCTCACCGTTTTTGTTTTCATTTTATTGGCCTACAAAATAGGTACATATGGCCGAGACCAAACGGTTAAAAACCACAAAAACCAAAGGGCTTGGTTTACGAATGGTGATTTTTTATACCCCCTCAAATTTTTTGAAAAACAAGAAATACGCAAGCAATCAGCTATGCGGGTTAAAATTTAACCTCAAAACAGTAATTTTGGCAACCGTAACCATAGCAACCAAAGCATTCTTTTAAAGGAAAAAATCATCGTGCAAACACATAAAATTAGTTTTATAAGACAAGTATCACAAAATTGCTGTTCAATTATAGAAACAATAAAATAGCAACATTTTCCTAAATGAAAGTACAGATTCCATAATCATTTTAAGTTTCATATCGTGATTCGGTTGCTGTATTATAAAAGAGTCAGTATTTTGTAATAATATCATTACAATATTTCAGTTTTCATGGCTACTAAATGAAGATGAAGAATAATAACAATTATTTCCGAATTTTAAACCTATCGATTATACTATTTTCTCCAAAAATTTCCTCACAAAAATTTAAAAAAAAATAAGAAAAAGGGAGAAAAAGGTTCCTCTTCCGAGGATTGAACCAGGTCCGTCAAAATGAAGAGTCCTGCGCGTTACCATTACGCCACCGAGGATTGATCGAACCGTACGTAATTTCATATAAGCTCTATTCATTACTGAGTGTTGTTCGTCTATAGACTTATTTTGAGTATTTGTTAAGAAAATATTTGTTTACTTTACATCAATTTTATATCCGCACTTTGTTATTATTTGATTTAATAATTAATGACGTCATAATCGCAGAAAACACCTAAAGAGTATACTCCTTTTACGAAAAATAGTACCAACCGGAAACGTACGAATCGGCGTTCGGAAAAAAACGAATTAGTGACGGCATAAGTCGATGTTTGGCGGAAATAATACAGTTCTAAAACCTTAAGGATTAAAATGATTTTTCAACATATTTGACTTACGAAGTACTTGTTAATATATGACACCAAAAACTGAGTAAACATGTCACCTTTTATCATATTAATATTGATATAAGACAAAAACAAAAACAAACAAACTCATTATTGGTACTATCCTGGCACTCTGAACGTGTAATCATGAAGTGCAATTAACCTCCTGTGGCCATATTATTCGTTAATCTCTGACGTTCGTAGCTAATTATACGTATCGATGACTGTCTTTTAGCGTACCACCACCCGATTGACTACGCTTATGATTTTAGATAAAAAAAATATGTTAAATAATTGTCATCTCACGTTCGCTATACCTCCGGTTATTTCTGAGAACAATCACCAAATTGCACTTGATATTGCATATAAATTGCAAAATCCCCGACCTGCCTAAGTTTACTTTAAACAATGGTCATCTCACATTCGCTAAACTTCTGTAAACTTCTAAGAACATTCACAACATTTGCACTGGAAATCACAAAAAAGCCAGATCTCTTTTTAAAAGTCAATATTTTCACAATTAAGCCAAGTTCTGAGCATTTGCTTCGTCCTAAATGCTTATTTAAAACCTCTTGTCATATGCTATAAGCCTCCACTATTTCACGACCATATGTTTGATGATTTATACCACAAGTTAGAAAATTTTTAATGTGAACGCATGGGTTAAAGTTTTCATCAATTTTCAAAGTGAACGCAGTGACAGGAGTTTTTTGAGACCCGCATTATTTCATATAACATGGCATACACCTGTATTGACATCATTAAAACAAAAACAAAAAACAACAACAAGAAAATGTGCAAGAACCTGTAATATATTACATATTGAAGTTCTAAATAAATAGCAATACCAACATTCTAACGAAATTGTTGACGATCAGAATATAGTAATTATAATCCGTTCGAGTCCCTGTCAGGCTGCTGTTTCAAAATGGTAAGATTTATCACCAGCTTAGATGCATTACTTAAAAAATACCGGAAATATATATAAGTAATCTTATTTTGTATGACATCAAATAAAATTTAAGCGCTTTTATTTCAAAGCGGCTTAAAGTTTTAACTTCAGTGCCATGTTTTTTTTTTGTTAAAGGTTATGCTAATGACCGACTAGCTTTTTGTAAACTTTTGTTTACAGACAGCATTTCCCGCCAAAGTCGTATATTCGTGAGTCTCAAGAAAAACATAAACGGTGTCTTGCTTTTGACGAACAAAATCAAGATAACTTAACGAATCTATTTCATATATGGCATCATTCTGAACAGTTGTTTGATTCAAAATAAAGGATCAGTTCAACTTTTGTGCAACTAAAAACTTTGCTATAAAGGTTTGCATCACGTGACTTTCTAAATAAAGACGCATAACATTATTTCTATACGCTGTAGAAAATACAACATAAGTATGTTTACATAATTTAACATGTCGTTATAGATCAGCTCAATTTCTGATTTGCCGTAACTACAATGTTCAAATATTGTTTCATCAACATTTGAAAGACTTTTCTTGCAAGTATTGGGAACGAAATAGCATTCGCAAGGTTTAGACGGGGGGTTTTGTCTAAAGTGACAACGTCCGGTGCCGCTGTTAACTGGTGTTACCCTTCAAAGTTCAAGTTCGGTCCATTATAATATGTCGGTAATCAAGATGACCGACAATTAAATTAAGTATACAAGTAACAAGATTATCAACATTGAAGTCTTTTCCGGTAAACATCTTCTCTATATATCAAGCACTCAAACATCAGCCTCTACACTATCTTTTTACATGCGTAAACAGGTTGCATAGTCTAAATTATGCGTTCCGTCTTGTACGTGATATCACTGTTAACCGGTGTTCAGGCTAAAGATCTCAAGTTTGGTCGATTATAATATGTCGGTCATCAGGATGACCGACAATAATTATTCACAAGCATTTGTGTTCTATTTACAGCCGAACACTTTAAAAAGATGTTTTTGATTTTTTTCAACCGAAACAAACATGTCTTCAGTCAGATTTCTGACATGCAGTTGTAAGATTTTTTTATTACAGAAGGCAAGTGTATACAATATTATACAAATGTAGTTACAAAACAACAATAACAAGTTTCTTTAATATACATGTGTAATATCAAGAGTATCCCGATAAAGACTAATTCTAAGAAATTAAGTTTTATAAATTACATTTATTACATCGATTTGTTACAGATAAAAGGTAAGTGTAAGAAAGAATAATAACATTTGAACCTTTGATGTTACGTATGCAAGCATAAGCACATTTTTTCTATGAGCAACTTGCAATCACTATGTACATGGCAGATTATAAGTCAAACGTTCATTTAAAATGCCAGCTTACAAACTATTATAGTTTTCCTTTGCAAAATCCACACGTAACTCATTTTGGTTAGTAGCTTTTCCAAGTTTTACAATTCATGAGGTATTTTTGCCAACTTTTCTGTATGTGATTCCAGTGATGATTTTAAATAATACGCCGACGTAAAATATACAGATCAAAAAGCTGTCAGGTAATCTTTTGGGGCATGTATTCCAACACTTCATAATGTGGTACTTTTGCCAAAATTCTTTATTACATTTTCTTTTTCTAAACTTGTCTGTTAAGAACATCAGATCTGTTATATAATTATTTGTTTATCCCTTATTCGCATTGGCATATGTCAATTATTTAAAGCTTTAACGAATTCAACAAGTAGAATAAGACGATCTGCCAATTAATAAATACAAGCGCACGATAAACAGTATAAATATGTACATGTAAATATGTAACTTAGAATGATAACATGGAAACACGAATGCCACAGGTTCAACGATTTTTTTTAAGTTTAAAAACATTTCACTATCAACTTAAATAAGAATTCAAACTAAACTAACCGTAAAATATTAATTAGAAACTATTATTTAAAACCTCAAGCTTCTTCTTAGATAATGTGGTTTCAAAAGTAAACAAAAACTTATCGATTAGATTAGGGACGTAATTTTTAGCAATTTCTGACGAAACTGATGACCATATTTAGTATGTTGTCCCTAAGCCCAGCACAAATTTTAATTGTTTTATTCTTTAGTTAGGTAAAAGCAGCCCATACATATTACAACATAACCTTTGTAGGAAGTGATATGAATGTTTTGCTTTCAAAGTGGGAGTTTCTGAAATACCGTTAAGTGATTTATAATCGCGGCTTCTTATTTTCGTGGATTTCCTAGCCAGAGCCCAAGGTTATAAAGCTGAGCATGGAAACCAGTCTCAAATCTCAAGCATCTGATTGGCTGAAATGGCGACCAGTCGCCATTTCAGCCAATCAGATGCTTGAGATTTGAGACTGGTTTCCATGCTCAGCTTTATAACCTTCAGTCCAGATCGATTCTTCAGGAAATAAAAAATTGGACATAAACGTTGTTTATTAAAACAGTTTCACGAAATTAAGAACCCACAAAAATGGTGTCCAACGGAAAACTACGAACTTTTATGCCCGCCATAAGTGCATGTAGAGAATTATCCTATCTTCAAATAAATTTTAAGTCAATATCTATAACAATTTTCATGTAATAGATGAACACATAAGCAAATATACAACATTATCTCAACAAACAACAAAACAAAGAAGTATAAATATTTAAGGAATCATCATTCTATAAATTTGATGGTTTCACATTTAAGTTTAACAGACTGATGTGTAATCCGACTAAAACTTTTCTGTCCTGCCACATGTTTTGACAAATGTGCAGAATTTTCTTTACAGAACAAACAGTATGTTCATGTATATCATTCTATATCTCTGAATTAAATGTAGATAAAAAGTCCACATCTTTTGGACCTTCGATAATTATGTCAAATGAATTCCGCGTTAGGTTAAAACTAGTACATTTAAAAAGACTAAGCTCACTATTGGGACGTCTTTTTTCACAGGTATACTATAAAGGTTAACGTTAACTCAACGTGCATGTCTGATTGTGTAGCGAACTCGCTGGAACTCACTGCGCATGTCTCTGTATTTGCTTAGCACTCACAAGAACACAGTGCGCATGACTGACCTTTCTCACATACTTTTCTTTCTCCAGGTCAGATTATACGATGTGTAGGATCGAACCTTTAAAGTTCAATAATTAGTTTCCTTAAGAACATGTTAAGAAAGACAATACATTTAAACTTGTAACTAATGCAATCACGGGTTACAATAATAATTAACACGGAAATCACTCATTATTGTACATATTACTACATTATCACACATTCGTTGCATTGATTACCAGTTTAAATGAACATGTTATCATAAACTCTCAATAAACACGTCATCTGGAGCAGGTACGCTGTGTGTCGCCGCCTCTGTATAGTTTGTTATATATTGGTGAGTGCTACTGAATGTCACCGAGGCAGCACGTGACGTCGAACCTGCCTCTGATACGTCAGATACATCTGACGCCGATTCGATGGAATTTGCGCGCGCATCTTCTTCACTTATCCTCGGCGTTATACTGGATTGTGGTCGTTGTGTATCGGGAATATTTGGAATCTGCAGCAAAGGCTCAGATTTTCTTGCGGATTTATCGTTCTTTGCAAGATTGGATTTTGGACGTCGTGGAACGTCAACGCTATCGTATATCCCCACGTCTACGGGATTATCTTTAAAATGAGTTCTGTTACTAGTTTTAGGTTTTCTGGATTCTTCGCGTTCTTCTTCCATGTCTGCGATAATATTCAACGGCGTCGATCCGCCATAACTTGCCCTTTTTGGTAAACTTCGAATTTTAACTTCATTAGGAGGGTTCACTGCTTCAACAGAATTGGCCCTGCTCAATCGGTTCTTCCAAGGGAGAGAACTTCTTTTCTCTTCTTCACCTATCGTATTAAGACTTGTTCTCGACTGCGTCAGAACATCTCGAACTAAATGGAGCCACGAGTCGACTTTGTTCATAGCGTTATCTCCTTCGCGGCGATTTGAGCGGGAAATTTTCTGCATTTTTGTCTCAATAGCGTCTGCTTTTTTAAGAACGCTATCTTTATCCTGCTGAATAGAAGTGATTGCGCGCATGGCTCGACGACTCTTCCGGTTGTTGCCGCTACTACCATGCCGTCTGCCCAATCTCCCTGAAAAAGTAATATGACTCCTATACAACACTGGTTATAGAAATGTCAAGAGTAGGCCCTAGGTGACGAAAAAAATCTATTTTAAATAAAATGGAACGGTTATACCGTATACGAATATTTGGTAATGCAAGAAAAAATATATATCACGTATGCCAAAACAGAAATAGAAAATCTTGTCTAAGGCCAAACTGTTTGTGGGTGTTAACTTGACTATCTTGTTACTAACTTATATATAGTCAAATCTATATCAAGGCCGGCGTAAGTAACCAATGACGTCATTAATGTTTGCGCACAATTTAAAAAAATGCTCTAGCGTGGCGGAATATTTTTTTTCACGGAAATTTCTTAAGAAATACTTTATTCAGACTACATTTATAAACCATTTACACATTGTTTTATTAAAATGTAAAGAGATGAGGTATCCAGCTGGTGCAACATGCCGGACTGTGTTGCTGATTCAAGTAAAGTTTATAAGAAAATGAAATTTTAAAATGAAATGTCATCTAATAACCGCATGTGAGGGTCGTATTTGAACACTGAATAATTTTTCAACCATCTTACCATGACTATGCTGACTAGTTTCACTGACTCGTTCTTTTCTTAAGTCATTAGCGAGGTCCATAAAATTCTTCATAAACTTGCTGCCAAGGTTAGCTCCCCTTTGTGGCTCTCCTGGAACATGCTGGCGCTTTCTTTTAGTGATTCTGATCACTGTCTTGCGACGCTTGATTTTGGGTGAGTCATCCTTTAAAGTACAACATTACAACATTACAAATGCTGGATATTTAATGATTACCACAGTTATAAGTATTTGCTACTGTTTACGAATAAAACGGTTTTCAATCTAATATTTGAAAACTATAGTAAGTTACCGATAACTAGACAGTCACATGACAGACAATTATTATTATAGTTTTTAATTGACATTCATCAAATATGGATTTATTAACGATTTTGACGATGCAGATCCGCATATTTTGATGATTAGACAATATCTGTGACTTGACACCATTATTACAAGAAAACAAGAGTTTATTATTAAGGGTTTGCGGTGGTTGGCATATATAGAGGGTGGGGTTGGGGTAGGTCAAGCGCAGGTGGAAAATTTAGTTGATGTGTTTACCTGTGTTATACTGCTGTCCTCCTCGATATCACTGCTGGCTGTCGTGGTCACCGACATCTTGTCGTCCTCATCATCCATCTGTTGCATCTCCTTCACCAATGCAATTTTACCTAAATATAGAAGTACCATATTGACTACAATGCAGTGTTGTCAAGACAAAACATATTGTCAAGGAAAACTACACTAAGATATATATAACATATCTTTGACCACAAACACAAATTGTCTATATTTAAAAAATCTCACTGATGCCGAAACAAGGCATGTTGTTATGAAAAAAAGAATGTTATGGTCATTAACATCTACAACATAAAACGTACTCGCTATATCCATGGAATTGATTTCGTTGCTGTTTGGTTTCATACAGTTGATTTCTGTAGAACTTATAATGTGCAGGGCCGTTCCTAGCCGATGGAAAAACATGGAAACAAACTGGATAGCCAATGCTATGCCGTAGACCAACATGAACACGAGGGATATGGGCTCGAGCGTCAACTGACGTCCGTTATTGGCTCGGCACGGGAGCGGTATACTTAGACCATGACCTTCTTTTACGGCATTGGTATACTGAAATCAAACACAATAAGGTATTTAAGATTGTAGTTTGTACATATAAACAGTAAACTTAGCAATGATTTTAAATACACCTTGTAAAGTTGTGAACCACGCTCTTCGGTTTCAAGTGTAAAAAACATGCGCAGTGCTGATACCAATTATAAAGTTGCCATATACGGTTTCATTTGATAGGTCAAAAAGAATGAAAATTTCAAAAGAAGCTTTCAACGTTAGATTACAGATGTTCGTGATAGAACATACCATGTATTTACTATATAAATATTACAAGTTTTGTCAATTCCCTGATTTCAAAGTTGACCTGATGTTTAATTTATCGGGTTCATTACAATATATTGTAACACAAGTCCGATCATCATCATCATCATCATCATCATAATCATCATCACCAACATCATGATGCACAGCAACACTTTCATCATAATTGTCAAGTAGGTTAGAAAAATCATTGCAAGTTTACAATTTAATAATTTAAATAAATTATTCGATTTTCCACCTCGAAAATTAATTCCACAATATTAAATACATGTATACGAGTATAAACTTGACCAGTTGTTTTACCTGCAGTGTAAACACAATCACGATGAAGAGGCCGTTTAACATAAAGAACATCAAACTCATTTTGTTTCTCAATTCTAACAAATCTTGTTGGACTTTCTTCTGCTGAGCTTCGTTTTTCTCTAATGGTGTAAGATATTTCTTCAGCAGGTCCTTCCAGAATGCCTTTTCGTCGTTACCAAGGTAACGGGTGCGACCTTTCCCAAGGTCATCGTCGTCCAGCCATTTTGGCGTGTTTTCATCCTCTTGTTGCACCGCCGTGGGTTTATAGACTGGATTAATTACTGAAGTTAATATAATTTAATATCTTAAAGGGTCAGTTATGATCAAATATCTCAAAGTAACCTTTAAAAATGGTTTAACACAATTTATTTAGCTTTGTTTTCGGCGAACACATATGAAGCTGCTTCTAATTTAATTATAATATTTATGTTCATGTTCATAATCTTATTAAATGCACTAAACGTGAGCTATTGAAAGGTGTTACATAGTCATTTAGTGGTTTTAGTGAAACAAATGTGCTATCAACTGCATAAACTTTTTATTTAGCGCTTACTTTTTATTTAGCGCAGAACAAAAAAGTCGCAAATCTAGTCCCCATATCCGTAAAATTATGAATTTTTTTTCGCTCAACTTGAAGTACATGTAATTTTTTAAAATAAGCTTATTTGATGGATTTTTTTATTATGAGTTTAAAATATTGTTTTAAAAAAGGTGCGCTGATCAACAAGTAAACTTAAAAATTAATGCTATTTCTTACAAAATCATAAATTTACCCAACTTCATTGCAATATGCTGGAACACATTTGTTAGATTTATAAATGAAATCGGTTCTACGTTTTTACCGGCGAGGTCGGCAAAGCCGTATCACTCCTGAAATTCTTTAGTATTTTGATTATTCTCAGATTTGTACAGTATTTAATTATTTTTATATAACCTTACTGTTACAAGTATGATTAAACAGGTAGCAAAAAGAATGAAATATAATTTTTTTATTGTTTGCACATTAAAGTATACATGAATCCAAGGGCTGTGAGTGTTAATGTAACCCCAATTTTTAAGCCTTGCTTTGTATGGCTATACTTGGCTATGCTTGGTACCGGGAATAGTTGTGTCGGGCTGGTAATAATTATTTAAAGACTGATTGGTACCCTGTGTGCAAATTAACCATGCATATGTTGTCCAGCATTTATACCTGGCCTCGTATTTTACCTTCAAATTCTTTTTGTCCTAGTGCATCTTTCTCGTTACTAGTAGAGCCATCTTTTCTCTTCCTTAGCCCCACAGTCAGGTTCTCCTGTACCGTCTCGTAGGTGACGCTGACCCCCTCGTCCGCTGACACACTTTCACTGCTTACTGGAGGATCTACGCCATCTGAAGAAGAAACAATATTATACATTAGTGGTCGAAACAGTAAAACATTTCGATCAACGTATTTAAATATTATTGCTCAAACCGGGAATCTAACCAGTACCGTATGAAAGAACACTTTCGTAATATAGCACATATATCGTAGCCTGGCACCAGCTAGAGGGTTTATTAAAGAAAACACTGAAATACTGATTATCTCCTTTTTTATTCATTTCATTTACCCCTTTTTTACTGATATGCTGAACCATCTATGTTCTTGGAGATAAGGGAAGTAAAATGCATATCAGTAAGGTACCTGCAGGAGTTGCTTTTCTTGGAGGTATTGATGATTATTGTATTAGTGACATGAGATTATATAACAGAACATAGGGACGGAAGCCAGTCTACATATATCTGTATGATGAATAATTTGCCAGTGAGCGATTTCATAAAGGGGACACGGTGAATTCAAATTTGTGAAGCGGCATATCGCTAATTTACACTTTTTTACACATGACAGCGCGCATAATTAGCATAACTGAGTAAGTCTGTAGTTCGCATCTGATTTTAAAGATCGAAAATATGCTAAATCCTTTTCAAGTTACAAACTATGGAGGCATAGGTTGGATCGACAAAGTACGGTATCATCGGTTGCCCATGGCATTATGTACATGCAATTCAGATCTGACCAAATTTTAAGAATTCGGGCCAGCAGGAGATAATCGTTTTTAATACAATGTTTTCTTTTTTTGTTGTGTTCTTAATCAGTGAATTTTTGTCCCGCTATTTTTCCACAGATTGTTGTATTTTTCCTGAACAGTTTTAGACTGTGAAATCAAACAAGCCACATAACTATTGGTGTACCAATGCAATGACTTCGTGGCTAGGAGAAATACATGTAAATGCTTAATTCTAAAAAGATGTTTTAACACCACCTACCAGTTTTCACTGCTCGTTCAATCGCCTCTAGTTTTTCTAGAACCATTTCAAACTTTTTCTCGGTGTTGTCTATTTTCGGTTTGGGACAGCAGATACACCGGAAGAGATTTCCGAACGAGAACCCGTAGTCACTGTCTTCCTCGTTCTCGCGAGAAAATTTCATCAACAACGCCTGGAATGAAAATCATCATCTTACATGAAAAAAATTTAAGTGATTTATCTGAAATTTTAATTTCTGTATAGTTAATTAAGGCGCTATATTTTAACGCATACAAATAACAGTAGATATGTATTAGTTGTGCTTTTACATTTCTTTATTGACACAGAAATTAATAGTCATTTAAATGTGACTGATCGGCAATTTATTTTACGGGTCATTAATGTGACAGCATTCATTTAAGTACAAGGCTCTGTTACAAAAACAAATTAGCAAAATTAATAAGCATAATTCTTAAATACAGAAAATTGAACATTTGCATAAATTATTTCTTAAATCCCACGTGTGTGGGTCATACTTTAACTTAATTAAATAGGCGCTGTGGCCTTACAGGTTCGATCCACAGTAAAGACAACATCTAAGAAAAAAAAACGGAAATAAAACAGTTTGCTTGGAATTTTGAATTTTATTTATTTTTATAAGAAACATATATAAACCTACCTGAAGTTTGCTATCCGGTTTTTTCTGAGCCTTCTCATTAGGATTAACGGCGGTGGCGGTCTCACGTGTACCCCAGGAGACCACGTGCATGTTACAGATGGAATATATCATTAGCAACATTGACATGCTTGGGACAGCTAGGAAATACAAGGCTCCGTGAAGCAAGCAATAAAACTCCTGAAAATTGGAAAGTACTTTATTATACATGTAACATAGAATAAAGCAAACAACAAACGTACTTAAACTTAAGTAATACCTAAAACAACAACAAACTTTAAGAAAAAACATTTAAGTAATCTGTCGGTAATGCAACTTAGGCTAAGTTATCAACATAAAATTTACATAAAAAACGACGAAACTATGTAAGGCATACAATAAATGTAAAAGGTTGTAAATAATTTACATAAAAGAATCAGGATGTCAAATGGTTTTATGGCGTCAATTTGCTTTTGATTTATAAACATCTGTTAAAAATTTACGTAATGGCGTAGATGCAGGATTGCTGGACTAAAGCCGGGCTAGACATAGGCCTACACTTATCTATGAGTGAAGGACAAGAAAGACACAAACTTACCTGTGGATGTAGGATTGCCGACACAATGAAGACACCGAGAAGGAAGAAGAGGAATATGCCGGTTGGAGAGCACGTCACGCCCTCTAGCACCATGTTCAGACCGAGACCCACTACAACAACCATCATGCAAAGTGCATAGGCTGCCGACAGAATCTCTGCGAAACGTAACTGTAAATATAGAAGCATTTTGTTATCTTATTAGTTAAAAGGCAATTACGAGTTGTTACAAACACTTAATAACTTAGTGTTGCTAAAATTTAACATTACAGCTATGAGATATGACACAATAGGTTTTAGAACTGATAATTCTAGTTATCAGTAAAACTACTGTGAAGAAATGGTTAATTAAACAAGACTGTGAATATTTTTTTCATAGGCCTTTGCTAAGCTTTCTAGATTTCTGGTTTAACACTTACTTTTTTCCGGATCATATAAACTGTTTAAAAATCACTCAGTCTTCGTGAATAACTCAAAACAGTGATAGTTGAACAGTTGTCAACAAGTACCTAGTATCAGTTGATAAACTATTCATATTACGTCTAACCCATCTGTTCTCCATATAAGGAACGCGTAAGCTACCAACCTGCCATTTTGAATCACAGAAGAAGCATGCCAACAAGAATAGACCAATCGGAATCGCGTTGATCAGCAGTGACCTCATCAGATCGAGAGCAGGAAACGCTGTGTTAAGCGCCCCGGTGATAAGAAGGAAAATGGTGGCCGGCGTCAGCAAGGAGGAACAGAACAACAACAGCTGGTAGGCCATGTACAGGAGCGAGATATTTTCGTTAAGCTTTACGACATTCCTCCAGTCACCTAAATGATAGAGAACAGGTATACGTATGTACAATTCAAATTAAGATTGATTCTAAACCAAGATTTGTAATATGTTATACCGGTAAAAGACAGTCTTGATTAAATGCAGATGAACACAAATTCTTAATGTATATTAAAATCGGTAACCTTTTTTTCGAAAGCCCATTTGTAAGTTTGACATGATTCACCGAAAAGATCAGCAAATGTTACACGTATATGTTCTTTGAATATATTTACTATTGTTTTTCAATGTTAAATTTATAATTATAACATTTCATTGTATTACCTAGCAGATCCATAATATTGGCCATTGTTGACGGCGACCATCTACGTCGTTGGTTGTAGAATTCTTTAAATCCTTCCGGGGCATAGGTCAAGGCGTCCGCGGCAGCGCAGTACTCCACGCGGTATCCTTGTTGCAGCAGTAATGTACACAACCACCGATCCTCACCTGTCAAAGCAAAACCTTATTGTGCTCAATAGTCCATCATTATTATCATCAGTATTATCAGCAGCAGAAACAGCAGCAACAGCAGTATTAATCTAAGTATTCTATTTGTAGTTGAAATTATGCACTATTATTTTTATCGCTTTAAATTTTTATTTTATTATTTTTATTTTTATCATTTTTTGCAATACAATTTCTTTACGACGGATATGCTAAACGGCTGTTCGTTACATTTTGCATTGTATACATGTCTATTGTTTGAAAAACATGTTTATATAAAGCATTTTCTCGTCGTCTGTCCGTCCGTCTGTCATATTCACCTTGATCATACTGCACATAATGTTTTGCCTCCGTTGATATTGTAGCGTATTTTCCCATAACGTTGTCGTCCATGAGCGAGGATGCCCGAAACAAGCTGAAACATCCGGGACTGCAAAGAACGCAGCCAATCATATGCTCTGTTGCTTTTTGTAGCCAATGGCTGATAGCGTATTCAAACTTCTGATACCAGACCATTGGTCCTATACGAATATAAAGCGTTAAAACATATAACATCTCAAAATTTCGCAAACATCATAAAATGTTCTTATAATGGACGAGAGGGTAGATAATTTGGCAACTATCATAAACAGGTACCAACCCGTTTTAAAACTAAATCAGGAGATCAGTCTCAAGTCTCAAGAATCTGATTGGCTGAAATGGCGACTGGTCGCAATGTCAGCCAATCAGATGCTTGAGATTTGAGACTGATCTCCAAACTTAGTTTTATGATCTTGGGCCCAGGTACCAAGGTTATACAACTGAAACTGGAGTCCAATTACAGTTCTCAACAATCTGACTGGTTGACATTTTGGCAAGGAAACAAAGTTACTTTTATTTATGAGACAACGATGGATAATTGTAAATTATTACAAATGTAACATTAGTAACACGTAAAATTCTAAAATATAACATTTTCCCGTGACAAGCCCCAAATATCATATCCCAGCCATTTTAAAAGTATATATTGTATAATTGCATCTTGAAAAGATGTTAGCTTTGTATTGATTAGCCTTACAAAATTTTTTACCCATTCCGATTGGATGAATTCTTCCGCAGGCAGCGCCGACCTTCTCGTTTCGTTTCATCCGGTCGACGAGGACCTGCACTGCTGAAGGCTTGAAGTCGACGTCGCCGTCCAAGGTCAGTAGGAACGTATTATCAGCTATCGTTTGTTTCCGGCGGGCGTCGAGATTCTGACCGACGAGCCGATGACCCAGCAGATAGTACATGTACATGACCTATTGATATAATATATACTAGTACATGACCTGAAGCTTGTTCGTGACCTTGATTAAGGATGTTGTTTTTTGGTGCCTTTGCGCCCTAGTTTTCAGACTAAATGCAACAAATGTGTAGACGTTGCTCTTATCATGAATTGAACTCAATTAGATCAATGACTATTTAAAACATACATGTCAGCTCTTTGTATATTAAAGTTTATAGCTTCCTCTTTATTATTTAAACGAGACACTTTCGCTACCATCCATTCCCTAAGGAGATTCTTAATTGTTAAAACCTCACTAAAACACTAACTATACCTATGAACTTTTAGCACTTTTAAGAGAAATCAATGAGAATTTCTACGATTTTTTCGTATTTTATTGAGAAAACATTAATAAATCTATTAGTTTATGCAAGAATAAACTAATTGATTTATTAATTAATAAATCTATTAGTTTATGCAACCGATGAAAACACTAATGAATGCCATGCTCGTATCGTTCGATGAAATATCAAATCTAAAAAGAACGCCGAGACACGTGAAAGTTCGTGGTGTTGTAGAAGGTACAATGTTATACATCTTTATAAATATTTGATAGAAAAATAAATCGACATACTTGGCTCCAGCGCTTCTTGATTCTTATTTTCGATTTGTCTTTGAGGTGAGCGACCAGTTTGTTTCCACCAAGGAGAGTCCATTCTAGACGTCCTCCATACGGCGTAGGATATCTTGTGGGTGGGGCAAGGCGCATGGGCACACGGTGCACTTTACTGCAATTACGTAGATAATAGATTAGTGAAACTTGCATAAAGCCACTAGTTCAATAGGAGTTTTTAAACAGACTGAAAATTAAATTATCTTTATCAAGTTTTATCGATAAATGCTCCCGATGTTGACAACTGGGCCGAAGATAATAAAACTGAGAACAGAGCAGTCTCAAATCTCAAGCATCTGATGAGCTGAAATCAAGTCTCCATTTCAGCCGACCTCATGCTTGGGATCAGAGACGGGTTTCCAATCTTAGTGTTATAATCTTCGGACCTGTACTCACACAATAGCTGTGTGTTTCCAATTCGCGATACACATTGCGAAATCCGAACATTCTACTTCCGGATTATGTGTCTGCCGCTTTAAATCTGTTACTATTATTTCTAAAGATTTTAAAGTCAAAAATTAATGAAATATTATAACCTTGCAGCCTTGTCTATTGTTCTGACAAGTTGTTTGACGAAACTGTTGACATAGTACTCGTACGTGTCATCGTCATGAGGCTGGTATGCATCGTCGAAAAATATGTGTGCTAAAGAGAATGATGATGCCGAAAGTTTGTACATAGTTACATGAAGCAGTGTGGACAATCAGAAATATAGAATATTTTACATGTTTTACAATGTTCTAGATACATTTTTAACATTTTTAAGTTACTTTATCAGTAGGAATTCTACTTTCAAGAAAACATTTTGAACATACTGTTGAAGTTTGGGACTATTATGAATGTTACATATGTTTCCAATGCGACTTCCAGACTAAAAATATTTTTAAATAACATTTTTTATTCCTCAAATGCTCTACTTACACATTGTCTTAACATATTTATCATAAAAACTAATAGGTTTGGAAATTATGTCTAAGGCATAAACTTCTACCTTTTTAAACATAAATACGACCAGGCATACATTTCACAAATTTGTGAAAGTACATGTACCGGTAATTCAATGCAATGTTATGTTAAACTATGTAAAAACGTTCTTACCTTCAAATTCATAATAATCTGGATCGATGACGTCGAAAAATCTCTGGGCATTTTTGCGAGCACACTGGTCATCGTCCAGGCTGTAAATACAATTAGACCGAAATATGGATACAACAAACAAATATTCCGAATTATGGATATAAAAAGAAACACTACTGAAATACAGATGTAGAGAACAACTTTCTCGAAATATAGACGCAAGGAACAGATATATGATCAATAAATCGAAGTATGGATGTAAGGAACTAATATTCCGAATTATTAATGTAAAAAGAAGCAATACCGAAATATGGATGTAGAGAACAACTGTCCCGAAATATGGACGTCATTAATTGAAACAAGACGCAAAGGATCAATAAATCGAAATATGGATGTAAACAACCAATATCGAAATATTAATGTTAGGGACTAATATATCAAATATAGATAATAAGAAATAACTGGTACAGATGTAAGAGACAAACTTGTATAAAACTAAATTCGGATGAAAGGAACAAACATTAAGCCGAAATACGGACGCGAATAAATACGGCAAAAAATAAGGAACACTTTTTACCGAAATATTGATGTTAGGATCTGCAGCATTTCTTTCTCTGTCTCGTGCCACATAGTTGCGCAGACGTAGATCATTGGTGCAGGCTCATCGCGCTGTGGGTCACGTGGTGTCATTGGTAAATGGGTGGGGTAAGGTCCATTAAGCTTTGAAAACTCCGTCTGCTGCCTTCGCTTTTTCTGTAATTTAAAGCAAAAGATATACCGACCTAAGATATAAAGAACAATAATTATGGTCATATCTAATGCAAGAAAATTGGGGATGTGACCGGTTAAACGGTTAAATCGAATTTTTAACTGTTAATCGGACAGATTTACCGGTTAAGCAAATGATATAAAGCTTATAACATTTGTGCTTTATCTAATCCGTGAAAAAAATAGTGATAACTTTTATGTTTTCCGGTGAATTATTTTAGTTTTCTCAGCGAAACAAAATTTGTATTTTTACTGTTTTGAAACTGTAGAATATCATTATGTTTCGATATAACAAGGCCTCGAATGATGAAGTAACATTAATTAAGTACATTGTTAGAGACGTTTACAGTAAATTTAACAGATTTGAAAAAAATATCTAAACAAAATGTTAGCAGAGTAAGTACAGGTCTTATTTCAAAGAACATTCATTTTAATTGTGTTTTTTGTTGTTGCTGTTGCACATGTTTTTCATTTTTTACGATTTATATACGACGTCAAATTGCACCTGACTAACGTAGGTATGGTTAAAAACGTCACCTTAGTGCAATAACGGTATACCTCCTTATAGTTTAATTATCATTTTACCGTTTTCGCACTAAGCCGTCGAAAAGTGCTAACCTTGTCCGAATTGTGTCTCCCTTTATCCCCGTCGTCTCGGCGTCTGTTGAGCATCATTGACTGCTCCAGCATCACTCCACAATACAGCGGCTGAACGAATAACCTCTCCGTCTGTACCAGCCTTTCTACCCTCGGCGTCCATATGTGGAACGTTACCCACATAAACGAAAGCCACCATAGCAACGAAACCGGAAGTAGGTATTCCGAATATAATGTGTACATAAAATCACGTGATATGCCACCGATGTCACATGTCCAATATAAATATGATGGCAAAATCGAATGGGAGATGCCGCCCATGGCCCAAGCTTCACAACTAGCTATAAATAGACCTGCTATTATAGGCGCAGCCATCATTAACGGAAGTGAAAAACTGACAACTTGCAGCATGACTTTGCATGCTACTTTCGAAAACTGGTAGCACATTAGGCACGAAAGTACTTGTATTAACGCTATCCAGTACGGGTCGGAATGCAACTGAGCTGTATCTACATTGTTCCCGGACGGGTTCAACAGATGTGGACAGTCTTTTGCAAACTCCACGTCAAAGTATAATACACTAAGACAAGACTTGTTCCCGGCAGTGACCATGACCGTCATTAAACCCATGGTCAAAATAATCTTCCACATACTAGCGAAAAAGTAAATTTTTGTGCGCATGCGTCGTACTTTGTGTTTGAATTCTCTAAGTCGCGTACCAAGTGTACCCATCTTCGTGAATCGGTTTATATAGTTTTCCCACCATCCAACAGATATCAAAAGAAGAGATGCGGGTATTGTCCATGTTAAATCTGTACTTTCTTGTTGGATTATATTTCGAACAGACCATAAAATTAGAATTGAAATCTGGGACAAAAGCGCAACCACGTCGGCTATAATGGTGAAGATATTTCGTCCCTCCTCGCATTGTGTGTCGAACATCTTGAGCAGGGCGGGGATCACCCCGACCCCAAAGGTAAGAGCTATTCCACGAAGTGGATCCAAAGAGGGTAGAACGTAAAATGCAAACATCGTCATGCCGGCTGTATGGAGAGTTTCAATAGCAAGCACCTGTAAAATGAACGTTGAAAAAAGTTAGTGACCCGCATTGTGTTTCCCTTTTCATGATAAATTAAAAAATAAAACTGGAAATTTGTTCGGGAATCAGCTGGTGACTAGAAATTAGGTCGGTGACGCTAACTGGACATTAGACTTTCCCACACTGAATAAACTTATTCTTACTTCTGATGACACTTAAGCACAGTATCAGCAAACCCATTATGTATTGTCTAATATACTACACCTTATAAAATCAGTTATTATATGTGTTTTTTCTTTAAAATTTGACTGCTCTTTTTTTCAATAAAATGTTGATAAAAAGGATTTACTTACCAGAAACATAACTCGTGGAGTCGGATTTCTCGTCTTCTTAAAACACATTCTCCAAAAACATTTTCCAAATGTAAAAACATGTGGAGAACACACTACAATAAACAGCGCCCACAGCCATCTCGCTTGGACGCTTTGGGTCGGATGAAAAGTGTCTAACTTAACACGATCAGCAGGTACCCGCCTGCACGATTTAACTTCCGTTTCGGAAATCCACTCACATTCTAATGTAACATTTGCATACACGTTTGAAGTTATAAGTAACAGTGAACTTTTACTGAGCATTGTAAAAAGAAGAATAGCCAAGGTCAAGAAAATGCTGACCACGACCTTGACTCCTTTAAGAAAGACATTGTAGAATTCATCGTCTATGCCACGGTTTTTGCTTCTGTTGACGACACGAAAGACGTCCCAAGATTTTAACGTAGCTGTCTTGTCAGAATCTGACGGTGTGTTGCTGAAAATAGAGAAAGATATGCCGTCGGTTCACACTGCAATAATATTTTCAACAACAAAATCAGAAACCTGACAATGTATATTTGACCTAAAAATTTCCTGATACTAGATTGAAGATCTCTGTTAATTGTGGCTGGAAATGAAAATTGAATGCTTTTTAAACATATCTGTGAATTTTGTTCTTTCTGGTGCATGAAACAAGTGTTAGCCGTCAGTTTTTAATGGGAGAGTTCAAAACTTTTAATATACAGGCATCTTATATTTATTCATAGTTATTGAGTGACAGGTTTCCTTTTTTGTTGTTAAAAAATTTGTCAAACGGTACTCCAAAAAAGTCATACAAACTCTTAAACAGGCAATGAAACATTCGGCTTCAATTGGATACGATTTGATCCAGATTCGTATTTGTAGACTGATTTTGTTATTTAACAAATTTTAAACAAATTTATTAACACATAACTTAGTGCATTACAACATTTTTTTATTATTTGAAGTGAATCTAGATTTTTTTCCGTGCCAAAACGTTGTATTCCACTGTTTTCAAACTGCATAATACCCCTTTTCACTGTTTGTTTCCCGTGGGTACCCATACGAACATAATATTTCGGATCAATGTCGTGCACTCTCACGATAATTATGTACTGAAAGGGTAAAATGAACAGAAAATGTGTTGTTTCTTACCAAATAAAGATACTCCACTCGTGAAAGATTTTCGGAGCTCACTAGGTCAAAAATATATTTCTTACCACTGATAAAAACAAATATCCTTTCTATTTATAACATTGTTATTTAAATTAAGATGCCATGCAATGGTAATAACCTTTTGTCATTTCGTTCTGTCTTCGATTTTGTTTTCGGTAAGCTGTCAGTGACGTCGTAACTATTTCTTTTTCTGGAATTAATCGTATCGTCTTTGTTGTTGTCACTGCTGGTTTCACTCCATGTGTGCCCGTCGACCTGGAGCCGGTCCAAAGTATCAAAAGCAGGGTTGGTAACCCCACCGTCCTCAGACTGAAATGAGAGAGTCAATCAAATTTAGGACCAATACCCTGTTAAATTTGAACTGATATTTTGCACATAAAAATGTCAATTTAAATTTGTCAGCCCTTAAACATCAAAAACGACACAAGCAGCCCTTACCTGTTTTTCAGGCTTAGACAAATTATAAATAAACATTTTTGTTTTTGTTTCAATTACACGGATTCCTTTTAGAACACTCGTATTATTATTAACTTAGTTTGCCAAAAGTTATGTCTTATGGATGTTTTATGAATAGGTAATGTGCATTTGCGACCAATTTTTCAAAAATGCCAAAGAAGGTTTCAAATCTAAATTATGATGAAAAGCCAGCATACCGCCATACTGTCCCGATTTCCGACTTTCAGAATAGGGTCCACGTCTTCGATTCCGATCACTGGCAGTGGTATTTTACGCTTCACCGTCGGCGGCGAGAGTTTCGTGTCGGGTAACTTGTCCTGAAGTGAAAAATGATAATTTAGGTGCATTAGTAACTACATATATCATTTTTAATTCCGGTAGAATTGCACTAGCAGAATGAGGTAGTTGTGAGAACTGTTAATGTCAAAATGTAACAAACCATTGCAAAATGAACGTTATGGCCAATGCGACCAGTTTACAACCAACGCGTTGTGATTACAAAGTTCATCATTCATTAAGAGAAGCGTTTTGTGCATTTTGACATCAGTTGATTTGCTTTTAGCCCTCGTCTAAATTTGCATTCCTACACTAATAGCGAATTCAATAAGACCCATTTTGTCACAATTGCGTAACACTAAGAATATTTGTGAGCGATATTCGTATATAACGGCAAAATTTGATAGATTTCTCTAAGATTTTTGAGTTTGCACATGTAAATTGGTCTAAATGGCCTATCCGCCATCTGAACATGTATATGTCACAGGGTGAGAAAGAATGTGCATCCAGACCGGGACTCGAACCCGGGACCCCTCGCTTACAGAGCGAGTGCTCTCCCGACTGAGCTATCCGTCCGTCTACACATCTTCACCCCAGATAGTGACTAGATTCGTACCGTGACATACATCCCCTAAATTTGGAAATTCGTCCTCGAATTCCAGAGAGTTACGTGTATTTAATTTGCTATTACAGGCTGGTGGTCACCCCTGCTAGCTATCACGGCCCCACGTTGGGCTCCAAATGTCACAGGGTGAGAAAGAATGTGCATCCAGACCGGGACTCGAACCCGGGACCCCTCGCTTACAGGGCGAGTGCTCTCCCGACTGAGCTATCCGGGCCGCTTACACATCTTCTCCCCAGATAGTGACTAGATTCGTACCGTGACATATATCCTTAACAGAGCTGTGGGCACCGTAGAGATGATAATTAAAATCGTTTTTACCAAACCGGTGTTTATGGACATAGTTAAATGGAATCTTAAAAGTCTTTTCATTTATGTCTTACAGTATTTTTTATCTTCATAATTATTCAGTATATTCAATGTTCGATTTATGTTTGATATTTTTATCAACTAGTGAATGATTAGTTATGCGTGTCAGATCGAAAAGCAAACCATTAGAATCAGGGGTGGTAACTCTATCCTGTTGACACAATTCAAATTAATTTAGAAATAGATACTTGTATGTTTTTACTCAATTTTAGCGACCGGGCACCTAAATCCGTATAATAGACTGGAACAGCATCAATAACCGATGCCAGATCCTGTTCGGTAATACACTCAACGGAGCATTCTTTCGACACCACTATATTTGCATGACTTCTAAGCAGCTATTCATAAATCAAACAAGATATGAAAGGCTGCATCTAACAAAGTACCAAAAGTCTGCATCGCTTCGTGGTATCAGCATTGTTTTCTTTTGAATAAAGAGATACCCTTAAACAAAAAAGCCCAAAATTTGTTTTGCACTTCAGAAGCTGTGTCTGAGTAGTTTTACCGCATTCTTTTCTAAATTAAGGAAGCCGTGTTACATTTCTTTATGAGAATAAAGTAGTAAAAAACTTTCCCATGTTTGCTCGGAGGGGTTTCAGTGAGGTTGAATTCCGCGGTTTCCACCCTTAATTAATGAGATGTAATCTTTGGATAATTCATCAGAGAAGATAATGATGGAGAGTTAAAGCGCAAGCTATGAGTTCACAAGATAAAACGTGATGTCGCCATTATCGTGAATAAACACGCCTCTACAACAAACATAGGCTAATTATAAAACAAAGATTTGGTTACAGCCAAACCTGTTTTCAATAACCACTGAGAGGAAAATACAAAGGAGGTCTTTAAAGGCAGATGTTCTTTGTTCACATGTTAATTTGTTCTTTAAATTAGTCATTGGGACAAATAAATGGAAATTTGCTCTTGCGTTTAACCTGAAAGTTTATTCAATAATTAATATTGTGTTATTTGGTTTTTTAGAACCAACCATACTACATAATTATACACTACCAATATGCACCACTTTATAGCGATCTCTAACGCAAGTTCTTACAGTTTCTGAACATGGTTTTTATTTAAACATAAAAAAATAATAATAGGACCGAATTCTGTGTATGGGCTATCAAATTCATTATGAAACAGTTAATTAATAATTAATAACAATCAGAAAAAAAACATGCCTTGATACGAATATGAGCCAACCAGCCACTAAAATGCGATCATGATTAACTTTAATTAAATATAAACTCGGTCATCAAAACGAGAGATAACGTTTAAGTATATTTAGTACTGGGCGTTGCGCTAAACCGCGTTCAGTTGACCCATAACAATGTTACATGCAAACTACATTTAATCTGCATTTGTTGAGTTTCTTTAGAGATCGGGAACCTGCTGGCGGATCCGTGGGCTATCCATGTGAACCCTTCAAACTTTTGTCTTATGTACGACTAGTGTAGTGTAGACTCAGTTAAGGCTGCACATCTCTACACAGTTTGATGTCTACGGCTTATAGAATTAAGAAATTTGAAATTTCTATAAAAATCATTATAAACAATGAATGGACTTGCTAAAATTAAAAGAAATACGAATACGTTTAATTAATTAATATTTCGGGTCAATAGTTAACTTGTTTATTGATACACTTTAGTGCATGTATTGCAATAAAAACTGAATCAGAGGAATGAATGTTCCTTCCAGTACCCCAACAAACATGAACAAGAAATCACCATTAAAGTAAAACAAACTCCATTTAATTGTTTTAAGGTAGGAAACGCATTCTCAAAAACTACTAGTATATATGTTCTAAAGAAGACGCTGTTCATAAAAGCCTGTGTTGTTTTTTGTATAGCAAACACACCAAGCAAAACACTAAGCGTATATGTAAAGCCGTAATATGTCGGACTTTAAGGTTTCAGTTCAGTATTTAAAATAAAAATAACCTCTTAAATGCAATGAGAAACAGGCTACAGTAGCTGACAATCTCAAAAAATATTTACATACCGTAAACAAAAACTCGTCCAGTTCTATATCGAAATCCATTTTATTTATATTTAATAAAAGAATAAATAAATCTTAAATAGAAAACAAACAAAAATTAAATAGTCCCTGAAGTATATGGTTATGTCCCAATCAATGTCAAAAATTAATTTAAGAGCTTGTTTTTGATTTTGACTTTTATATTCACATTATAAGACATTCCTGTTCCGTTTATCTGATTTGCCATGATTAATACGTGTATGTACAGTGACGTCAATCAGAAATTAAGGCGTAAATATTTTAGGGAACACGCATCGTTATGCAATAAGTTTGAAAAAGGTTCGGCTGTGTAAACAAGCGAGATAATATATGGTAAAGAAATAGAAATGAAGATGCAGCTTGCATTCATCCGCATTACATTCGTTGTTAAACAGTTCGTTTAATTTCTAACAGAACAAAACATTACCATAAAACATAAACCCAACTTTGATATTAGCTTCTTCAAATCAGAAGTCTCAATTTCGAATTCTGTTTCCAAAACAATAAAGAAGAAAGTTTAAAATCTAGTAAAGTGGTTTAACTAATATATTTCTTCATTCATATGGTTTAAAAATCTTATAGGAAGTTGTTGTTTGATGTAAGACAGCCGTTAAAGGGGCTTCGTACTCAACTTGACTCGCATTTTCGTTTATTTCAGTATATCCACCGAGTGAAAACCGAAGGTCTCCCTTGCGATCGGGGACGGACCAATGAAAATATTAGCGTTTAGTTTTAGAACGAATTGGACATCTATTTTTACGGAAACAAACGAAGTTTTTTAATACTAACGAGAGAAAATGTCGGTGTTTAGTTTAAGAATGAAAAGGACATCTATTTTACGGAAACAAACGAAGTGTTTTTAATACTAACGAGAGAAAATGTCGGCGTTTAGTTTAAGAATGAAATAGATAATATTATCTATATTTACGGAAACAAACGAAGTTGTGTGAGTAAAACGAAACTTACAAAATCATCAGAAGCTGGTAGCTTATCAGTTAATGAAGATTAGTTTCCCCTTATTTAAGTATGGATTATAAAGGTATTTTGAACAAATCTGTGCGATTCTCCAATAATGTGATTGCTTCGCTATTATTACAGTTAATGCTGATTTCGGTATGTCTTCTCTACAAATGTTACGGTTAATTTTTTGTTGCTTGGTTTTACCTCAACCTTGATTGAACGCCCTTGGTTTATGTAGTCAAAAAAGGGATTTTAATGACAATTTCTTAAAAAAGTAAACATGATTTATCTTATTATGCTTCAAAATTAAAGAAAGCAATCCGACCTCATGAGGAGAAATAATTAAAAAGAAAGGTTTGGTCGGTGTATAATAACATGTAAACTTAAAAATCTCAGTCTTTCATACAAGACCAGGACCGAAGGTTATAGAAAACTAAGAATAGAATCAACCCTCAAAATTCAAGCTTTCTCTTGGTTAGTTCTGAACCTATGCTTTAATTTAACCCATCAGATTGCAGCGTTCTGGTCTTCATTCTAAACGTTAACCTTGTAGTCAGAAGTAGGGCAATGACAAATTATTGCCAATGGTAGTAGGGCGGACCGACTTCCTTAGTAACTTGCTCAAGGTGAAAGCTAATACAATAATCCTTGGCGGATAACCCCCAAAACCTAAGTGCAACGAGTAAAAGCGAGTGATTAGCAAGAGAATATATATCTTTACATTGAGGCCAACTTACAGAGTTTGATGCTGGAGTTGACGGATGAAAACCGGCAGGAAATTAAAATATTAGGAAGACTACTTTCTTGAGCTACATGCTCAATTGTTCGTACTGTAGGAAAAAGTAAGTTGCGCTAAAAAATGTGCGCCGTTTGAAAACCCAGTCGCAATCAAAAGATTGAATATCTTATCCTTTAAAAATTATTCCGAATGTATGCCAGCGTGGAGTTGTCCGCAAAATTTAATCTACGTGCAATTAAATGATACAACAGCGTTACATAATTGATGCCAGTTAAGCATTGTAGACAATAAGTTATTTTAGGAAAGAGAACATTTTTTCCCTACAGAGGACGGATCACTCTATATATTCAAATATACATGTACCAATTACTCTATATATGTATATGTTTGAAATTGAAATTGGACGTGAAGCTCAAATATGAAAAATTAGTGCAATGTTTCATTAACTTTATCAATAATTTCTAGTTGTATTACTTGTTTGCAATTTATTGATTTAAAATATATCAAATATATACTATATTTCCTTTAAGAGATAGTAAAAAAATATTTGTATAAATAATTGTCTGGCATTGTAGTAATTTGGCTCTACCACAAGAACTACATTATTATTGCGCGTAGTTATAGATATTAACCCTTGCAAACTTTATGACCTTCTCGCCCGCACCACAATTTCCTTGTTCAAAGGCGGGAGAGGCGTAAAACTTAGAAACAACAACAACAACCTTTACAACTTTATTACCTTTCGTACAATAGGTCAGCGGGGTACGCGTTTTGTATAACAACATAATAGTTATGCGTAAATTGGATCATATTTTCAAAATTGTTTATAGATACCAATAAACTTTTCAGAAGGCAGTTATTGCATATGTTAATATAATATAGTATACGACACAAAAACAATTTATTTTTATGCTACTATTTCTCGAATAGTAATCGTGATAATGTCAATAGCATTGTTAAAACATATTTGAACATAATTGAAATACAAAAGTACCGTGGATATTTAACAATATTAAGAACTTGTTCTCACAGACTAGAAATTGAAGTAGGACGATGGCACAAACCGCATAGTATTCCATTAGATGAAAGATTATGCAAATTTTGTAACAAGCTAGAGGACGAGTTTCATTTCGTAATTGAATGCCCTTTATATGCGGAACTAAGAAAACAATATACCATCGTATTAAATGATATTTCTGGAAAAGACCAAATTTTATAAAGTTTATAGAGCTAATTAATTCAGAGAATTAAAAGATCGCTAGTATTGCTATCTTTGTTTTTAAAGCTTTTGAGAGGAGAGAATATTTGTTAAGATATTTATAACTATAGGCATATCTTTATGATCATTACATATTGTATGATTTTGTTTGTTTGTTTGTGCTGTTAACTGTCACTCCAGCATTTAAAATGTGGCTGGCATTTGCATATATTTACATATATTTTACTATTTATGTTTGTAAGTCTTAACATGTCATACTGTTTATTGATTGTGTTTTCTGTTTATATTTTCATGGGACTTATTGGCTTATTACATAATAAAGATATCTATCTATCTATTGTTAGAAAACTGTTGATCAGCAATGTAGACAAATTTCGTCGTAAACACACACTAATTTGTTTCAAAGTAAGCCAAACTTTATCATAAATTTATTCTTAAGCAAAAAAAAAAGAAGCAAACTAATTAATATTTTTTATCATTTTATGACTCAAATCGCTGTTAAAAAATCTCCTGCTGAATTAAATTAGGACATTCTGTATTAAAATACCAGCATTATTTTTTTATGGTAAGTTACACTTCATTTCTAATTAAAAGTAAAATTAATACAGCGTGTTTAGCGTTTTCGCTTTTGTAACGTTTACCAACATAAAACAAGTATCTCAATGTGCTCTTCACATATTGCCATTATACACGATCTCTACGGTAAATTGAGTTTTATAAGCTATTTCAAATGATGGGTTTTTAGTCATGTACTTCTATACTGTTATTCAAGAACACACACAACCGCCACCTCCCCCTCCCCCCAAAACAACAACAAAACAAAAACAAAACAAAAACAAAAACTGGGGCAGTTAAAGAAGTTGACTTGAAATTAACCTTAATACAGACGAACCGTCTGTAAAACAGCATTTTGCTGTTTTACTTTTTCTTGTTCAAATTTCAAGATATGTTCAATTACTACTTCTTAACAAATAAAACATTAACGAACTCGATTTATTAGTATTTAAAATTCGGAAGGTTCAAAGTCAGTGCTTTATGGACATTTGCGTTAAAACATTTCTGAATTATAGACTTTGTGGTAATCAGGGTTACCATCAAGTTTTATTTTCATTGTTGTTTTTGATTTTCAAAAAAACAACAAAAAACAATCAATAAATATAATGAAACAGGACGCAAACATGTAACTAAGTGCAAATGTATACATTAGTTTTTATTAATCAGCATTCTCAAAACAAAACCGGCCATGATAGAGCGACCAGTTTTATTTTTAAAATGCTTATTAAACACACATCGACTTTATGGTTGAAATTTTATACTTAGCTAATCATTTCAATTACTGGATTAATCATTTAATGATGCGTAAGAACTGATTTAGAAATAAATGTCCCAACAATTTCAAATATCCTGGAATTACACCGGACAATCATTAATATCCTATAACAATTAATATTTATAAGTCATAATAAAAGCTTACATGAATTAATCCGTTGTATATTCTTCTAAGCCGATCTGGCGTGGGAACCAGCACAGCAACATCCATAATTATCTCCAAACAGGTACGAAAATATTTGACCACGAATAGCAAAAATACAAAAGTCACTTTCGATTATCGGAGTCATTATAGTTGTAATTAATGTTGACCTTAGAAAATTTAAAAACATGCAATTCTATTAGTCAATAAGCTGTCGACATCAAAATCTTTAAGTCACCTAGTCCGGACGAGGGTTTCGCGAAGTTTGCATGGCGCGGTATCCGTCTAGGGTAAGAAATAATTACGTAGCGTTAACGACTAATGGGGGTTTGTTTACATTTCATCAAAACTTTAAAGCAACCGCGGATGGGGCGTCCTTAAAGGATGCAGAAATGTAGGTGGATAAGATATGAACGGTATTTGTCGAGGTTGAAAACGCTGTATATCTGTAACGTTCTGAGGGTATTGGATAAGTTGTACACGATTGTCTATAAATAGCAATGTGCTGTTGATGTAACATTTCTGACGCATTTATTTTTATGTCAAAAAGAGGATCAATTATCAGTACAATAACGCAAAATCATTATATTCGTTGGGTTTCTAGTGTTTAATCATTTATATTCGTCGGGTACCAATGTTTCTGCATTTCGCAAGCAGATCGACTAATGAATTTAAAACCTCCACGTTAAAAAATAAATGAACATTAACATAATTTAGAAAATAAGGAGCCACGATTTGACGAACTAGCGAAAACAGTGTCTAACAGAATACCATCAAATATACATGCATCCACAGTAGTTCATAACCAATGATACTGTTCTAGAAGCTGAACATATAAAATGTATATACTACCCGAAAGCTATACAGTTGCGGCGGCAACACATAGCCAGCCATTCAAGGAATAGATACAAAACATTCCATCCGTATAACCCACCTCTCTCCCCCCACCCCCTCAAAAAAAAGCCACACAAACAAAACAGTTCGAGGATGGATATATATAGTTACCCGCAATGATTGACATTCAGCATGGTTTACCATTAGCATATTACTATACCATCAAGGGAAGTAATTGAAACTGATAAATATACTGAAACGTTTTTAAACGATAGTTGTGTACTGCCCCAGTCATACGATATTGCAATGATTTGTTTTATCCGATTGATTTCAAGATGTTCATCTTTTTGTACGAAAGTCACAAGGCATAAGTATTGTGTTCTTCTGTTAAAAAGATACGAGCTTTTAATATTAAAAAATGGCGTTTATATTAAAGATGCGTATCTCCAGTCGAGGCTGTCTGCTGCGATATGATACGTATCATACTATGGTAATAGCGAATCAAGATATGTATTGCGAAACGATGTAGATTTCTGTGTTATTAATTTTTTATTACTGTTTGTTTTGTTATTGCTTTTAAATAAGTGTGAATCTGAAAAACAATCTGAATCTGTAAGTAGTCAGTTAACTGCAGTCCTTTCAGGACAGTCAAAATCAAGGCAACTATGCCATTTCAATAGTTTTGAATGTAACCATCGGTCGGAGGGCGTTCGAACATTTGTCTGTTAATGTATTACCAAATAAGTTTCAAACGACTGAAAACTCCATAAAATAAATAAAGTACTATTTGTCGTTACCCTGAGTATATACAAGTTTGAATTTAGAGAAAATCCTTTTTCTAACCTTTTCCCAGACGAATCACGTGATACCGTGGGTAACGAATCGATTCACGAATCGCCCAACTTGAATTGCGATTATTTAGTTAACCCATGAATGGTTACAACTCTAGTGTACATACACACGCCCGACGTCAAAACAGCAACATAACAATACAACACTGGTTAGTTATCGTATTCGAATCGGTTAAAATATTTCCAGATATGATCTTGGAAACAGATCAAAGGATATACAGTCATTAGTGCGAGGCTCGGATTGGAAATCCAGCCCTATGGAACTAGTCTTTTGGTGACAATAACGAGTTAATGACCTTGAAAGATGCCTAGGTGGCGTAATAATATATCCTAAATCACCATATGTTTAAGTAATACATTGTAGATGCGTTCCCTTGCATAACATATATCAATCAATTTTACAGTTTCATTCTTTTAATTTCTTTTAATTTTTAAAATAGACTTTTGACGCATAGTCCCAAAAATGACTTACGTCCCTCTGGAATTACGGTGACGCGTTTGTAAAACGTGCCAGCGCGTGACTTTTTATAGGGTGTGAAATATAGTTTTATTACATGGGAATACCGTTTGATAGTATGCAAGCGTAGAACTTTTTTACGGCGCCGCACATTTGTTTATTTCTATGAACACAGCCAAACTACAGTTTAAAAACTGTTCGTATTCAAGCAAAATAAAAGTCTACCATTTTAGATCTGCCGGGAACTCGTGATATGTTTTAGACCTTTTCGCAAAATATTGTCAACCTGTAAAGGTACGAGCTAAATCAAATCTACGCTCTAACAAACAACAAACATCGACAAGACAAAACTTGATCATCGTTTAGTGCTTTGTCAGAAACCACGTGTCCTGTTTGTGGTAAAATCGTAGCTATGTTTTTCAAAACACGCACCTAATTGCAGATTCATTTAACAACAGTCTTCTTGTTGAGGAAAATTCTTCGTTTACTATAAGGGAATGTTAACAACTTTACACAAAAGCTGCCCAGCAAAACTGTACTCGGATTGACATAAAAGGGTGTTTCCGTTTGTACCACCCAAAGGTTAAGATCTTTTTTGGTGACAAACAATTAGCTTTTAAAACTAATTTGCGAGGATCCAAAACATGCATTTTCCACGAAATTTGTAAGTAAGAAAGGTTTTTAAATGTTATTATACTGTAATTTATAATTGCTTATGTGTGTTGGTGCCATGGGGCCGGGTGCTATTTATATGCTTATATTTATATTGTTGAATTGTAACATGTAATGCACAGGTCACAATAATAAGTTACTTACTTACTTACTTACTTACGACACACGCATATTTTCATCGCTTACTTAGACACTTTTATAAAAATCATAAAATCACCAAAACGGGAAAACATCAGTAGTGTTGTAGTCGTCCAGTCGTTTCTTTAAACCAGTTATTGTCTGCAAAACTTATCATTAGTAACAAAAAATGCCGTCCGAGAAAGTGACCTTTATCTTTCAATTATTTAGCCTTTATTTTTTCAATGTGGCATAAAAGGCTAAAGTAGCTAAAATAGACCCAAACCCACAGTCAGAAATAATTTCAACTGTTATAACTCCTTAGTTATAGGTAACCCAGTTAGATATTGACTTTCAAGCTTTCATTAAATTGGTCAAATGTTTTCGTATAGAATATACAATGTATAATGTTTATGAGTTGGTGACGTCAACAGTGTTTCTTTTCTTATTAAATGTTTCTCTATTTGTTTAAACTAAGATTTCCATTTCCATGTGGGTTGATTATTTATAACATGTCGAAAAAAGTGACATATGCATATCAGGCATAGCCAAATTAGGTAGACACAGCCTCCCCACACAGCCAAAAAGTAGAGAGGAGACGAGGGCATGGAGACCAGTTTCAAAAAGACGCCACCAACAATAAACGAACCGAAATACTAAGGCGCTTTTATGGGAATACATATTTGTATTTAGACTACCTTGCTTAATTAAAAATATAACACACATATATTCGAAACAACCCGGATAAGGTCTTAAACGAGGAAAAAGGATACTGTGTGATACAACATGTACATGTATTCTGTGATTCAAGCATATTTCTTGTTTCACGTAAACGCCAGTAATTAGCGCCTCGCATTCCTTAGTTCCCTATTATTTATACAAATTATGTTTGCCTTACATTCCACATTTAAATATTTTGACAATTAAAAGTCCTCTATTCTTTGTTTACACAGCGATGATACATAAATTATCTCGTGTTTGGAGCTCTCTATAAACCGATGTTTACACCATTTCAAGTGCTACGCCCCTTGAAAAGGGTGATGCGTAAACTTTCATTTTCTACCCCAAAACAGATAAGAGTAGATAAAGTATTTTCAATTTTAAGAGATTTGATCGTAATGATTGAAAAACATAATATTTTTAATGTAAACAGGAGTGACATTACAGAATGTTATAGATAATAAAACAGTCATGTGACCTGTTAGAAGGTAACCTAAGGGTTTCGACATTCAGTTTCGCCCTCTTTTTATCCTGATGGAAATTAGGACATAACTATACTAATCTACAATGTTATTTATGCCCTATAATATGGGTTATTAAAGGCGGTTTTAAGGATAATTACATACGATGGTTGTTCAAAAATTACGTAGACTTTCTGGAAACCTCTTTGTTGCTAAATACAAATATTTTCATTTTCAATCTTTTGTCTTTTACCGGTTTTCATGCATACACTATATTTATTTTTGTTGATAAAATGACCCATCGCACCACTTCTGAGACAGCCCTATTTTTTTTCCTCTCACATTTGGACGAATTCCCGACAATTAAAAATTTTCAGCTGAACTCAACTTTTTCAGCTCCACCAACTATAACGATGATGCAGAAAGGTGAAAGAACATCAATCGTTACATGTAGCAGAGCTGTTTTAAGTTGCACATATTATTTACTGAATGGAGGAGCTCCTGGAGATTACCTGGGCTATGGTGGAAAAAGTGTCATTGATTCGTACACCGGATCGGTAAATAGAGTGTTTAAACTAAGACTGAACGTTACAAATCACAGCACAACATCTGTATGAAATAGATGAAAGGGAACTTTGAAAGCCGACAAACACGACAAATATGAAAATATTGCAGGCTCGGTTTGATTGAGCCTGTTCATGGACAGTTATGGAAATGCATATTACTTCCCACGCCGCCTAGCCCCGGGTTGAGCGCAACTCAATATTTACACCAATAAACAGTACAATTTTGATCCATCCCAAACGATGGTATGCATATGACTGTGAACATAGAACCTTCAATGCGGTATTTTCAGATTAATACCATTCAATGTTCAGCGGCGTATGGTCCCCAGATAAAAGAATTGGTTTGCCCTAAACGAGAAAACGGAACTAAACGGAATAGAATTTTGACAGGGGATTTGAGAATATAAATGAAACATTACAATTATGTATATCACGTATATTACGTATATTACAATATATTACAATATTATGTATATTACAATATATGAAACATCATAATTAGTTCATATTATAATTTCTGATTTAATGTATGCCCAACGTTCAGTAATGTAATGAATTTTTATGAAATGAGTTAACGTTAAATCCGTTAAGATCAGACAAACAAATCTGAACTCTAAACTCTAAAATCGTTTCCGAAGCCATCAACAAATTCAGTTGAAAGTACCATGTTGATTCGCAATTTAAATTAATTTTAAACATTCAATTTGTTTATAAAAGGTGCACTTGTCGTTTAAGAGTCATGTATGCAGCTACAAAAGGTCATCTGTTTATTCAATAGGAACAACAACAGCGCAGTAAAAGAAAGTGCTGACCAGGGATATGGTCAGTTTCTTTATAAGTTATTTACTAAATTGCAATTACTCGGCAGATATTTTCTTTAAATAATCAATTGCTTTATCTGTTTTCCCAAAGTTACAATGAAATGAAAGAAATTTATTGAAGTAATTAATTAAATTATCTTTTATAGTTTATGTTTTTTGACTTGAAAATCAAATCTTCACAAAGCACTGGTTGAGAAATACCTTGTTGCTGTAGCGATTTTTAACTTTTGTTGTATTGGTGAACTAAATCTGGGTATCTGCGATAAGACATGTAAAAGGTGTTCTTAGTTTGTGGTGCTGATATTAAATTTATTTTAATAAAATTTACCGTTATGGAAAGATTAAGTTAATAAAAATATGTAAAATTGTTACAAGCTTTAGAAAAGCTGTGAAATATAAACCCTTTACGATGTTGCACGTGGAACTTTACCATCTAAAAGTAGAACATTTACAAAATTAAAATGCAAATCATAACATTTATCATATATTTTAGTAGTTACGAAACCAATGGAGAGGTTTACATCAAGATAGTGTGCTTGGTTTTCTGAATAGATTGCTTTATTAAGCTAGGATATATTTGGAAGCCCCAGGATTGGAAATAGTTATTATCTATATTTAACAAATCGTCAAGCTACATCAAGGTATTGTAATAGACTGTATAAACGTCATATTGATGTTCAATAGAAAGAGATAAAATATAGTTTCCTTTATAGCAGTATAAACACATATCAGCAGCAATCGGTGCACAATTAGTACCCACACGAATGCCGATGACTTGTTTAAAAATAAAGGTACGTACTCTAACATAAATATTATCAAGTAAGATAAAGAGCGACTTGATCAGGTTTTAAAATGATTCCCTTAAGTAATACTATCATAAGAACCATCTGTACAAAAGCTTTATGTTCATTGCAAGCTATAAAGGTTTTATGTTCTCTTTCAAACGTTATTTTAATTAAAAATAAGGAATTGAAGTGTACAATGCGAATAAATTATAAGTTAAAAAAAAGAAAATGCAAGAAAGTTATTTGATTAAATCTTTAAAACGTCAACTTTCGTAATTCCTAATTTTACGGCTGTAAAAAAGATGTTGCACGGTTGTTTTGGTAGTTGTGCAAAAACGAGTTAGCGATAAATGGTGCTTTTAATAGTTGTTTTCGAATTTAGGGTAGAGCGTACATGTATGAAAACACGTTTTTTTAGATCTACTCGTATGAAACGTGTGTGCTTGTGCAACTCCATTAATAGTTTTTCAAGTGTTTTTTAACTAAACCGAACTCTTGAAGAAAATGGTTATTCATCAAAAATGAAAACAAAGTTTAGTAAAGAAATTTACTTCATAAATTTCAGGATGTGTAAATCTCCACCAATATTCATTCTGTCACAGCGCTTTTCAAAAACCACTCCTAGGAAAACCCAAAAGTGGTCTTTGAAGGCTAGTGGACTTTTTTTATGGGTGAATTCGTTCCGTTTCAATCAATCAGTTGGAGAGAAAGAATGAAGCATTTATCCACAAGTGTTTACATGTTGTCTTTTGCCACAAGTTGGGCTGTAACCATAATTAACAACAATGGACCTTTTACTAAATAACATGATTGTATTTTATATTGCGATAACGATTTACTAACTACGTGTTAGCATACAAATTTTACTTACTCGTTTTGTTTTATCCATCTGCAACTCGTTGACTTTATAAACCACGTTGAAATTCCCAAACCTAAAAAACATCACTGTTGTAATAATCAACAAGATAATAGAGAAAAAATTATAACATTCATATTTGGTAAGTGAAACGTCATATGATTAGTCTAAAACCATTAACATTTCATTTAAAAATAATTTATTATTAGTTTCAACCGTGGCATCATTTAATTTGGACGCCATACTACGTCGGATGTCCAAATACGGTTATATTCCTGTCCTTTAATTTTGCATAAATTATAATTACATTTTTCGCAGCCTGATCCAACTCTTTTATGAGAATGCACGATATCGTGCAGACAGAGTCAAGGCTAAGCGGCTTCGTCTAATTCAAAGATAACACAGTTATGCAATGTCATCGGGTACATACACGGATATTGCCTTTTTTCTTGCTGCATCTTTAGAATTATCTTGCATTAGTACCTGATGAAAACGGCAATGTCTGTCGCTAAGGATATTTTTGGGCAGGGACGAAACCATGCCTAGTTTCCGCCAAAACAAGAGGCTCGGTAGGGTTCCCGCCAAAACACGGGGACTCGCCGAGCTCCCGCCTAAACACGTTGCTAGGCCGAGTTCTCGCATTTAAGACGAGTTTGTCCTTGCAGACAGATTTTTCTATTTTTAATCAAAATGTTTCATGCAAGATACTTTTTTATCTACACATGCACCATTTATTATCCATAAACATTTATTATCCATAAACAAACATTTTATATTAATGTCTTGCATGATCCATTCGATTTAGATAGACAATTCTGAAATGTAGTTTGAACTGTTTTGGCGGAAACTTGACAGAGCTTCGATTACGCAATAACCAGTTCTCTCTCGGTGACAGATTTGTCCATGTTTGCCTCATACACATGAAAGATACACGAGTAATACAACTTGGCTTTATTGCTATTTGCTGGTTACATTTTTTTTCGTCTTGTTCACTTTTCACTTTTTTACAAACGTCAAAAAACAAAATAACTACATGTTTCATGAACTATTTTACACCAACGGTATTTTTATCTATGTGTGAAAGTAAAACATCAAGTATTGAACTGGTAGATCACAAATGTAACAGATTTCTTATTACTTTTAAGAAGATAAATTGAGATTTGGTTATCGGAACAAATCGACCAAATATGATATACGTAGCCATCCTTATTAGTAGAAATAAGTCAATATTAAACATTTTATTGTCAAACCATCAAACAAGTTTGTTAAGTAAAGAAATCAAAATAATTCGGTTGTATGTGGTAAAATGGGGCTGTTGTTTGTTGGGTTTTTAAAAAAGCCTTTTTTTTTGCCTTAAAATGTCAAATTTTGTGCTCTTTACGCTAAATAATACACACGTAAGGAAACAAAAACTGAAACATTTTACATACTTCAGATGTTTTACAATTATTCGTAACCCGTTATTTAAGATATTAAAGGTTTTCTTTAAAAGCAAGAAATTGATTCTCAGATTTAGCCGTTTTGACCACACGCGCATGGTGTTAGAAATTTTGTCATAGTGGGTTCAAATTATCGATGAAATTAGAAATTCGCATGACTAGGATCTCGTAGACCGCACTAAGGTAGCATATGTATAAATATTTGACACAAATAATTTCCACTCACTCAGAATTTATATTTTCTAAAAATGTTTTATGTCTATCTAAATATGTTGTTTACTCCATTGATTCAATCGTTTGTGCACGACCAAATATCTAGCTATTATTATTTTTCGAAAACTGCTTTCAGATATCATGTTTTTTTTTATGTTTATGAAAGATACGTTAATTCGGTTCTTTTACACATATTAGCCGACCACTCTTTTAGACAGAATTATAAGTACCAAACGGTATATGAATAATACGAGTGAAATATGAATAATGCATGTATATAAAACCTAATCAATGCAAACTGACAAGTAAAAAAGGAAATGGGTTCAATAATGAAATCGGAAAACTACGTTTTAATCAAGTCTGGTTAAGAATAATAGTTAAAGTTAGTAAACGTTTTCTCCAATATCTTTAATATAATAGATAAGTTCTTTTTTTTCAAATTTTAATTATGCTTCGTTCCACCATTAGAATGAGAAACCACAATTAAGTGGCAGAAAGGAAGCAATCATTTCGAAATAACTTACGAAAATTAATCGAAAAGATATTACAATAAATAAAATGCTTATTGCAAAAATCTGTAAAATACTAACTCATTTTGTAAACCCATTAGAAAAAGCCATCCAATTCACACACTGATTTCGCAGAAAATAATTGCGCTCCTCTGTAGCCGTGAAAAAACTCCCATAGAAGATAACCAAATAATGATTAACGGGGTAGCGATGTCCACCTTAATGAAGATTAATTGTGTATTTATTTAAGATAGGCTCTTTGCTTTGATGTGCCTTTGTTTCTGTGTTATTGTTTGCAAAATGTAGTCACCATCATTTTGTGTACGCGTGTTATCACTCGTAGAGAACTCGTACGACGGAGGAGCATTCGATATGTTTCATATTAAGTTGGCCCAAGAGTCGTTTTTTCATAATTAAGCAAGTGAATTAAAAAAAACAACAACAATCGTTTCTATATTGTTAAAAGAAATGGATCGCATATAATCTGGTTCTTTAAAAGCATTATTAAGTGTGTGTGGATGGTGGGTGTCTATATTGTAGTGGTTTTTGTGCGTGGTTCTCTTACAATTCACTACAGGCATGACTTTCTGATGTAAATTTGTATATTTACTAAGCCCGCGCTTGCGCGGAACCGATCTAGAAGTGTTTTTTTTAATCCTTGTAAAAGCGAGTCAAAACTTGATACTTTTGATATCGTAAACAATGTGAATCATTTATTAATTAATTTAGTACGTCTTTCCATTGCTATGACTTAGATCACCAAAGAAGTGACGCATGCTCATGAAATTAGTATTTTGCGCTCGCCGACCTATAAAAATGTGTCTATTTGTCATATAATAAATTAAGAAATCTTATATGAATTAATTGATCTAACATCCACAGTGCGAAAGAATAAAATTTTCAAAGGCCGGATTTCCTCAGGGTTCTATACTAAGGCCGCTTTTTTCTTTTTTCTATGCAAATGATATCACTGAAAATTTACTGAGTATCACAAGTTTATTTGCTGATGATACATCATTGTCGCAAACAACATCAAACATAGCGGATCTAGAAGAAATCTTATATCCCGATTTACAAGTAATTTTGTTTTGGTCTGCTTGTAACTTTTAAGTAAAATAAAACGGAGGTTCTCTTTTCACAAACAGCATCAGTTTAACCAAACCTGTCTAATTTTTGGAGGAAAATCAGCTAAAATTCTCTGCATCTCACAAACGTTTTGGTGTCACGTTCAGTGAAAACGGTAAATGGCATGATCATATTGAAAAAATAGTCATTACAGCATCAGACGTATCGAATATTATGAGAGCACTAAAATTTAAGATAATCTGAAAAGCACTGAATACAATTTATATTTCATTCATGCTGACTCTGTTAAAATATGCTTCTGTTGTATGGGAATATGAATAAAATAAACTTAGAAAAAGTCAATACGATGTTACATGTTGTAACCGGTTTAATAAGCGCAACGGTTTGAGCGAAAAATTAACATGGAAAAGTAGAAAGAACTGTAAATACATGCAAGATTAGAACGACAACTCCTAATTACCATTTCCTCCAGCTACTCCTCTTGTTTGGAGAGTTTTCTGGGGGATGGGCAGAGTCGGGATTGACTGGACTTAGTCCGTTTCTATTCGATGTAGAACCATTTGCTATCTTGCGTAGAATACCATTCGGTCTGTTTGATTTGTCGTTAGTTCTATTGTTCATTGTAACAAATGCCAACTTTGGAATAATTGCGAGTTTCACATAACTTTATATACGAGTAATTGCTACAGTTTCAGTTCTGCGACGCAAAGCTTTATGCTTACATACAGTCATGTATGTGAGATTAAGACATTGTTAGTCTGTTTTGTTTTTTAATTCGTCACTTGTGCAAAGACACGAGTTGTTCCGTCATTGTTGATTGATCTTTTGCTTTTGTTGAATGTGTTGTGACTCACTTCGTCATGTCTTCCTTTTCCTAGAAACTGAATGAGTTGCAATATTTGATTGAGAAGTAGAGATAACTGTATCAGGTCTCAATGTTAGTCGCGTCACAGTTGTCTGCTCTTTTCAATTATTTAAAAGTTGTGTCTGTCACGAGGCGTTTTAAATATTACAACGGGCTACTGATAATTTCCTTTGATCTATCAAACATGACGTAAAAAGTCAATATCTGTATCATCTCCGGGTCGCAGATGTGTCGTCGAGCTCCTAAATTTTAGTCACTGCCGACACTTTGACCTACATTTCGTGCGAGTTTGGTGTGAGTCCTTCCGCCTATCATCTGTCATTGCCTGAATGCTGGACGTCTGGGCCGCAGCGTTCCTGCGTTGATACAAAAGAAAGTCAAGTTATTTAGATGTGCAAATAATGTGTAAGAGTAACTTTATTTTAATTCAATTGCAAGTTGTTTTATTTTACAAACAGAGGATCTGCACTAATGTAAATATTTGTGTTACTTAACTTATTTCAACAACACAGGTCAAATTGGCAGTCAGTACGGAAACAACATTTCACAACTGTTCGGAAAAGTCGAAAAAAGCCAATTAAATAAGTACATTTGAAAGCAAACGAATAAATAAGTAGTCATTTAGTTAGAAAAGAGTTTGCTTTTTGAGTGATGGACACCAAATGAATCATTCACCATAGAAATCGAAATATTTTAGACTTACAAACCAGATATAAACCATCCTTACGATAACCACAATTGTAAAAGTCTAAATAAATTTTCTTTTAATCACACTATTTTCAATAAATAATAACAAAAGTACATCACAAATGTGTTATATGTGGACGACATTTAAAGGAAGTTTGATGTTGGGTGTAAGAGTTCATCCAGGTGATGGATTGTTTTGTAAACAAACAAAGAATTAAGTGACAATATGTTGTTTCCTTTTATTGGCAAAGGGTAGCCTATTGAACGTTGAAGGATGTGCGTGTGTATAGTTGTGGAACGCGTTTTTCGTATACAAGGAAGGGATAAGTTTGAAATGAAATATACCGGAAATGGTATGGCCTGGGATTTATTTTGAAATTTGTTTACTGAACATTTACAAGTTTGCAGTTAATGTAGTGAATGATTTGAAAACAAACGAATTGAACAGTTTTTTTTCTTTTTTAATATAATGATAACTAGCTGGAAAATAGTTGAAGAGATGGTTGCTATGGTAACATGCATAATGATGAAAACTTGCTAGAACTATATGTATTAATATGTATTCATTTTTCTCACATTTTAAGGACTTACTACACTCCTCCTTGCGCCTTTATCGATAAAAAGGAAAAGTATCTAAATTTCAATAACGACAGAATGCCTTTCAATGAAACTATGCACAAATGAATGTTAAAAATGTTTGTGTTGTTAAGTTTTTGTGAATTTATTTAAATAGAAATGTTTAGACCTCGTTATATGTCTTTACTGATCTAACGTGTCTTATTATATTCAAAATGAAGATACATAAGTAACATTCATTTTTGCAGTTTCATTGAACGGCATTTTGCCGTTATTGAGATTTTGATAATTTTCTATTTAATTTATGGTCGAACAAGGAGGAGTGTAGTGGATCATTAAGAGCACTGAAAATATTTCGTAAATGTAACTGATTTTTCATTATTGTCATTGTCGATTTTCAGAAGTTGATACTCTACTAAGAGCTATGTGAATCAAAAAGAGTACTGGGACCCACAGAATACAAATTCACATCAGTAAATAAAGAGTATGACCACCAACAGCGCCTAAAACTGCAAGACACATTGGTCTCATTGAGCTAATTCAGTGCTGAATGACTTCTTTATGGAATCTTAAGCCCATTCCCGAAGAAGCCCATTTTCAAGTTGCATTATTCGTACGCCTCTTCCAAGATCACACAACAGATTTTCAATTAGATTTAGATCCGGAGTTCTAGCCCACCATGGAAATATTCTAACGTTGTTCACCTCAAGAAAACGGTGTTCGCCGAACGATGACACGGTGCACCATCATGCATAAATTGCATGCACCTATGTGCTTGAAGATCTTGAAGGAAAATCGGAACAAGGACTTGTCGCTGATATTCTTCAGAATTTGAGTTCCATTGGATTAAAACTGCTACAATCTTCTTGTTCATTGACACACCAGCCCACACCGTGATAACTGATCACACATGATAAAAAAAAATCCGCTTCAACAATATTTTCGCGATTTAACCGTTCATCGCTGAAAGTGGCCATATGCGTCATTAACTGATATTGTGAATTTTGTTTTCTATGGGTGTTAGTATTCTAAATGAAAATGACAGTCAGTTGTCTGTCATTTTGAATGTTTTACTAATAAATCAGTTAGTATTACTTGCATGTTTTATTGAAAGTTTTAGAGCAACAGCTCAATTACCAAGCCAGTAATGCCCTATTACGCAGGTGTATACTAGTACTTAGAAAAGTTGTTAGGTGTATTTGTAAACAAAACAAAATCTTCAATATTTCGCCAAGAACAACTATCTGAACAATGTCTCTTACTACATTTACACCCTTTCTATAACTGCTTACAACAATAAACTTTCGCGAAATCACTACGATGAATTATCTGACTAAACGTACATGTAATTGCATCTTGGCCATGTAAATATTTTGTTTATGTATAAAGATAAAATTATAGCAGACATCTTTTAACATATAATTAAACAATAAAAGTCCACATACTCACATCCCCGTTGGGGAGAGTGTGAGGTTTGTGTCTGAACCTGGTTTAAACCCCCTAGCGGCAAATTGTTTTGCCACTGAGCGTTCCAATGGGTATTCCCTCGGGTTCCCATTTTATTAATTGTTTATGGTGTCTGTTTCGAAATCGATCATTTTATAAGTCATTCACTTCTTCTTGGCAGTGTGGGGAGGCTGTGTCTTTTAAATGTGACATATTCACTCTTTTAGCGCCATTTATTAAAATGTTCGACATTTAATTAACTAAAGTCTGTCCCACCTAACCGTGAAACACGTTTTCTGAATTTATTATGCATCGTTTTAAAAAAAGAATACCACCAATCGACGCAGGAAAAAAATCCATGGGGGTGGTCTTTCCTTAGATTTTTGATATTTTGTTCAGTTACGAAGATATTTGTGTTTGTTTCCACCCTATGGGAAATTTACATTGTTTATTTTGGTTGCCATTCGAAAATTCTCTTTGTCGGAGGTTTGCCGGCAAACGTCACGCGGATTACCAAGGAAATTAAAGTAAGTAGCTGAGGGGATGTCTCACAGTCATTAATCCGCTTAGTTTTAATCAATAAATATATGAAATAAAAATGAAGGTGTTTTTAAATAAATCTATGAAGGAAATTCGATGTAGTCTACGATGCCGATTTGAACGAACATTATTTCCTGAAAAAATAATACTGATTATTGTCAATAAAAGCTTAAATTTAGACTCACATTCAATTTCAAGAAAGAGGCTGTTTACAACAAAATTTCCTACCTTAAACATCATGAATCCAAGAAAAATTATTCCGATAAAGAATTTTCACTTAAATTTATCACGATGCTCATATGGTCAAAAACGGCACCATACTGGGATGAAACATAACCTTCTGCAGTATGTTTCAAACATATGGCATCGGAGAAGCCATCTTAAAGTTTAGTTTACATCCTCATCCACTGCAATGTTTTTGAATATTATCCGCTCGCTAACTTACATGAAACCACGCCTCATTCCAAGAAAATAGTTGAATTTAGCCTGAAACGTCTAGCTAGAACCGGATTGCAGTCGCGCGCATACTGCGTAGTAGGTACCGAATCAGGGCAAGAAATAAGTGTTCCGAGGTTCCCAACGGGGACTTCCAGAATAAATATTTCGCGGGATATATGGAAAGGCTATGTTATTTTAAAAGTGACTATGCAGGATAAAAAATAACTTTTTATATATTTTAGTTACGTTTACAGTAATGCGATTTTATTTAACTATTACTTGCAATACCATGCGCTATTCGGGTTTACGATCTAAAGTTACGATTATCAGGGGCGGAGCCAGTGGTTAATTTACGGCAGTAGTACAGGTTTCCAAAATGTCTTAATTTGTTTAAAGTCTACATTGTATAAATGTATTTCGTGATTGTAATTTTTACACATAGGACAATAATGACCTGTGTCCGACATATCATGGTGATGGTAAGGGTGAACTTTGTAAAGCCTCGTGGGCAATGCATATGGTTTTATAAAGATGCACACACATAGACAATGGCATTTTGAACTAGCGGTTAATCTGATAAAAGAAATAAACACTGTTTTCATGTGTTTGTTCGCCAATGATTTTTTTTTAAATTTTCTGTTGATTTTATTAACGTAGGAGACTGAATACAACGAAAGAGCCGGGACGGAGTCTTCATCAGTCAGATAAATAATCGTGCATTATTTCTTGAGTATGTGGTGCATGCGCTTACTTTCTATAAGATATAATGATAGCTGCAAACACCAAATTAATAAGAGTTTAAGAGCTGATTAATGGATCAGTAGGTAGCGAGTCTATCTCTGTGTCTAGGGATCCCCCGATACATCAACTAAATATACGAATTTTAAATCGTGGTCCAGTGTATAGAATCTATCCACCGTAATAAAAAATATACAGGGATAATAATTTAATTCCGCTGTATCTTGCCCTAGCCTCCGAAAATAAAAAATGACTAATACTCTTCTGTAGCGATAGTAAATAAATTAAAATGCACAAACAGGATTTAGATCAATTATAGATACTCGCTTCGCCTTCTCAGTTTTCTGCCGATCACCATAATCAAACTTTATTTTATACATAAAGAACAACATACCAACATACATCGTTGCGTCTATTCAATGTTGTCGAATTATTTGAACTTATAATCTACGGTTTTGTGTTTGTTATCAATAAAATCGCGCTACGGAACGTGACCTTTTAAAAGAATGTCGATATTTTTATTTACTTTATGATGAGACTGTGTCCTTTTCTCTATCTATTAGGACCATAGACGGACGGGTATAGGTACTGATGCTAAATTAAGGCGCACTTTGGGCGCGCAATCTAGAATGTACGCGTTGTAATGAACGTTTGGGATCGTGTCTAGTTCCAGGATTAAATCAGACTTCTTCGGTGTTCCATGGGGTCATCGTTGTTTCGCCCTGTCGTCCTCTTGAACGAGACCATGAAAACTTGATACAGAAAGATCATGAAAACACTACGCAAAATCGCAAAAGCACGATGCGAGATCGCGAGAACATGATGAGAGGACAAGATGTATCTTGTTCTTGCGATCTCGCCTCGTTGTCTAGCGATCTTGCATCCTGTTCTCTCTTTTGTGATCTCATGAAAAAACGAGACCATGAGAAAACAAGAACATGGCGACGCGAGGTAGCGAAAACATGTTGCGGGGCCCCCTCATCGTGTTCTCGGGACCTCGCATTTTTTTAGACTTCGAATTGTGTTCTCGCGTTCTCGTCTACAGTTCAGCGGAACAGAACAGAACATCATCTTTATTTTCCCAGATGTGTAGTACATGAAACATGGGAACAGTCAATATGATATATGGTGGAGAGCAGATTATAGGTTCATTTTACATAAATATCAAGGTGCTTTTTGGTTGGTCAACAGAGAAAATAAAGGAAAGATAACCGTAATCACAATGTCCGGAGTATGGTGGATGATCTACATTTAGTGTTTTTCTCACAAGCCCCCGATCATTATCTTTTTTCTATCTTTTTGTTTATGTTTTCCGTTTTCCCAATAAATCCATTTTAATGTTAACCTGTATGCTAAATAATATTCTGTTCTTTTCCACTGAATGTTCTTTTCCACTGAATTGTAAATGATCTAAAAGAAAAAAAAACACTATGAAAGAAAAAAAATCTATAAAAACAGAACAAAGGATTCCAAAGTCCAACCTTTAACTAAAGTTCAAAATAACAAACATTTAGTGATTTTTCGTGAATGTTGACATTCAGTCGATAATTTATATTTAAAGCGATGCGTATTTGGAAAGCGGTCTCGTTTACCGATGTATAATATCCTGGTTACGCCCCAGTAAAATTCCGATTACGTCATCAAACACTGTCATTATTTAGGTCAATGATTTTGGTGCAAGTTCAAAGATGTCGGTGCGATCATAATTATTTAGAATGACGACATGACTATGACGAAAGAAAATACAAGTAAGTTGTAGTTTTTTTTTATTTTACCCACTTTGTGCATAAAAATAACTCACTTTCTGCACAAACGCGTTTTAATCATTATTCATTACACATCTGTATTATTAACAGAGATGAAAATGTTAACACGAATTCGCCATAATAGTAAGTTAACAAGAACGTTGAAACCGCCCCTTCGTGACGTTGTGAAATTGATCGCACGTGAGATATCGCGGCAATGAATGGACGTAAACAAATAACATTAGCGTCTATGGGGAAAATGAAACTTTTACAAATAACTATTTTATAGGTGTTTAAATCCAAAAACTAAGGAAAGACCACCCCCATGGATTTTTTTTTCTGCGTCGATTGGTGATATTCTTTTTTCCAAACGATGCATAATAAATTCAGAAAACGTGTTTCACGGTTAGGTGGGACAGACTTTAATAGTCACTTGAATTGAACAATGGAACAGAAACGTGTAACTTCTGCAGAACAACAATTTTTTCATTGAAATTTATTTTTGAAAACTGAAAACTTATTTACTTGTCATTCATACAAAATACAGATAATAAATTGTTAAAAGGAAAACAACACATGGATTTGTTGTAAAAATTTATACGACGCGTTTCGACATATAAGTCTTCGTCAGGTATAATAAACAAAATACGTAACGTCCGTTGCACGTAAATAAAACCGCGCAAAGTAGCGTTAAATGCACAATGTTTTATTTAGCGTAAATAACGACGTTACGCGCAAAAACAGACATTTTACATGTGCACAATATAAATAACAAACATGAAATCTTATTTGATGTTGAAATAATACAACATCGTGACTAAAAAGGACATGGATCATAAGATACAAAATGTTTCAATAGTGTAAGAATATTTTTGTTGAAATTGAAACAAACAATACCCATTTTGTCATGATATAACATAATAGTTTATATAAGTTATTTCATGCTTTACAGTGAATTATAGAATTATAGAATTTTCTCGGTGAAATAAAAGTGGTACCACACTATTTTCCAATTGTGGAATATCACTTTAGGTTTCACTATTTTTGCATACAGGTACCAAAAAAAAACAAAAAACAAAAAAAAAAAACAACAAAAAAACAATCACATAAAATTCCGAACGATAACGCTTAGAAAACGGGCATAAGTATGGATATATATGAAATAAAGACGTAAAGTCTTAAACAAAAACATTTCATGCACGGTTTACGCAAAATATTCACTGAAAACATACAATAAAAAGAAAAATAAAGTTTGCTTCCACCATTGAAAAATAGAAACATATTACACCCACAAACCCCGAAACAATGCACCCTCACAAGTGGCTTAGTCACTTGTGAAAATACGAATCACGGAGCCAACCCGGCGAAACACATCAATATCACACACTGGTAAAAACAAACAACCTTTATAACATTTCAAATTACACTTTATATAAACTATTAGTATTTAAACTTTTGGGATATAATGTCTCTAGTTTATGAATCCAAAAAGTTTCACGAAGTAATCTTTCCATGTTATCACTAATAATTTAAAAAAAAAAATACAAAATACAGAGTGATTTTAAAATTTATTGCGATTTCTAGACGTTCTTCTTAAACCGGGAATTTAAACTTCTCGTGGTAATGTGTCAGACTACAGAGCTCAATAACATTTAAACATACATAGTGACATACCGATTTTTTTTTATTTTATAATATATTTCACAATTTTTTAATTATTCGTATTATCCATAAACAATAGTATTTTTATTAAAATGAATTGATTGGAAAAGACGTTCACGAAACTATAGCAATCGTCTTAAAAACGATTTTAACATGTGCTGCACTTTTGTTGCATTTTCATCATGTTGTTTTGACCTCTTAATTGATGGATTTGTCCATAAGAGCTTTAATGTTTTGCTTTTTGAGTTTCAAATCCGCAACAATATCGCACTTGACTTCCACCTAAGAGTGAAAAAATGTGTAATCCCAAGTTAAAGGCAAACTTATCTTAATTGAGATAACGATATGTGGGGTTTTAAAGGTACTTTATGTAGTGAAGTGGTTTATTTGTCTTGATACGAAATAATGGCAATTAGTAAAATGACGTTTACTGTTAATTTATCAAAACTCACCAAACGTTAGGATTGTCTATCAATTGTTCGCATTTACAATGTAGGAGGATTGTCCCAATAAGTCGTAGACAATATGAGTAGAAAGAGAACTACTGAAAATATGTTTTGACTAATTGCACAGCTGTTTAAAAATCATTCGGAAACATATGTAAGAAATAACAAAGAAAACTCATTTATAATAAAGAAATTGCAAGCAATTTAACAAGGCGACCTACCAACCAGCAGCGCACGTCGCAACGACATTACAATGCTCACACAACGTACGAGTATTCCTTACCATGCAAGAAGCAATAATTTGAAATACAGTGAAACAAGCCTCAGCAGCCACCTGTGAATAGCAACCACCTGTCTTAAACAGCCAATTTGAATATGACCAAAGCTGACATTTTGTTCTTATTTTTTACTTTCTTTAACAGCAACTTGTCTTTAGCAGCCACTTTTTGTCACTCCTTTGGGTGGCAGCTAAAGACAGATTTGACTGTATCTCCCTTCTGGGTGACGGAGATCATCTTACAGTTTATTTTTGATAATACCCTATAATGATCTTTGTCAGTGAGTTTCATTACCTTTCGTTTTCCTTAAAATTACTTCTTTTTACATATTCTTATTTTAGATACTTTTAACATAATTCTAGTTCTAATTTTAGATACTTGTAACATAATTCTACATTCTAAAATCACATTCACATTAATTGAGAAAGCACACGTGGTTCTTTTTATACACCCATGTTAAACACCCATTTAACTTAAGTATATAAGTTTAAGAAGAAAAATAAAATCACTTACCACAGAAATAATGTGTATGTTTTTTATATGCTACCTATAGACACGTTCTTTAAATTGACTTAAAATATATTCAGCCGAAAATCCATTTAAAGCGGTTTTTCATCTAGCTCTGATGACTTAATTAATTATATTACATTTTCTTAAAACTATATCTATATAATAGCTGATTCTTCTAGCCAAAATATATCATTAACCATTTACTTAACGACGGAATGAGCGAAAATGTCATTTGGAGAAAGATAAGCTCAAAGGGTTCGGTTGCCACAACTTTGCATCACATTTGAGCCGTGGATTTGTTCAGGGAAGCCCGTTTGAAGGGTATACAATAGATAACGGCGGGGGATTAGCGGACGTTGTTATAACATCAATGGTTTTCTTCATCCGAATAAATACTCATAATTCTGCTCTTAACTCTAACGGTGGTCTCGTTTGTTATCCTTTGCTTATTTGTACTTGTCAAAAAGAGCTTTTGTTTAATATGCAAGTTTTTGAGAAAGGCAAAGTGCAAGTTTTTGAGAAAGGCAGAATGCTAGTTTTTGAGAAAGGCAGAATGCAAGTTTTTTTGAGAACGGCCGAATTCAAGTTTTTTAGAAAAGCAAAACGAAAGTTTTCGAGAAAGGCAAAAAGGCAAAATGCAAGTTTTTGAAAAAAGGCAAAATGCAAATTTTAAGAAAGGCAATATGCTTGTTTTTGAGAAAGGCAATATGCTAGTTTTTTTTGAAAAGGCAAAATGCAAGTTTTTAGAAAGGCAAAATGCAAGTGTTGAGGAAGGCAAAATGCAATATTTGGGACAAGGAAAATGCAAGTTTTTGAGAAAGGCAGAATGCAAGTTTTTGAGAAATGCAGAATGCAAGTTTTTGAGAAAAGCAAAATGCAAGTTCTTTTTGAGAAAGACAAAATGCAAGTTTTTTTGTGAAATGCGAAATGCAAGATTTTGAGAAAGGCAAAATGCAAGTATTTGAGAAAAAGCAAAATGCAAGTTTTTGAGAAAGGCAAAATGCAAGTTTTTGAAAAACGCAAAATGCAGGTTTTTGAGAAAGGCGAACTTAAAGTTTTTGAGAAAGGCAAAATGCAAGTTTTTGAGAAATGCAGAATGAAAGTTGTTGAGAAAAGCAATGAAATAGTGCAACTGTTGCAAACACCACTGGATAAAGCAAAGCAAATCCCAGACAAATCGTGTGAAAATAATGAAATGTTACAACATATTGTATTTCTTATTAAGAAAGGTTAGATTGATTTAGGCATATAACATTCTATTTTATTAGGAAAATTATCAACATTGTAAAAACCTGAATAAATATTTTAGGAAAAGCCGATTTCGGAAAACACACCCAGAGCTGTAATTTATACATGTACCTGTAAGATGATTTATAAAATGACGAATTTTAAAGAGGACATCACAAAATCAAACAGAAACGAAAACATTGTGTGCTCATGATCACGGAATAGTCCATCGCAATACATAATTTGCATGAGGTGTAAACCAGGTTGTACAGTGCTCCAATCTCACACTTGCTCGCCAGGTTATGCAGAACATGTACACATTGTCTACGTGATTTATCTTCAACCCACACACCTATTCTATGATGATGCATTTTTAAGAATACAAATACATAAAACAAAAGTGGCTTATCAAGCCAATCGCACAAGTTACCTGATAACTAATTCTACACTAGAGCCTTTGTAGCACTTAGAAACAAAACAGGATCATAAAAATATAATAACACAATCTTTCAGATTTATATTTTTCTTAGAATCATAAAAGCTCTTACAAAGACCCAATATCAAGAGAAAAGGCGTGTGAAAGAAAAATATAAAGCTGAAATGCATCAAAGCAGTTGAAGCATGGGTGGCCCAAGGCTGCCATTATGCGCTGTGTGCAGTAAATATATTCTCCTAAATACCAAAATCGTAAAAAGAGAAATGCATGAAATAATAACAGTTATAGCATTGATCAAAGAAAAAATGTTCAACTTTTTTTTAGATCAAAACTATGTAAATTTTCGATTTTATGATTTTATGAATGTAGTTAAAAGATGCTTAATTACTGACAATGTTTCATAGGTCACATAGAAAAACAAGAATATAATACCTGGATAAATATAAGTACAGACGATATTGATCAGTGATATAATAACTTTAAATAATGGAAAGGGAACTTTGAAAGCCATCGAACACAACAAATATGAAAATATTGCTGGCTCAGTTTGATTGAACCCTGGTCATGGGCAATAATGGAAATGCATATTACTGCCCGTGCTTGCTAGCCCCGGGTTGAGCACAACTGTTTTAACACCACTAAACAGTACACTTTTAAGTTTGATTGAACGGATTAATTTGATCATTTTCCAGAATTTCTTTGCACGATACCAGTCTGATACAGCGAGTAGTACGACCAGCTTTTTGGAACGCTCAATCTGGTAACATACGTAACATAAAAATATACATATAAAAATCAAATTTTATTCATACATTTCCGACATTCTTAGGCCGTCTTCCAAGTTGATGTTATCACCAATGTTATCGATTGAGGCACAAGTTTCAATCACAGTTGGAATTCTATGTAGACACGATGAGTTGTACGAGAAGTCACTTGGAAAAAAATATACTAATTTATTTCATTCAAAAAAGACAACATAGAAATAATATTTTTTGTAACTGATTTGGTTAAGGTATTGCGCCTTTCGCCATTGCTTTGCCATAGACAAAAAAGAAAAATATAAAAATCTTTCAAACTGCACAATGCAGTTCCATCAAACTTTGCACAAATAAATGCTGTTAATATATTTTAATTTACATATGCTAAGAAAAGTTAGAACAGTAAAGAAAAATAGTTAGACCCCAAAATTCCCTAAAATTCTATGAATGTAACTTATACTATATAGCAATTCTTTATTTTTCTTGATGAATTCCAAATGTCCGAAAATTTGAAATTAAAGAATGTTACTTTTAAATACTGTTATAACTGAGTTCCTTTTTGGAAGATTTAACAATCAATCCTGTGCTAAAGACCACCTGAAAATACGTGTGGATAAAGACCACATTTTATTTGTACCCCGGACTGTTTCAAAGAACAAATTCACCTTCGACAAAGACTGTCTGTCTTTATAGACCACTTTTGGGAGGTTCCCTTGGCGGTTTTCGAAGACAAGTTTGACTCTATGTGTATGTTAAATGAGAGATGCAGGGTATTCTACAATTGTAAAATCGTGATTCCATAACTGCAGGTCTACTGTTGCCATGGCAAGCACCGCCAGCGTCCATGAAAAACATTTTGATTTCTTTAAAGTTCGGACACTCATAAGCTCTAGCTAGAGTACATCTCGCAGCTTCGTCAACTATACTAAATAATGAAGCCTGGTAAATTTATTTCAATTTATCGATGCAGAATATACAGCTTACCAAATATGGCATATTTAAACCATCCATCCGTACTGCACTTTTAAAGATGATAGCTACAGTTTAAAAACTCTTTTTTTTATCTTTATAGATTTAAAGGAAACTTATATTATGTACTTACCTGCAATAGGAGTTTAACACGCGGAAGACAGCCTGCTGGTCGAGCATTCCTTGATTAGACAGATTGTCACTACTGTCTGCGGAGGCTTCGTAGATACAACGAGAGAATGTCTTCGCTACAGATCGTTAGGAATGACAACCGGAAGTGAGAAACAGCCTGCTTTGTGCCGGTGTAGCACTAACACATGTCGCAAAAGAAATAAGAACTGAAATAATACGAGTATATAATGCATCATGTCAATTCTAAACGTAACGAATGTAAACTTTGCAGTTTACTATATCTATGATAATGGAATGATTTAATAAATTGTTGAGTTTTCGAAAGTTTGTTTTAATGTTGCTTACACTAGATATTTCAACTATAATTTGTTTGCACGTTTTGCACGTTTAAAAAATAGTATAAGCTTTGTTCAATGACAAAAAGAAACATCATCAAACTACAAGTTTTTCTATTATTCACAATAAACAAAATAGTATTCTAAGAAAAGTTTTGTGCATTGTTCTTAATAGATTTTCATGCTACTGCATGTGTTAAAGTGTAAAAGAATAGCAAGAAAGCAGAATGAAAATATTTAGTGGAATAGTCTAGCCTGCTGTCGTTTCTTACTGGTTCTTTTTATTACAGAAAGCTTGTCCAGAACATGTTTATAAAGCTGCTAAAAGGAACTGAATGAAAACTTAAGATTATTGATAAAATAGTTTTATTCTGCTGTTCTGCAATTATGCTAACTTCACTGAACTGTTTTCCCCTTGAATAGGTATAAATAATTGAATTCCGCCGATAACCGGAGCTATATCAGAAAACAGGGCACTTTATGTAATGTCTGGTCAGTGACATGCATTTACTAAATATTTAAATATAATAATTATTGCTTAACATTAGTTTTCAGCTGTTGTTATATTGCAGAAATTAGTGTTTTTTAATATATACATATGTAAGGTGAAAACTTCAAGTCAGAAAAACCGACGCTTACAGTTGTATCATTTGCTCGTTTAAAAACAATGGTTAAACATATGCTAGATTTTTTTAATTAAAAGCGAGCGTCTGTGCGATGGAAAATAACAAATAAGTCTACACTAAACATGGTTGAATATATAAAAAGAATAGTATCTTACCAACAAAACATAACATCATTCTGTAAATGTCTATGATTTTAACTCCAAGCAGTTTAAACTTTACATCTTCAAAGATTAAATAATATTGGTACCATTACACTGTATATTAAGCATGTGCAATCTAAAAGCATCCCGAGGGTTGCATTAACTTAAATTTAGCTTATATTCAATTTAATTGCAGACATTATGCCTTAGTAGCAGCAGGGGACGGTCAAATAATGATAATAGAGCCTCAGAGTTAAATTATTTCATTTATTAGGCCAGACCTTTTATATTTTTCGTCTTACAAAAATCCCGACCGTATTTTTTCTAAAATTGAAAAAAATAAAATCTTGATTTCTGATTTTTTCTATGCCGACCGCACCCATTCGGTACGGAAACCTAAAAAAAAAAAGAAAAGTGAATGAATACGAACCAAATGAGGGAATCAGAAGCTGTATGAATAGTGCTGACTGGTTTCTTTTACAATTCAAAATCGATTACATTTAATACATTCCAGGCAAACCGTTCACTTTCATCATGGCCGCCCATATGGCACAGTACAAGTTTTTTAAGCAACGTTTTAGGCTCAATTTCGGGGCGAAAAAGGTATTCTTGAAAGCAAGAAATGATAAAACCATTGGTTAAACTTTAAGTCACTACATCTCCGATGAAGATTGCTTGTGGTGGCCGTATACCTGAACAGAAGCCTCAATCACACAATTGCAGCACAAAACTGTTAAAATAAACCTATTTACAATTTTTTAATCCTGTAATATATTGTCTTGTCAGTAGTAGGAGGTAATCTTAATAAAGCAAACTTGTTCAAAAGAGGTGTGAAAGTTGATTGTAAATGACAGCTTTATCCTTTTATTATTTTTTATTTCGACCTACCGTACTCATTTTTTTTTCAAGAAAATTTTCGTAAGACTAAAATTATAAAAAGTGTGGCCTTACTCTTTACAGTGCAATTTTTGCGAAATTAGAATAGACTTACCTCATACACAAATGTCAAACAATATCGCACTCTGACTGATTAGTTCAATAACTATAAGTGTATAGATTATATCAGTGTATTATCTTTTATATCAATGGCGAGTTAATCATAGTTTTAATTTGCTTTTCATTTTCTAAGTTTATATATTGTTTATGAGGCAGATAATATGAAATTACTTATAATCGTGGGGTTCTTATTTTCTTGCATTTCGTTGGCAAATCGACCCACGAATTGAAAATCACAACGAAACTAAGAATTTAACTCAAACTAAGCCAAGAAAATTGAGAACCTCAAATTTAAAATGTTTTCAACAAATCCTACTACACAAAATCCTATCATTCACCATACATCATAAATTTTTTACGATATCAAACATTCTCCTTTTTTAAAATATATTAACAGGTTTTGTTTGGCACATCTTTTCGGAAAATTTAAGTTCACATGAAAATGGTGTCCTAAGGAAAACCACAAAACTTTATATCCAGGGATAGAGGTATCCACAGCATTTTTTTTTAAATCCTATAGTAACACATCATATGTACATAAAAAAATTAAGATAATATCTACATAACCTTTGAACAGGTTAGAATTATAAGAGACTAGTTTAAAAACAAATAGACTGACATCGACTGGATTAAAAGTAATAACAACAATGAGTATTAAGTGAAGTAAGTGTTAGACAGATAAAATCTTAATAATTGTATACTTTTCTAGCATGCTTTTTGTAAAAAGCTTCTTATTCTGAAACAATTGTGGCTGACAACTAATCTTATTATAAAAATCATATCATTCGCCATACAGCATAAACTTATTTACGATATCAAACAATCTCCTTTTTAAAATACATGTATATCCACAGGTTTTTTTTTCACAACATGTTTTCGGATTTTTTTAGTCTTTCTACATATGAAAAAGTTGAAAATTTGTTAATCTGACCATGCCTTTTGATTTATAGTGTACATAAAAAGGAATATTATAATAATATGCAGTCTGTAGGTTACTATCATTCAATTTGCGTGTGTTAACAACTTTACGTGATACCGAAGATATGTAACCCTTCTCGTTAAAAAATATTTAAATACACTAAACAACGAAATTCACTAAAATTGTACAAAATGTAGTTAACATAATAGTAGTAACGAATAAATTAATTTATGAATGACGTAAGAATATCATGTTTATAGAACAGCGACGGAAATTTCATATTTTGGAGTTAGGTATGTGCTGAAGAGTACCGAACAAATTTACGATCAGAATACACAACGTAGTATGACGTAGTTATAACGTCGCATATAACACAGCAAACTGTAGAGATCTGGACTCAGAAACCCACAGTGTGTGATATGGATTTACTGATTTGCTTCGTTGTATCAATCTTGCAGACACACGCTGTTTTATGCTCAAATCACTCATACGCATATATTAATAGTCATATTGTAGTATTTCTTAAATGAAGACGTGCCAGGTCTGAAATGTACTACCAATGTACATTTCTTGCCTCCAGTTGCCTCAGCCAATGCAAAGGATTTCAACATTTGTGGCATTCAACAGTCTTTCTTAAACAATGTCAGAAATTAACATTTTTTTTACCATTTTTCTTTCTTTTTGCGTTTTTTAAATAATTCCGGCGAATAATCATTTGCCGTAAGGGGACCAAAGGATAGATCGATATTGCAGAGGATTTTTATTTCCTATAGCCGGGGGATATATATGGCTTATGTGAGTTTAACTTAAACTTATTAATTATTATTACTGTACTGTCCAAAATGTGTGTAATAAACAGCGTTTCAAACTTTTCAACTTAACAGTTGGTTTCAAAATGGTGTAAAGAAATTATAGAAATGCATGTATGTGGTAACGTTTTTATATTTTCCTGGGGAAAATTTTAATTAATGGTAACAAGATTCATCCGTCGTAGCAGGGATATACCGGTTTGTCACGTAATATCATAATCACAGGCTTTCTGAAAGGTTAGTCGGTCATTTAGCCTATAAAACGATACAAAAATTGTTTCATATCTCGAGCAATGTCGTGATTTTCTTGGCCTATTGGTACACGTATAAAGCTAAATATAGATGTTAGGGTTTTCAAATAATTCAAGAAAATCTTACTTCCGGGTCTACTTTCGGTTTGAAGGTGTAAACATTTTGATGTACTACTTAAAATTTCTGACATTATTTTGACAGTTGACCGCAAAATATCTTAAATTAGTGTTTACGCGATATCCGAATCCTCTTTCTAGACGTTTTAAACAGCCAGTCCAGAGTTCTTGTGCCTGTTCTATGAAAATAAAGCACTTTTTTCAAACAACTAAAATACAGCCATAAGACACTATTTTTTCTTTACTTTCATTCGTCTGGCAGTGGGAATTTATGTCGAGTTTTGAAAAGGTACATCAAATTGTTTTTCCCCTGAAACCGCAAGTTAACCCGAAGTAAGTTTTTCTTGATTTTCTTGAAAATCCTAACATTATTTTGACAAATGGGCATTTATGATTGTAGACCAGCATATACTTATTTCAGGAATGAGTTGTTTCGGTATATTGCCCATGAATTTCAGAGTTCTCATGCAAATGGTTTTTCTTTTGTTTTAGTATGCGCTTGGTTATTAGAACATGAATTAGACTAAACAGAGCTTGCAAACTTTGGTACATCCTTAGCTAAAAGCAAACTGAAATCGGCCGTGGGTCAATTTAGTCACCGAGCTGGCGGTCGTATTGTTAAGCGGGACTTTCTACCGTGAACTTTGCTTTGAGATTGGACTCGAGGATGTATCTGAACTGGTGTACGACTAAAAAAAGTTTGTAAAAAAGAAATTACAACAAGATCTGACAAACAGAACATTTTATTGACTTGGTAGACTTGATTCAAATGGAAACATTTGAGAAATCTTCCTAACGATTCACATTTAGGATGTTCTGATTCCCCGTTTGTTCATCAACTGTCGATCGCTTTCTTTCTAGATCGACGTTATGCATGGAGATATGTTCATAAAAAGTTATGAATCTTTTTTTGGTCGTTGGTTTCGTCAACATGTTTGAGTCTTGTCTGATTTCATCATTTGAGAAATCTTCCTAACGATTCACATTTAGGATGTTCTGATTCCCCGTTTGTTCATCAACTGTCGATCGCTTTCTTTCTAGATCGACGTTATGCATGGAGATATGTTCATAAAAAGTTATGAATCTCTTTTTTGGTCGTTGGTTTCGTCAACATGTTTGAGTCTTGTCTGATTTCATCATTTGAGAAATCTTCCTAACGATTCACATTTAGGATGTTCTGATTCCCCGTTTGTTCATCAACTGTCGATCGCTTTCTTTCTAGATCGACGTTATGCATGGAGATATGTTCATAAAAAGTTATGAATCTCTTTTTTGGTCGTTGGTTTCGTCAACATGTTTGAGTCTTGTCTGATTTCATCATTTGAGAAATCTTCCTAACGATTCACATTTAGGATGTTCTGATTCCCCGTTTGTTCATCAACTGTCGATCGCTTTCTTTCTAGATCGACGTTATGCATGGAGATATGTTCATAAAAAGTTATGAATCTCTTTTTTGGTCGTTGGTTTCGTCAACATGTTTGAGTCTTGTCTGATTTCATCATTTGAAAAATCTTCCTAACGATTCACATTTAGGATGTTCTGATTCCCCGTTTGTTCATCAACTGTCGATCGCTTTCTTTCTAGATCGACGTTATGCATGGAGATATGTTCATAAAAAGTTATGAATCTCTTTTTTGGTCGTTGGTTTCGTCAACATGTTTGAGTCTTGTCTGATTTCATCATTTGAGAAATCTTCCTAACGATTCACATTTAGGATGTTCTGATTCCCCGTTTGTTCATCAACTGTCGATCGCTTTCTTTCTAGATCGACGTTATGCATGGAGATATGTTCATAAAAAGTTATGAATCTCTTTTTTGGTCGTTGGTTTCGTCAACATGTTTGAGTCTTGTCTGATTTCATCATTTGAGAAATCTTCCTAACGATTCACATTTAGGATGTTCTGATTCCCCGTTTGTTCATCAACTGTCGATCGCTTTCTTTCTAGATCGACGTTATGCATGGAGATATGTTCATAAAAAGTTATGAATCTCTTTTTTGGTCGTTGGTTTCGTCAACATGTTTGAGTCTTGTCTGATTTCATTATTTGAGAAATCTTCCTAACGATTCACATTTAGGATGTTCTGATTCCCCGTTTGTTCATCAACTGTCGATCGCTTTCTTTCTAGATCGACGTTATGCATGGAGATATGTTCATAAAAAGTTATGAATCTCTTTTTTGGTCGTTGGTTTCGTCAACATGTTTGAGTCTTGTCTGATTTCATCATTTGAGAAATCTTCCTAACGATTCACATTTAGGATGTTCTGATTCCCCGTTTGTTCATCAACTGTCGATCGCTTTCTTTCTAGATCGACGTTATGCATGGAGATATGTTCATAAAAAGTTATGAATCTCTTTTTTGGTCGTTGGTTTCGTCAACATGTTTGAGTCTTGTCTGATTTCATCATTTGAAAAATCTTCCTAACGATTCACATTTAGGATGTTCTGATTCCCCGTTTGTTCATCAACTGTCGATCGCTTTCTTTCTAGATCGACGTTATGCATGGAGATATGTTCATAAAAAGTTATGAATCTCTTTTTTGGTCGTTGGTTTCGTCAACATGTTTGAGTCTTGTCTGATTTCATCATTTGAGAAATCTTCCTAACGATTCACATTTAGGATGTTCTGATTCCCCGTTTGTTCATCAACTGTCGATCGCTTTCTTTCTAGATCGACGTTATGCATGGAGATATGTTCATAAAAAGTTATGAATCTCTTTTTTGGTCGTTGGTTTCGTCAACATGTTTGAGTCTTGTCTGATTTCATCATTTGAAAAATCTTCCTAACGATTCACATTTAGGATGTTCTGATTCCCCGTTTGTTCATCAACTGTCGATCGCTTTCTTTCTAGATCGACGTTATGCATGGAGATATGTTCATAAAAAGTTATGAATCTCTTTTTTGGTCGTTGGTTTCGTCAACATGTTTGAGTCTTGTCTGATTTCATCATTTGAGAAATCTTCCTAACGATTCACATTTAGGATGTTCTGATTCCCCGTTTGTTCATCAACTGTCGATCGCTTTCTTTCTAGATCGACGTTATGCATGGAGATATGTTCATAAAAAGTTATGAATCTCTTTTTTGGTCGTTGGTTTCGTCAACATGTTTGAGTCTTGTCTGATTTCATTATTTGAGAAATCTTCCTAACGATTCACATTTAGGATGTTCTGATTCCCCGTTTGTTCATCAACTGTCGATCGCTTTCTTTCTAGATCGACGTTATGCATGGAGATATGTTCATAAAAAGTTATGAATCTCTTTTTTGGTCGTTGGTTTCGTCAACATGTTTGAGTCTTGTCTGATTTCATCATTTGAGAAATCTTCCTAACGATTCACATTTAGGATGTTCTGATTCCCCGTTTGTTCATCAACTGTCGATCGCTTTCTTTCTAGATCGACGTTATGCATGGAGATATGTTAAGAAAGTTATGAATCTCTTTTTTGGTCGTTGGTTTCGGCAGGATACCTCAAGTTACCTAAAAGGTTTTAATTGATGACACTTGAATGTGAATCGCTGCTTGAATGGTCTGTCGATCTTTCTCAGGTCGTTCAGATTTCCAGATCAGTTGTATCTCTTTTTTCGATTGTTGGTTACACCAAGACTCTGAAAGTTACTTATATGATATTACTTGAAGAAACGTGAATGTGAATCGCTGCTTGAATGTACCTCGTTTTTCTGTTGTTAGTTGAATCAAGAAACCTTGAAAATGACTCGAGTAAAAAGGTTTTTAGTCAATCTAAATGAACAAACCGTCGATTGCTTCTTTTCTCGATCGACGATGAACATGAAGTTGCCTATATGAAGTTACTTTATGAAACTTGAATGATATCTCTTTTTCGTTTGATGGTTACGTCAAGAGATCAGGCGAGTATGAACAATCACATCTAAGATCTTCTTCGTCGATATGATAGTTCCGAAGTCATAAACAGTCTTGGTTTATCTCAGTAGATTTACTTGTACCTCGTACTTTCGATCGTTAGTTTCGTCAAGATAATTCAATTTGAATTTTGTCATTGAAAATGTCTTGTCCCATATGCTGAGCTTCATTTGTAGCGCAGCCATGGCCAGGTGTAACGTGAACGAGAAAATTACATGTGCATGTGGGAAACAGTTTTCTTTGAAGAACAGAGCTCGACATAACAAATCAAAGAAGCATCTGAACTGGGAGAACCGTCGCGAATTAGGTTCTAAGCCACCTACAGGAGTGAAACACAAAGACAAGAAGGATTGTGGTCGTGGTTACTGTTTTATTGTTCTTGGACACGATCTATGAAGTACCCACTTAGCAAAGGTTCTTGGAAATCATCTATGAAGTATCCACTTTGCAAGAAGATCTGGAGAAGAGAGCCTGAGATAACAGGACTAGCGATTGGAAACGAATTTTTGATCGACCACACGTCTCGCTGTCAAGCACTTATTAAAACGAAGAAAAAGATGAGTTTGACAGCCTTTAGAGAGTTGCTGAAATCACTGTGGATACGTCAACCCGACAGCTTGAAACGATGTAAGAACGTCAGGGTATCGGTTAGACGGATCACTAATCAAGACAAGTTTGCAATGGTCAGATGATTTCCTTTATCAGATACGTCGACTTTGTATCGTGCTGCGAAGTACGCTTCCAGCAACAAAACAATCGACTACAATCAACCGATTGCAAATACGATCACTAACCGTTCTCTCTTCGAGTCAGCCTTCGAATATTACCGGGATCAAATTGTGCAGAATTGGCATAAACAGTTGGTTCAACTAATTAAAGATCAACCTGCTGATAAAATATTGTGGATCCACGACACTCGAGGAAACAATGGCCAAGTGTAGTATAGTAGACATTATGGAGAACAGAGGCCTAGCTTTTGTCATCTCTGGTGACGGACCAGAAAGCGTGCCTGACACAGTTAGACCTTTGATTGTGTTCGACTACAGCAGGGAAACGTCGAATTGTGTGAACTTATCGCTTATCAGTGCTTGTACAGTTTTGAATCATCGTCCAAAAGTGATCGTGTTCTCACGTTTCCTACCAATTGCTTTTAATGCTACATGCATTGAGCCTCTCTATGACATTTATACACTTCGCATCACCAACAGAATCCTTAATTTGGTCAAGTTTACGGAGAAAGCAGACTAGTTAGACTCATATCTTTTCGTTGTTTGAACAACAAGATGCAAACTTGTATCTTCATGTTATGTTAATAAAAACCCAAACAAGTAAACTGTCTTGATTTCACTTATTCCTAAGACCTGATTCACATTGCAGTGACAGATAAGAAAAGTTCATAGAAAGAGGCAGCTTGGACATTGGCTGGCTACATATCCCAATGTTATACTGTCTTTTTCGAAGAACTCCTTTTCTCATGACTGGAGTTGTTGGTCAGATTGTCAAAACTACGTTGCAATATAAATTTATTTTGTCTTCCTCGCTGCCCACGGAGTAGAGTTTGTTTTTAGTTCATTGCTCCCCCACCTGGCTCTCTATTGGAATTCGTCCCTCAACTCAGGCATGTTTAGTAGTGCGATTTTTAAGATTTGGGAATCATCAGATAAGTTTAAAAGTTTAGGAGTTTTAGTTTGATTCATGTTACGCATTTAACTAAATCAAAGTTCTAGTTTCTAAAAACGCTGATGCATAACAAACTACTCTCCTCTTTCCACTCAACGCTGTGAGTAAAGTGCAGCCATCGACTGTGATCGGAAGGATCGTTCGAACAGCGATGTTGGCAAATAATAACCATTGAGATGATATCAAACCTGTTTGTTCGTGAATGTACAATAAAAAATGAAAAGCTTAAACGTCTTCGGTGTTAAGTTGTTGTTCAAAGGGTTCAACTTTTACTGACTCATAGGACATTTTTATAGAAAGAGAGAGCAAAGACATTTGCTAAATATCTCAGTGTCGCACTCTCTCTTTCGAAGAACTCCTTTCTCATGTCTGGAGTTCGTGGGACTTCGTGAACGTTGGATAAACATACACAAGTCATAGGATTCAGTAACGCAAAGACATGATTACATTTCAAACTAATTTTATTTTGATAAATGAAAGGTTTATAAAATCTAAATATGGCTGTTCTGGCGCTCTTCAAACTCCACCTGGAGTGCCCATTCTGTAATCGTCAGATTCCTCAAGATCGTCGATTTCTGCATCCCAATCTTCTGTCATACAGACATAAACGTCTGAGTTGGACCTAATCACCACACGTTTAGATATCTCTTCTCCCCAATCCTCAGTCATACAGACATATTTGTCTGACGACGACTTGGCTACAAATCGTTTAGTCTGAATAACCTCGTTGTCCCAGTCTTAATACATACACACATAACGGTACGACATGGTTCTGAAAAACAAAAGAAATATTTTGTTTAGAAGCAGTTTCATCGTACGACTCGTAGCGAAAAATTCAATTTACATTCTCGATCAATCAATCTGAAGAAACATTGACTTAAAGTGTTACCTTAATTTGCTGATGTAAGAACTGTAGAACAGTATTATTGATGAAGTTGTTGAAGCTACGGCTACTCAGTTGAAATGCTAGATGTAAAATGACTCAAGAACACCAAGAACAGACTTTTATACCGCTACAGGCGGACTAGCCTACAGGCCGACCAGCCTACAGGCGGACTAGCCTTCACTTGCCTAGAACTAATTGTATTGTTGGGTTTTTATAACAATATGGGGCGACAAAGCTATAGCGAATGTTTGCGAATATCAAGCTAGTTATAGATTAGACAAGACAAATCAAGACAAAGCAGAAATTGGTTTCAACAGGTTTAATTAACGATCTTTTATGAAACAACTATCAATATGTACAACAGAATTCATGTTGCATACATTTGAAGTCAACACTTCTGAATTGTCGACACTCATTTTACATAAACTCCGATAGATCAGGATACAAATTGTTCATCTTTACTTTCCAGCCAGAATTAACATTGTTCACTTTCTTAAGCGTGGCTGTCGACGAAGTCACGATGGGATTTCTCACTGTCAACTTGATGTCTCCTTTTTTCCGTACATCGAACATTGTTCAGTCTCGCACTCTTTGACTGTGGCCTTCTCCAAACTCGTCCTCAACGAGCGCAGAATTCTGTCAAAGCTTTCTCGATCTGTCGTCGTTCCATGTTACTTTCCACCAAGTCATTGCTAACAGGTTCCACTGCGATCTTTTTAGCTGAGTTACCCATGTCTAGCTTCTTCGGTGAAGATCTGAATCAGAATGACTTTTTTTTCACACACAATCAGCTTATGTACTCTGTAACTGGCGGGAAACTAGAGACCAATCATGCATCACTTACAAGACATTTTTTAGAACAAGTAAAGAAGGAAACAAACAAACAAATTACAATTTAAACATTTTTATTATATGCAATCAAGGAGCTCTTCTAACCAAAGTATGTCCAACTTGATCATTTGAAAGAATTTCAAAGATTCGCCATCTGTCGACACTCAGTGTATTTGGTCCAGTATTAGGCTTGCGATTTGCAAATCAAATCACAGTCGGAATCTTCTCCAAAACCTTGCTGACACTGTGATACTTGCTTGAGAACACCCGGCCGTTTTTTAAGTTTTCAATGATGCTGTAATTGATGTGACCGACCCTTTGTCTGGAAAAAATCAAACACAACATATTTCTGATCTTGGATAACCATTGCTATGTCTTGGCTGCGACCATTCTCAAGTTTGATTCCATCCAGATTCACGAATTCACGAACCACTCACCAAGAAAAGACTTGCCAGTATTCCCTTCACTGTCAAAAAACCACCACACTGTCCTACTGTCGTCGTAACGTTCGACAAGCTCGACAGCAGTTTTTTGCCACCAACGAAATTTGGTCGACATTGCAATTTCAAATCTTGATTCTGCTTGTTCTCTTTGTTGAAAATTTGCTCAAACACTCGTCGTTCTGATGTTGGAATTTGTGATGGTACTACGTCGCTCCAGTCCAGTTTGTATAACCCACTGACTTCTCTGGCGTAATGATGAGCCTTCCAGCGCGTACTAGCCAAAGTCGTATGGAAACCTTGAACAAATGCTCGCACGTCATCTTTTGTAACAGATTTCATGTCCTCCTTCAAACTCACTGACAGTTGAACTTGGTCGACCTGTTTGACATCTAAAGTTTGGAGAAAGTTTCTGAATTCCTCAACAGTCTGTTTGTCTTTCATCCTGATCACACAACGAGTCTGCGAACTGATTGCAGCTGCTCCGAACGGTCGACTGTATGCTGATTCATTCATCATCTCCCACTCGTTGCCAACAGCAAAACTGTCTATGCGTTTACAATGCTTTCTAAAAGCAGCACAAATTTGATACTTGACGTTTCTCTCAAAGTAGCGATCTCCGTGTTTAGTCTTTCGAGCTGTGTTGTTCTTCCACGAACAGTAGAAAAATGAGCCTTGTTTATTAGATTTAGAATCAGCACCACCATCATTTTTTGTCGAAGACATCGATGCTCGGTGTCGAGCTGATTTCAAGTGTTTTGTTCTGTTTTTTTTTTCATAAAGTTTGCACCACATTCACAAGCAACGATTGTGAGTTTGTTTAGGGCTGACATTTTTGCGACTGTACACGAACACGACAAATTCAAGAATGAACTTGTATCACAACAATCCTTCACTTTTTCCAAAATTGAAAATATGTTCAGACTTATAAATGCTTCTGCTTGTTTTGTTTTTCTCCCCTCCGCATTCAATCGGGCTTGGGACCGACAACAGCTTCATCAGACACTGTTGGCTGCGTTAGAGAAAAACAAGACATCTCTTATTTTTCCCCACGTTCAGCGCGGCATTTTGGCTGAACGTGAAAAGCTGTCGATCTGGTGACTGATCACATTTCTTGTTTGCAACTGAATCTCTCTGTCTTCTCAGACTCTTCTCGAGCTAGAGCCTGTCGAGACTAAGACATTCAATTAACAAACGAGCTTCACAATCAGCCACCTGGTCGAAAGCATTTACATAAGACAGCTTCGACGTACATTTCTTCTAGCAAGCTAAGAAGCAGTAACGTCGTAGCTTCTCCTAAATGCAGAGTCAAACGTCCGAAGTACATTACGGTCCGTTTGCTCAAGTATCATCACTCGACAGTCAATTCTCTTCTCTAGGAAGAGCAGCACTGTAGAGTTGATGCATCCTACAGATCTGTTTCATATTGTCTGAACAACAAGCACTTCTCATTGAGAGCAGCTTTGTCGAGCGACAAAGTTAGGCCGGGATACGTCCAGTCATGCAGAAAGACAGCGCACCATCTTTCATAATAACATCAAAAACAACGATCATTTCTTCTAACAAAGTTAGAAGCAGCACCGTGTTTTGAGCCTACCAAGCAGAGTCAAACGTCCGAGGTACATTACGGTCCGTTTGCTCATTATCGTCGCTCGATCGACCACTTCTTTGATTTACAAAGCAGAATCGCCGAGCTGATGAGTCCTAACATGCATGAATCGAACTCCAGTGTTCGTTCAATATCATAGCACAACGATCAATTCTCTTAGCAAGTAAGAGCAGCACCGTTGAGCTGATGAAACTAACACAGTCCTGTCGTGGCGGAAGACACCTTCTAGAAGAAAAGCTGTCATTCCAAAATAGCAGAGCTCTACAATCATTTCTTCTTGTTCAGAAGCAGAATTGCAGAGCCTTGCAAAGCAGAGACGATCGTTCGATGTACATTACGGGTGCCCGATCGCTCATCTAACATCGCTGAACGAGCATTTCTCTTTTTATGAAAGAGCAGCAACGTTCAGCTGACGTGTCCTACTTGGTCAAAACTTGATCACAAAAGTATCGGACAAGCTTGGGCAAGCTTAACTGACAATTGTCGATCGATGGAATGATAACTTGTTACCACTCCGGCACCTGCATTCGCAAGTCCGCTCGATTTACTCTTCAAGTAAAGAACAGAACAACTGCAAGGCTCTCTTTTGCCAACCACAAGGATTGACCAAAGAGTAGTCGATACTCTCGACAGCTGAGATACACTCGAAGCATTGAGAGTCGTCAGATCGACCAGCGAGTCAGTGTCATTGTATAGCCAGAAGAAAATAATTCGTGCTGGTCGGGGGGACGGTCGGTCACACGTTCTTCTGTTCGTGTTTAGGAGGAGGCCGACCCGCCCTCCAGCAGTACGCATATGTATGACACCTCTCACTTCTGGTGGACCCCTTGCAATTGCCGAACGCATTAAGACGTTCTCGAAAGGATCGAGAAGTCAAAGTAGCCAAAGTGATGACAGTTACCAGTCATCGACCGAAATTCTCAGTGAGAACCTCGGACAGCTCAATCTGCCTTGAACAATTTTTTGAGAGCATGGTAGCTCTTGCTCTTAGCAGTCAGTCCAAAAAATTGTGGCAGAGAGAGACAGAATATTGCGTGCAAGAGTTTATTTACCCCATCATGTAATGCATTATTCGGTCAGTCAATCAGAATCGAGGGATGCAATGCATTATTAAATCAGCCAATCAGAATTGAGGGATGCATTTTTTTGTAATGCAACTTGTAAGACAGCCTATCTTGCGAAAATGATAAACTGATACCAGGCTAGCTGTACTGACAAAAATGCTCTAACTGACAGAAAATGCTGTTCTTGATAAATCGAGTCAGACAGTAAGACACCACATCATACTATCTTACAGGATGACTTGTTTTTGCAAAAATGATAAACTGATACTTGGAGAGTCGAACTGACAGAAAATGCTCTGACAAAAAATGCTGTTTCTGATAAATTGAGGAATAGCAAGTAAGACAGTAAGCTACCATATCAAAGTATCGTACTTGATGACATGTTTTGTAAAAATGATAAACTGATACTTGGAAGGTCGAACTGACAGAAAATGCTCTTACTGACAAAAATGCTGTTTCTGATAAATTGAGGAATAGTAAGTAAGACAGTAAGACACCACATCATACTATCTTACTTCATGTATCGTTTTTGCAAAAATGATAAACTGATACTTGATGGACCGAACTGACAGAAAAATGCTCTTACTGACACGTCATACTGTCATTCTTCTTGTATTGTTTGTGTAAAAAATGATAAACCGATACTTGGTGGGTCGAACTGACAAAAAGATGCTTTTACTGACAAAAAAATGCTGTTTCAGATAAATTGAGGAACATCGAGTAAGATAGTAAGACACCACAGTAAGATAGTAAGACACCACATCATACTATCTTACTTGACAATCTCGTTCATCATCGACAGAAAAAACACTTTGGGTAAGATAGGCTGTCTTACTAGAATAGCGATGCATATCATCGAAGCTCAACTAACTGTTTGAACTTAGTGACATGTATGCAGTACTGTTTGTCGGAACGTTGATCTGTTAAATAGGAACAGACGTTTGATTGTCGATGGTCGCATCTTGTAGTCCTGGTTTGTCGTACCCCCTTTATCTTTTCCACCGAGTTCTTTTACAAGACGAACGACAAGAGCGCATTTTGAATTCAGACCTATCTTGTGAAAATGATCAACCGACACTAGGCTGGCTGTACTGACAAAAAATGCTCTTGCTGACAAAAAGCTACCACTGATAAATTGAGGAATATCGAGTAGGTCTGAATTGAAAATGCGCTTTTGTCGTTCGTTTTGTAAACGAACTCTGTCGGAGCAACAGGTTGCGACCATCGAGAATTAAAAGTATGTTGCTATTAGTGAAAATTTTGATGGAATAACGACAATGGCACTTCATTGACGAGGATGCAATATAGCCTGTGTGCCCGCCTAAGCTAGATAACAGTCGCTAATCAGGTTCGAAGGAGGCACAGAACCTTCACGTTTTACACTGTTATGCTCTCGGCAGTCCATGCCTAAGTCGTATGATCATCACTGCGGACTTTCCCTTAGTGTCCTAACCGCAGCCCGTCACAGACACTAAGAGTTGAGCTAACGCCACCAAGTTTCGCCTCGCGGTTTCATATGTTTACAGTCCAAAAAGCTAGTGTAACTTGTAGTTCAAGTTAGATTCACGTATGGTAACGTTTCATTTCACAGTAAGGTAACAAACTTTAGTCTGTCGATGAGCGCAACCTGTACTTGTTTGCAGATTGCGTCCATCGATAGGCAAAGGCTTGTTACTGTACGAGAAACCAAATTCATTTTCATGCGATTGAACGACAAACTCATTTTAACTTTCAGACTTGTAGGTTGGGACTACAGGTTGCGACCATCGACAATTAAAAGTATGTTACCATCTGTTAAATCAAACTTGAGACTACAGGTTGCGACCATCGTGAGGGAAAAGTATGTTCCTATATGACAAACTGATTTTTATTCAGACTGGCTGATTGTTTTATTCATCGACAGACGAAAGTTTGTGGTAGTATGAGACATCAAGATTTTACTCCAGATCTATCATACCTATACATCGTATGCAGTGGGCTCATTCGCAAGTGAAAGAACGACACTGCACAAAATGAAACTCTGAACAGATCGTATTCAGATACTTAAGTTGGATGATTAGGTTGTGGGCATCGAGGAGAAAGAAGTATTTTGATGTTATGAGAAATCCAGATTTTTGGTCCAGATTTATCATAACTATACATCGCATGCAATGTGCTCGTTCATCGGTCAGCAATTGAACGACACATTGTGCGACAAAAATCGAACTGGAAACTACAGTTCAAGTGGCTTTTTCAAGATTTTGGGATCGAACTGTTTTGCAGTCACAAAAAAGAAAACACCCTGTCAATAACACTTGGCTGCTTCTACGAGCCTTCACATTCATACATCATCATTTACTATTTCACTCTCTCCCACCATCGTGAAAAAATATGCAAACAATATTCAAATAAACAAATCACAATATCTCTGAGTCTTTGCAATCACAAACACCCTGTAAACGTCACTTTCTCTGAGAGGATAACAAGTAGAACATGACATCGAGATGATTAAAGCAATCTTGATCATTTTATCATATAGAAAACGATGTGTCGTGAGATGTTCTGTGGAGGTAGGCTTCTGTCGCTACTTTGCCTGATCTGAAAACAAATTAGAACAGAGCATATAACTTTTGCAACAACAGGTACATGCATTTAGCCTTTCACATTGTTTTGTCTCGTCAGAAGATCAGAAATTAAAATGATAAACTGCGAATTTGAACGTGTGCAACCGACAGTTTTTGTATGAAACACTATAAATTCTGTACTGGCAAACTTCTACTTTCTCGTTCCAAGGCGTTAACCCATCGGGTTCTCATTTTTTTATTGTTTGTGGTGTCTGCTATGAATCTTATCATATTATACTCTCTTTTTTCTTCTTAACTGTTTGACAAGGCTGTGTTTTCTGATTTTGGCAATTTCTGATAAGCATATTTCAACTTTTTACTAGTAGATAGTTTAGAACTGCCAGATACCTTCAGGATCTGTAGATTCTTGCAAATCTCTTATTAACAGCTTTTGTTCAGTTCAGCTTGATTTTGTCTGTATGACATCGTTATTCTTCATCTGAAGAAATATCGAAACTTTGCGAATACCATATAGCAAGTAAATGAAAACTTGCTACCTTGCAGTGTGTGAAATTACTCTAACGTTACGATTCATGAAAATGATTTGAATCCGCCAATCTATGTGAACTCGCAGGCTACATTCACTTAATTAATAGTGCAGCTTCGTGCTTTTAATGTTATCTGTCACTGATTTTGTCTGATATTTCAACAACTGAAAAGAGCTGCGCTCATAAATTGCTACTTTTGTCGTATTGTGTGACAATCTAACAATTAGCTCTTTTTACAGTTTTTAAGTACCTGATTTTATGTAACATTTGTTCATCAGCTTCTGCTCATTTCAGCTTCATCATGGTAGCAGAGCATTGGCATACAACATCTGAAAAAATATGAAAACTTGAGGTTGTTTAAAGATAACTGATAGTAGCCTGGAGAACAGTGTCAGTGAAAAAAAATATCAGCAACTTGCTTTGCATGATGTGCCTAGTAGTAACAGTTTAGTGACAACGTACTTAATTGAAAAATCGCTTTTTGTTTGAAAGAGCGATTCAAGTCGTTCACTTGGCAAATGAGTGCAGATGTGATCCAAAAGTTTCCAGACATTCGGCTTCCTAATAAATTGAGATCACAAGCAGATTTCTAAATTTGCTACCTACAAAACTAATCTTACCTTCAGCGACTCAGTTTGAAGCTTTCATTCAAACACAAATCTGCAACTGGATCTTATCAAACATGACCTGCACAAGACAGTCTGAAAAAGTGAAAAAGATGAAAGTGAAAGTCAGAAAACAAGGCAACCTGGAAGTTGTGAACGTTGTTACATACTGTACTTGTTCATGGACTAGCCAGAAGATGATTTCAAACAGTACTAGTCTGCAGCATTTATGAGTTGATTTATAAAAGTAAACAGATTGAACAGCAAAAAAGGACATGATATATTTGTTATACTAAGTCATATTAAACTGTGTGCAGTTAAACAAATAACTTCTTCTAAAACATTTTGTACCTTCAGAATGCTGTTTTATCAAACATGACTGTGTGCATCAGCTTCCAATCATCCCAGCATTGTCTTGTCTACTTAACATTGTTCAAAAATCTGAAAAAAAGTCGAAACTTAGAGTGACATGTAAACAGAATCTGAGTTCAGGCAGTTAAAACTATAGTGATTATAACATCAAAAGTGCTGTGATATAGATTGGTTTATACATGAAACTGAGAACTTGCAATTGTACGAGCAAATTACACTTTATCAGTACGCCTGTAAAAGTGATCGGTTACTAAAATACAATTGATAGCATTGATTTGTGCTATTAACTCCCTGTTATGATAATAAACCAGTTGCAATGTCAATATTTTGTGGTGGATACTATATAGGAAATCTTGAGACATATCATATTTGTGGATCACTTACTGGGTCGATTCACCCAGGGTCGGGTAGGTAGAACCTTTACCGACCAAAAATGAGTCAATAAGAAAAGATGTGATTCGAAAGTTAATAGACATTGGTCTTTGTGAGAAATGAGTGTCTCAGACAGATTGCTGAATGTGCAGCCTGCATAGCTACAGCTTACCTACAACGACTTCAGATTGAAACTGACATCACAAACATGTCTGCAAATCTATCCCAGTCAAATTCATTTTTTGAAGCATTCAAGCTGGAAGCTTTCAATTTTGCTCTGAAAGAAAACAATAACACTTTTTTGGAACCAACCAAAAGATGATTTTTGATTGAACGTTTATTTCTATATGCAAAAGTAAACATCATGAAACAACTTAAAATAAAATAAGCTCTATTCAGTGCTCTTTAGCTGTGTTTACAATGTTCTACTAGCCTCTTTGACTAGCCAGTTTTATGATAAAATTGCTCGCTAACTTGTTTGTAAAATTTTGTGAGGCTATAAAAATAAAAGCATCTTACTAGTTCATCTTGTCTGCTTGTTTATATCAGCAACACAGCCATTGTGACATACTGCCAGTATTCAAGCTCCTCAGCTTCATAGTAAAATCATGTCGATTCAGCACCTGAAATGTTGCACAAACCGTTTTTTAAATCCTAGTCGATCATAGTAAAGTAAACTGTTTATCTTACCATCAAAAGATTTTTACTTAACATGGTAGTTAAGAATCGATGCACTTTCGGTGCTTTGATGTATCTACGTTACTAGCGTTTACATTAAACGTTAGGATCCTGATTTGTAAGTGCAGATTGTATAATTGTTATTGTTAGAAAATCCTGCTAAAGCTAGTTTTGAAAAAAAGATCATACAGACTGTTAACGTTTACCTACTGGTAGAAGCTTGTACTTGTCTTCAAATGCAGACATTCAGCTCTCATCTTAGTAGCCAAGTATTCCAACATTGAGTCACCATGTCAATTCACAACCTGAAATGTTGCAGAAAACTTTAAGTTTTCAATTTTCTGACTGTTCTCCAACACAACAGTCTCAAAGTACAAACATGACGATTCAGCATTTGAAATTTTAAAGAAATCTATCAAGTTTACTGTCAATATTCATTGTAAAACTGATTAAACAACTTAGAAAAATACATGTGGTCTTTGGTGGCTAGCAAAATGTGTACACTACGACAGTTTCGGTGTTTGCGAGTAAAAGTGCTAGAATGTTTAAATACTAACGTGTTACCAGCTCAGATTTTCTGTTGTTTTTCTTATCTCAACATCATAGTCAATGACATCCTGTCCAACTTCAATCACAACAGCTTTCTAGCACAACCATGTCAAATCAGCATCTGAAATGTTGTAGAAATTCATCAAAACTTTTAGTCAGTACTTACAGAACAAATAGTTTTCTCAGCATATTTTTTTTGTTTAACTAATTATGACATTTGAGATTAACTGCACGTTCAGTACATTGAAAGAACCTATATTGTGTGATAATATCTAGTCTGCTTAACACTGAACGCTATAACACCGATCTGTAAGTGCAGATTGCACGATCGCTATTATTTGAAAACTAGCTTTGAAAAAACGATCAGGTAAAAAATTGAACACACATTTACATATACTTGTTGGTCGATTTACATATACTTGTTGGTCGAACCTTTCGCTTGTTTTCAATCACAGACAATCATCTCTCCTTCTAGTAGCCAAACATTCCACAACATCAAGCAACCTGAAAAAAATGAATCAACCATAATCAGATCTGTCGAACTAATTTTGATGTCGAGCTTCGACAAATATTCAGTTGTCGTTGAAATCCAAAAGCACGCAAAAACATTCTTTAACAAATCCAGAGCTTCAATCTTCGTGAATGTGTTACTGAAAAAATATTTTCAACGATCCATGATAGTCTGAGTACGACCAGAATCAAAAGCGCATGTAAAGCGTACGAAACACGTACAGCTGTCGTCCTAAATCAATGAAAAAAAATTTCTTTAAAAAATCTAGAGCTTCAAACATCGAACTAGAACACTGAGATTGCTTAGGCTTCGTTGAAATTATTTCTGAAAAGATATTTTCAACGATTGCCGAGAGTCTGAGATCGGTCCGCGCAAAACGTAGATCTATGCAGAACGTTAGGGACTGAACGTCCAAAAAACAGAAAATCAGTGAAAATATCTTCAAAAATTCGCCAGCAAGTCATTTTTTGAGCTAGACCTGCGAAACAGGTAGATCTATTCCTTTTGCTCAGAAAAATTTGATCTACACGATGGCAGTGGTTTCAGAATTTTCGCAGACTCACGGCAGATTTTTAAAGTCAAAACTAACGAAAATGCCTCGACAGAAAATTGAAATTCGGGTCTAGTAATATGAAGGATGTGTTTTCTGAATGATTTCAACCAACAATTTCACAAACAGGCCGAGAACAGCTTCAATACAGAGCGAAATCTATTTTTTTCCAAGATGGCCGCCATAACGAACGTCTGCTTGTTAACAGAAAAAGCTCGGATTTCACAAAAAAAAATGCGACTCTCCAAGGCCGATGACGTCACGAATCATTTTCAGAAAAGAAGCTGTATGAGCAGCCGTTTGCACAAAAGTAACGTTGTGGCGATAGTCTGAAAAAACGGTATTGTTGAAAATAACACAAACTAGCCTATTCTGTTTATGCAGATGAATAGAAAAGGATTAAACATCGAGGAACCCACCTGTTAGAAGTTTTTACAGCATGAATTTATGTGAAATAGAACGGTAACAGGCGAAAATACACAAACGCGAGTCCTTTTAAGACTCGCAAAATAGGTCTCGAAGTTTCATCTGCCGGTTTTTTTCTACTGCATAAAAACTGATGAAACTTTCCACATTTGTTGCTCTGAGGTAGCGCTACACAGGCATGGTTTTAGTTTCAAAAACTTTTGTCTATATCCTGCAATATCACATAAAGACCGAGACCTGTTTTTCAGTTTTCAAGACCCGACCGGGGAATGAAAAATTGTCATTAAATTTTGATCTTGCAATGCTTCTGAGCTGTTTTGATTGTTAAAAATGGTTGGAAAACGTGTAGTGCACATGAGCAAATGCAACTGATGTGTTTAGAATGAACTATGTTGTAGAAACATGAACAAAACGTCGAAAATTTTCGGAATTGCGGACCAAAATTTGCCGAAAACGTAGTCTCCAAATTTCATCTGTGGAATCGGTTCTTATCAGCCGAATAATTTGAAACTTACACCAGTTGTAGAACTAGTATCACACTATACAAACATGTTGTTAGTTTGATCGAGACTTTTGGATCGAGTCCTAGGCATTTTTTTTAGTTTCACCGACTGGGCAGTTGGAAATTGACATAAGATATTCATCTTAAAATGTTCCTGAGTTGTTCTGATTGTTTAACTAGGTGAGAAAACGCTGAGTGCTGACAAATAAATGCTAACAATGTTTCCTAAGGGAACTGTGGTGTAGAAACACGACAAAAACGTCTTAAAATTTCTGAATTTTGGATCGAAGTTTGCCGAAAACCTAGTCTCCAATTTTTATCTGTGAAAAAGTCACTTGAAACTTTTAGAGATCGTAGAACCAATGTGACTCTACACTAACATCTTCTTAGTTTGACTAAGACTTGTTTTATTGCTGAAAAATAGGATTAAGGTCTAGGCATAAGCAAACTGATCCGAGGTCTAGGCATATTTTTTTTCAGTTTCCGTGAGGCGCTCTGGCAGTTAGAAATTGTCATAAAAAGTTGATACAACCATGTTTCTGATTTGGTTTGATTGTTAAAATAGGAGGGTAAATGTGTTCTCCTAAAAGAATAAATGCAATTAGTGTACTCTTCTTGGGTTATATTGTAGAAACATGAACATAATGTATAAAGTTGTCGGAATTTCGGATCATATTTTGCCGCAAACCTTGACTGTATTTTTTTTCTCTTTAAATCAACAGAATAACTTGAAACAAACAGCGATCGTAGAATGTTAAAGAGCAATAACATGAGGAAGTTGTAGATGAAAAGAGACAAAGCATAAAAACTGTTTAACACATTTTAATTTTCAATTTCATCAATGAGATAATCAATATGTACATCAGAGGCTCCATATTACATACAGTCACTGTACAAAAATTCGCATATGTCTGGGAACAAATTGTTCATCTTCGGTCTCCAACTTGGAGTGTTAATGTTTTTAACTTTTACTAGCTTAGATGTGGATTCTGTCTTCAAGTTGTTTTTTAGTTTACTGTCAACGTAATTGCCAGACCGTGTTTAAATCATCACATAAACAAGCAGACCCATTTAACATTTTATACATTTATTTTACACAACTTGCACCTTAAACGTTTCATTGATAGTTTTAATTATCAGGTTGCTTCTAACATATCAATGCACATTTCTGTTTTTGTAACGAACAAAAGAAATGGCTATAAGTAAAAATATGTTAGACTTTTTGAAATTAAATGGTTAATTTCAATGAAAATCTTAGTTCTACATGTCGATAAAATCACTTTAATTGAGGCATACTTGGCTTCTCACAAAATCTACAACTGAAATTTTGCAAGTTTCTTTCAGTGCTCGGGACCCTTTTCAATAAACAAAATCTGAAAGTTTTGACAATTTTCAGTTAATTCGAGTATACTGAAAAACCTGTCACAACAGCTACACATCAGTGAAACAATGCAAATCTCAGCTAAAAAACACCCCCGGAAATAGGGGGGGGGGGGAGGGTCTTTTAGGAGGTACCCCCCCCCCCCTTTTACCAGCAAAAACTTCTTCCAAAGCCACCATACGTCCCCTATAACCGCCCATGTTAATCTGCCCTCAGAAAAATGTTGTTTTACTGCTAAATACATTTCTTCACTAAAATCTAGGTGTCAATTAGTATTTTCCCTAAAATTCATTTTTGAAATTTTAGCCAGCTTTTGCATTCGCAATGTTAGTGCCCCTTAATCAGTACAATAGAGAATGTGATTAACTTCTAAACCGTGGTGTAGACAATGATGAATTTGTATTCGTAGCCCATATTAAAAATAACAACTAAAGTCCTAGATGCTTTTCTTTAAAATTGTAAAACATTCTCCATAACACCGCATTTTGGTAATGTACTTGATGCATCTTTATTTTAAGTAAAGTTTGTTAGATGGACCAAACAAAAGTTTAAAAGTAAAAGGTTGTTTATCATTTCATTTTTAACTTAAATTTTGTTAGGGCGCCCTTATGATTGATAGTATAAGTTATTTGTTTAATTTGAAAATAAACACTAGAAAAATAAAACTAAACAACCCTTATTATAAACCTCTGTATTCAGAACGGCTAAACCGTACGTCTTAAAATTCCGTGAAATTTCCTAGAATTTCAGAAAGACAAAACTGTATTCTTTTCACAGATTTCCTTCCGGTCACAGTAGGCGTGTCACACGAACTTTTGCAACAACGCAGATAAATAACCCCAGTAGAGGAGTACATGTACTTATCTGTGTAGATTTCTGTAAAAAGCAATCATGTCCGAGGGATCGTCACACGGTGTGATGAAGAACGGCTGTAGGTATATTAAAAATCGTGCTTTTAGCTGCTAGCTTTTCACTGTTGGCCTTAAAACAATTACTGTATACATGATAATTCAAAACCGATAATTGCATGGCCAAAAGGTGTAGAAACTGCCTGCTGCAGCGTGATTCCCGGCATGAGAGAAGTTGTTCTTTTAACACGAACTGGAAATGCAATATTTTCAAAGAGGGTTTACTCCGCGTTAGTATTGAGTAAACGGTTAGAACCAGTAAGGATTTTTGCAAACATGCCCTCAATTCATATTATGAATCACGCGAACAGATAAAGGTAAATCTCATGTCATGGAATCCTGCATTGTAACACATGTATGTGACATTGCTTCTTTTTGAGTCTTTTTGTTGATTTAATTCCGCAAATATTTCTAGTCGGGCCGCAAATACACATAAGCGTATTAAAATTAGGCGAACCCACATATTCAAAACGTCGCATTTGATGTATATAGAATATGTTCTTCGTGACTAGCACTCTCAAATCTTTACATCAAAGTTGTTTGCAGCTTATTCTACTGGTTTTGTGCACCTTTGCAACGTAGTTATTACATCTGCATGCTACTGCTTGCTTCTACAGTAAACGCTGGAATTTGTTAATATATCACTAGAGGTTTCATGTTTTACCGCCAAATGCACATAATCGATTGGAATGGATAAATGTTTACTATTTATTTGTATAGATATTGAAAAAAAAACACGAAATATGCATATCAGAAATGGCCACCATCAACAGAAAAAGCCTCCCCACACAGCCAAAAATTAGAGAGGGGAAGAGAGCACAATTATACATGATCAATTTCAAAATAGACGAACACAAAACAATTCCACTGGGGGTTTGAGTTGCGTTAAATACTGGACTTGGCGGTTTTTGCTGTAATATGAATTCCCATTACATTCCATGAACAGGCTCAATCAAACCGAGTCTGCAATGTATGCCGTCTTCTGTGAACTTTAAAGCTTCTGTTCCTTTAATTTTAACGACTGGACTCCAGAAGAATGAATACCTTTATCAGTATATATAATTTCAACTTGCATTTGCCGCATTTCGACTTGTTACAAATTGCCTCGACAAATTTCGTGTTAGTTGCGTAATTTATTCTTACAAATGGTTTTATTAAAACTGATAAAGATTTTCAGAAATTAATGTATAAGTAAATTCTGGTTCTAAGGAAAGCATTTGACGATATAGCGATTCATAATTAATTTCATCATTAATTTTGGAACAACCCTCAACTAATGTGTCATTTAAAAACGACGAACAGTAGAGTGCTGTCCTCAGTCAAACAAACATGTACTCCACGTACTTTGTGATCCTTTGGTTTCTTCTGTTACTGTCACTTTGGAAATGTGCCACCAGCATTCTACTGATCTATGTTCTTACAAAAAAGTTGAATACACGGCTTTCTAAATTCACCGTGAACATTCGATTCTTAAGCATCAATGCTTTGTTTCAAGGCGTAACAGGTTTAGTTAATGTTGCAGTTGGTTTTATTGCCATCTTTATCGGTGTCACAAAGGGAGTATGTTCGGTTCCAATGACTCTGCTTGTCATTGGAATAACACAGGAGTCGTGGCTGACGCTGTGTATTTTCGTGCAAAGATATTTGGCTTTTTCGACGAAGAGGAGGAAGCAGTCACGTCGGAAGATTGCAGTTATGAATCTCATTCTATTGATTCTGTCGACTGCAACGGTTGGTTTTGCAATTCAATGGGAAACAGACTACGAGGACTACGAAATCGTTAGGGCCTGCGTGTCGAATTCATTAGACAACCAGTTGGTGGTGAGGGGATTTATTGCGTATATCAATGGAATTCCTAGTATTTTATCGCTAGTGTTATATATTCGGTTGCGTTGGAAAATATTGAAATTTCAACAAATGAAACTTACAACAGATAAAAACCATCAGTCGATGAAAGATTGCAGTCAACACGGCACGGGTGTAGTAGCTAATGACAAGTTGGTTATACCACCAGAGCACGCAAAATCCCAACGGGCCTCTATCAACCACGCCAAAACAAATGTGAAGCCTGATACGATAATAGCGCAACATCCCAGATCCGGCATTACAATAGAGCTAGCTGTTACCTTAGATGAGCTTTCTAGAAATACTCTTGATCTGTCTAAAGATAATTCTGAACTCAATAGACCTTGCAGTGAGCTCAATTTAACATTTTCCGCAACGGAAGCAGCTTTAGGTCCGTCGGACTGCGACAGTTCGTCCGCCGCACAAAACATGATGTCGAATCTGGGTGATCTTCACAACAAACCAAGGGACTTTAGAGCGACCGATGACAACATCACACCAGGCAACACTCTGTCTAGAACGTCTGATGAGAACAGCACACATGGGTACAATCTATCTAGAGGGATTAATAAGATCAACACACTAGAGGACAATCTGTCTTCAGAAACGGATGAAAACAACACACCGCGGGACAATCTGTCTTCAGAAACGGATGAAAAAAACACACCAGGGGACAATCTGTCTTCAGAAACGGATGAAAACAAAACACCAGGGGACAATCTGTCTACAGAAACTGATGAAAACAACACATCAGGGGACAATCTGTCTAAAGAAACTAATGAAAACAACACACCAAGGGACAATCTTTCTAGAGAAACTGATGAGAGCAACACACCAGAGGACAATCTGTCAAGAGAAATTGATATGATCAACACACCAGTGGACAATCTGTCTAGAGAAACTAATGAAAACAACACATCAGGGAACAATCGGTCTAAGGAAACTGATGAGAACAGCACACATGGGGAAAATCTGTCAAAAGACACGGATATGAACAACACACCAGTGGACAATCTGTCTAGAGAAACTGATGAAAACAACACATCAGGGGACAATCGGTCTAGAGAAACTGTTGAGATCAGCACACATGGGGAACATCTGTCAAAAGACGCGGATATGAACAACACACCAGGGGACATTACGTCCACAGAAATTGATGAAAACAACACACCAGAGGACAATCGGTCTAGAGAAACTGATGAGAACAGCACACCAGACAACAATCTGTCAGAAGATATAAATGAGAACAGTACACCATTTGCTGAATCAAGTTCCAGTATCGAAATACAGCACCAAGTATCGAAGATACATAATTCAGAGGATGACGTTGAACACAATACTAACTTCGTTGAGCGTGTTGACATGAAAACTATGGTTTTAACTTCAACTTTCATGAAAGCACATGTTCAAGCACTGAAAACGATGAAGATGTTTCTTATATTAAATTCATCTTTGCCGATTCAGTATTTTGTAGTATGGCATTTATCATTTGTAATGCCAGAAGGACGAGCCCTTGACTTTATCAATTTTGTCAGTTTCTTGTTGTTATTTTTCAATACGTCTTTGAACATATTTGTAATCGTGAAAAGGTACCGAGTGGTCAAAGATGCCATTGCCGAAGTTCTGCAAAAATTTAAATATAAATCTTAGAACCTTTTCATACAAAAATGTGAAATATGTCACCATGGAAAACTCTAGTAAAGTTAAGTTTAGTAAGGATTTTAAGTAAATTAAACTCAGCATACTAATGCTGTTATTTACTACATTCTATTGAAACAGTCTATATGGATCATGGCACGGGAAAATGTGTATTCGGTCATATGTTTGACATTTTGTTTCTAGATCCAGTTATCTATTATTTTCACATCATAAATTGGAGATTTCGTTACACATTTTGATAACATAATGGTATTTTACAGCGAAAGGCTTAAGAACTAATGTCACATGCTTAACTTTATGACGTCATTTCAAAAATTGACGAAGGTACCTTTTCCCGTGACGCGCCTCGTTTAAAAATTGTTGACACTGTCTAGATTATAGAACAGGGCCTTTAATGGTCACAGAATATTCCCGCATAATGAACACACAAATGTCCTCGCTCAGTGGCAGAAGAATAACAACAATAATACTTGGGACCAGAAACATTACTCTAGAGGAGCTAGTATGCGAATGCTCCAAGGAGACCTTATCAGTCATCATGATATGCGATCGCAAGTGTTAACAATTAAGAAAGCTAAGTGCGCTCAGTTCATATATGGTTTCAAAACTATTAAAGATTCACTCAAACGCTTATATGATATATAAAAAAGAAACTTCGAAAGCCACCAAGCTTGATCAAGAGCAATACTGGAAATGGTGATACTGTCAACGCCGCCTAGCTCCGGGTTTAACGCAACTCAATATAGTAACAAATATAAATATCGTGCTCAACGGCCTTCAAATGGCGTAATTGATAAAGCACTGATTGAATTTACGGGGCGACGTTTTATGCCGCAAAACGGCACAAAAAAAACGTTAATCAGATAATTAAATAGATGAAAATTAAATCTCTGAAAGCAACCGAACGAGACAAATATCAAAATATCACAACAATTTACACATTTGAATGTCTCATCAAAACTTTGAAATGTAAAAATTGCTTTGGTTGTTGTAGTGTTGGAAGTCAGTATAGCTGAGACGAACGATTAAGACCTTATGGTTTTGTGCCTCTGTATGATACAAACCTTTCTATTGCTTTGTGAAGAATTGTTGATTTTTGTTAATAATATTTTTGTTCATAATAATTATTCGAAGTAAATTTATACAAATGTTAACCAAAGGTAGATTGAAAACGTATTTATACAAATGTTAACCAAAGATTGCACATTATTTAAATATCAACCAAAGATTAAAACTGTATAGAAATAACGTCTTCTGCGTAAATATTTTGTTTCGAATTTAATATATAACATTATAATATTACATAAATAAACTGTCAGACATATATTGTGTGTTGAGTCCATGAATGATTTTTTTGTTATAAATTAAACCTCTGCTCTAACTCCGAATATCACCTTCTGTGCTAAGTGTGAAGGCATATTTTAATTTTAAAAAATTAAAAATGATTTCTATGTGATACAATGTATATGCATAGATCTATCAGGATTCAGGAATGGCCACATTCAGAGGACACAGCCTCGCCACAAAGCCAATAAGTAGAGAAAATAAAATGGGCATTAAAATGATCAATTGCAAAATAGACTCCACAAAAAATTAACGAAAATGAGAACCCGAGGGGTTAGGCCTACCGCCTTGGAACGGTGAGAGGCAAAACAATTTGCCACTGGGAGTTTAAACAGGTTAAAGTGTGCTCCAACATCACATCTGCCCCACCAGGTTTTAATATGAACAAACATGTACAAGTTGTCTTTGTGTATCAAATCCATCTAATAAATCACCGCCATTGCGTGTGCCGAAACTATTCCGCAGAAAGATAATCAACATCTATATACCGTTGTAGTCGAAGAATTCAAGATGCCATATTAACAGCATTTATCGATGTATATTTTCAACTAATGAAATTGTGGCAAATGTGCACAGCTCGAATAAATTTTCTTCATATTTTATAAACCTAACACAAACAGTTTTTAGTTATTTCACACGATCATCACGTGCTGAGTATTAAAACAATCCTTTGCGATAATGAACTTCAAGAGTGTTAACTTTGAGACGCAATAGTGTTCCGAAATAAACTATTATCAAATAAACACTCCGTCAATAGACAATAACCACTTTGGTAATTACTTCCAGCTTAAACTGATTGGTAAAATATAATTGGCTTCATATGACTTATTTTGGGGAATGTGAAACAAACATTTATGATCAAGATCAGGAACTCACTTCCGTTGTTGCCTTCATTAAGCCTTTTTCGGTTTACTGCAAAAGTCCCGGCTGTCGTCTGCTAAAACATTTTCAAACTTCGACCAATCCACTAGAAGAGTATGTTTGTCTGGGTGAACTAACTCCAAACAGACATTTACTCTACAATCTAGCATGCAAAAGTACACAAACGCACGCACTCACACGCACGCACACACACGCGCGCACGCACACACGCACGCACTATTAAACATTAGAAGCTAAAAGCATTGTCAACGTCCGTGTCCGCGATTTTTCACTCACCAAAGATATCGTTGGGTATATTCCATACCTCCGTGTCTGTGTCCGCAACGTGGAACGGAGGTATGGAATATACCTAACGATATCTTTGGTGAGTGAAAATCCCGGACACGGATGCGGACACAGACGCGGACACGGATCACGGACACGAACACGGATCACGCATCACGGAACTATGGAATACCGGCCTAATGCTCCTAAAATGCTTAATCTGGGGAGTATTCAGTGTCGGCCATTGTCCGAGTAGGAACACCCGGTTATCTATTTGTGGGTGATTAGCCACTAATTAGTTAGTATAATGCATACGTTTAAGGTTTTAAATTAATCGTGATTAAAATGGCGGTGATCACAAAAAAAGAAAAGTTGGATCAATAGTTTCCGTTATATGGTCCAATTTCCAGCACTAGTAATATTCCAAAGTGGTCTGACAACACTGGATGGTTGCTGGACATAAATGATAGTTTAGATAGAAAATACTTTTATTACTTCTTTTTGTGCGAGTAACAATTCATGAATTAAAGAACAATTTCCATAGTCCATGCAATTCCGGTTTCTAGTTCATCAAAATTTAAAACGGTTTTGTTGCTTATGTTGAATTTCATCTTACGGACAAAACAAGATGAAATACAGATACATAGTACATAGGCAGATTGCCCGCAATTATCATTGATTTTCTCTTTCTGATTGAAAGTTCTTTAAAATTACTCAACATATTGTTGTCAGTATCAAAATACTCATCTGGGTATTGAAAATGGTGTTTGTGATATTTAGCTTTTGTATTTGAATACAAATTCATGTAATGATTTAAGTAATTTGTTGGTCTGGCTATTTTTCTTTGCTGTTCCAAATTAAAATTAACAAAAACTAAACAACACGAAACACTATGCATAATAAAGATACCTCAATAAAACTTATTATTGAGAAGTTTCATTGAACGGCATTTTGCCGTTAGAGAGAGATTGATAATCTTCTTCTTTATCAATGAACGTGCAATGATGAATGAAGACGGCCCTTAACAACATAATGAAAATGCACATAACGTAAAGTTGACAAAACATAATAAATTATGCAAAGAGCTTAATATTAAAGGGCACGGAATTATACAGTTAGCACAAGACAGAACAAATCCAATTATGTACATAATATAAAATGTCACGGCAAAATACAATTTGCACAAGAAATAAACGTTAAATTAAATAAAAAGACAAATCTGAACCTGACTTCACACATAAAAGTTTTTTACAAGGTATAACGATAAAATGACAAAAAAGCTATGCACAGATCACAAAACTTTAATGACAAAACGAACAAATTGTGCACAGAACTTATCACCGCTTACCGTATATACGGAACTATTGTAACTACAAATAAATAAAGAAGTATATACTTTAGTTTCGCATATACGAAATACAAAATTTAAAAAAAAGTTATGTATGCACAGAACAACAAGCGGAAACGATATAACAAACTAAGTCTTATTTTGGATCATAAATGGATTAAAAAATTACAAACGCCTTACCGATTTTTCCAAAAATTATTGGGCATAATCGAAACTTCGCCCGGCGAAAATCCGTTCCCGCTAGGTGGTGCTGTTTTCAAGGACGCGCGCGACGTCATTCGATTAATTTTGTTGCCAGGCAACGCGCAAAGTTGTAATATACATCTAGTTTAAATATCATTTGATTCTGAGAAATTTTTCACATTTTGTACGTTTTCACATGAACCTGTTGAGCCACCTTAAATACGAAAAAGAAAATCGAGGTCGCACGGAAGCAGAACTAATAGAAACATAAAAAATATAGAAAATCACGTATTTGTTGTGTTTTTTATGATCTACATATTATTTTAAAACAATCTGACAGACACCTTATGCAGTCAAGGCTGGCCTCTCTTTCTTTATCAAGTCTGCAGAAACTGGATAAGGAAGCCTACGACATCGTCATAATAACCCATCCATTTTACGAGGTTGCAAGTCTTAGTCATTGTTATACTCGGCATGTTCTCAGGTCACACATTGACTTGGAATCTGACCATCAAAACATTTCCTTAAAATTTCTTTTTTAAATAAATGAATAGATTTTATTGACCTTCCTAGTATATTTCAAGATAAAACAGTTCAATCGTCTGTTCCTAATAATTTTAAAAATACAGAATCGCCTACGGTTTGTTATACAACAAACCAACTAGAAATACAATTTTTAATTACAATAAAATTACCTCTGATTTACAGATCATTGAAAAAACACCAAAATCTTGAGATTGTTCAACTTCTAAATATTGCTATAAGCCTGTCGGTCATATTGTTACCGGTGATCTTAATGTAATCGAAGACTCTAGAATTAGTAATTTAATTTCTAAAGGACCCAAATATAGAATTCCATCCAAAACTGATTTTAATGCATGTCCTGCAGAAATTGCTGAATCTTTAAACTTATTTTGCAATAAATGGTGCAAAAGAGAACACGCTGAGCCTAATGCACTTTCTAACTGGAAAAAACACATATTCAAAATAATTGACACTCGTATATCATTTTATGAAAGAAACGTTTCTTTATTACCACCTCGACCTCGTTTAACTGTCGTCATTTGAAAAAAGGAATTCAATACTATAATAACAGATTTGTATAAACACCTGCTGATAAGGCTTCTAATAATGTAATTATAGTGTGACGGATACACTATATTAATATTCAAACTGAAGAACTGAACAGCACTAATGCTTATATACTGACTTGTTCATCTGAGAGTGATATTGTTACTGCAAACAATCTACAAATTACAAAATTTAGCATCAGTATTGAGCCGAAACAAGACAAAGTACCTACTATGTATTGGTTGCATAAAATGCATAAAACACAGCTAGCTTTATTGCAAACTCTAGTTCTAGCACAACTACTTAATTATCCGTGCTCTTTACATCTTGTCTTACAGCTATAAAAGAACATGTAATTAGGTATTGCGATAAGGTTTTTGGAACTACTGGGAAAATTTTATTTTGGTCGATTAAAAATTCAAATGACGTTTTAAAAATGCTTAAATCAAATCATTTTTAGGCGATCTGTTTGCCTACTTATGATTTCTCAACTTCGCTCCCTCATAATTTAATAAGAGACAAGCTAATCAGCCTCATTGAAAAAACGTTTGCTAGAGAAAATAAAACATTCATCGCTTGTAATGAACATAGAGCATTTTTACAGATGGTTGTTATGATAATTATACTTTATGGACTTGCCAAGACCTAATAGAGTCACTAACTTTCTTACTGGATAACATTTGTATTAGATTCGGTAGCTCTATTTATAAACAAGTAATAGGCATCCCAATGGGTATTAATTGTGCACCCCTTGTTGTTGATCTGTTTTTATACTGTTATGGAAGAGACCTTATATTATCTCTTTCTACCGAACATCAAGATGACATTACTAAGGCTTTTAACAACACCTCGAGGTACCTTGATGATTTATTAAATATAGAAAATAACCATTTTCCATCACTGGTTAATAAGATTTATTCTAAAGAACTACAGTTTAATAAAGCGAACACTTTAAAAAAGAAAGCAAACTTTCTTGATCTAAATCTGTCCATTGAAAATGGTTACGTCACTACTAAAATATATGATAAAAGTGATGATTTTAATTTTAATGTAGTAAATTTCCGTTTTTAGACGGCGATGTTCCTCGTGCCATATCTTACGGGGTTTTTATCTCACAGCTTGTTCGCTTTTCAATAGCTTGCAACAATGTTAATGATTTCAATGAAAGTAATATTTGCATAACAGAAAAAAACTTTTAAAACAAGATTATCGATATCACAAAGGAAGGAAACCTGTTTGCATGTTTTATCGCCGATACCCAGATCTTATTCATAAATACAGGTGCAGTTTAAAATCACTATTGCAACAAGGTATTTTACAGCCAATTTTTAACTGAGATTTTATTTATAAACTTAAAAAGATAAAAGGCAACGTTATTTTCTCCCGGTTATTCGTAAAAACCAAAATTTAAATTTAAAAAGAAAGGTTACAAACATGATATTTTACAGCGCTCTGCAGGCCTGGTGATTACCCCAAATACAGTTAATCAGTATGCTTACCTCTTTGGTTGCACGACGGCGACAGGGGTTTATGAGTTTATAAAGGTTTATGGGGAAATCTTTTCTTAAAAGAACCTAGAAGCTCGATTTGTTTCTTTTATTCCTGTGTCATCGAGTTCTTGCTAATTTTACTCCAGGAGCTCTGTCTGGGTAAGACCATTGATTACCCGCACTTTGGCTTTGCAATGCTATTAGTTTCTTATGTATTATATGTTTGTGTGCCTTTGCATGCAACATTGTTGAGCCGATGGGTGGGTTGGAGTTATTTCACCAAGACAACTTGTACTTGTTTTTTATATCAGAACCTGTTGGGACAAGTTTGAGGTTAGTGCACCCTAGAACCTGGTTTAAAACCCTAATGGCAATTTGATTTGCCACTGACCGTTCCAAGGCGGTAACCCCTCGGGTTCTCAATTTTGTGAATTGTTTGTGGTGTCTTTTTTGAAACTGATCATTTTATTAGCCATGCTCTCTCCCTCTCTCTTCTTGTTGACTGTGTAGGTAGGCTGTTTTTTCTGAATGTGGCAATTCCTGATATGCACATTTCACCTTTTTATGCAAGCAAAATAGAGCTGAAATGATATAACACGATAAACCATGCGCAAAGATAAAGTTGATATTACATATCAGAACTAAAGTTTAAGAGAAATCACATTCAAAACCAAAATGAACAGCGTAACACAGGTTTGGCTTTCCATAACACAAAACACGTTTTCTTTCATTGTGTTGTTTTTGAATGAGCCTGATACCTCAGTCAAACACCTCTTGAGCATTAACTTCTAAATATGTCGAGCTATCATTTTAAATGGTTTCTTGAAAAGTACATTAGCTCCTTTGCAGATTAACTTAAAAGCAACTTCTAATTTGCAACGACTTGCATTATTTATTTAAGCGTTCGATAGATTATATCTAAACTAATTAAATGATCTGTACACAGAATGTGAACAGCATAATGTTATTCTGATGTATGCAGGTTCGGATGGGAATCATCGGTCGGAAGGAACTTTGTTTTTCGGGGGGTATGGGGGCGGGGGCGGGTGTGTAACGAGGCACTTCCAACATTTTACGGATTATTTTATTATAGCAGCGGAAGGATTTGCAGATACTTGTCAGCCCGTGATACGGGTAACACAAGTGATGTAAGATGACCAGCATCGGTAAAAAGGAGAAGAGAAGTACCAGTAAAAATAACAATCTCATATGCAAGAAAATTTATGGAGATTTAGTCAGGACTTTAATCCCAACAGCTACATGTAATTAGTTGAATTTGAGACAAGTTTTAAAACTGTCTCATCACAATCTTTAAACTTTGTGATATTTTCTCCAAAAGGGTTAAGGCAATTTACTTGCACCAGTTATCGTCTAATGCAATGAAATCATGCTTAGTCCACATCATCATAAATATTTTTCAGAAAATTGCAATACTGATACGAAAGCCTAGTGGCATCACAATTTCACTAAAAATCCCACTGGAAACTTCAAACATCATATACAATTACTACAGGATCATACTTTCACTTCATACTTCATGCTTTATACTTCACACGTTATACTTCTTACTTCGCATATTAGACTCTTACTTCATACCTTGCCTATCCATATCGGCGGACTTTTTGCAAAATTCGCTATATCGGGTGTTTCTTTGCGGACCGGCACCGACTGTTCTTAGCTAAAACCAATGTTGGGCGAGTCATTGCGACGATTACGGATAATAGGAATGTTAAGATTAGATTTTCTTAGCTATGCATTGCTCTGTTATTAATTATCAGCGATTGTGTCCGAAATCTCGATGAAACTTGTTAACGAAACACCGACGTGGAGCACAGACCGAGCGTTTCCGGAGTCTTTAAATTTCTTCTATAAAACTATACTAGTCAAATTTTGCTTAGCACCTATAATTTATTTGTACATATATTTTGCTATATGCCATTTATTACTTTTATTTGTTTTAATGCACCAGATAAATAGTAGGTTTATTTTACATACGTTCAGAAAAATTAGAACAGTAAAGAAAAATATTAATCCAAAAAGTCCCTTATTTTCTATTTGCAATCAAACAAAATCGAAGCAACATAAAATAACAATTCAAATGCCCATATGAGTAAAATGATATGGACAATAATATCTAAGGGCCTTAAAAAGAACTTTCATTACAACGACAGAAATCAACATTTTTTTTATTTTTGTCATCCATTTTGCGACAAGGAAATTAAAGGTCAAACACTCTTTTGCAAATATTTGCAAATATCTCATGTATCTCATTTCTCATAAAGGCATTTATATTTGACTATTAGTGTTGCTTGGTTTTCGTCTTTGGTTGCTAATAGAATTTTAAGTATATTCAAGGTCCAATTATTTTTCTTTACAGTTCTTACTTTTCTTAATGTATATATATATAATAAATATACATTAATAACATTGATTTGTGCAAGGTTTTATTGATCCGCATTTTGCCGTTAGAGAGATTTTTCTTTTTAACAATGACAGTTTAATGACAACTACCATAGCACCTTAAAATACTCTGAAAATACAAGCTCCCCTCGATAGTCATTCAATGTTATGTGTACACTTGGGACCTTCTTGATACTTTGCTAAATGATTTCTAGTATAATACAATATAATATGGACTTCAAAATGATATGTGGTTAACTTGGAGCTTAGCAAATTTTGAATTTTATATAATTGGTCCAACTAAAAAACCTGGTTAACGAGCATGATGATATAAATAGGTCTTGCGTGCTCGAGAAGATTAGCGTGTTATTTTGATACATTTTCTATGGACACCTACTATGTAATCAATTATCGCTCGTCTCGTTTTTCCATGTGCCTCTGTTCTTGAAAAAAGCTATTTGCATTAAATTTGTAAATCTTTAATCAGGAACATTAAATAAATCGTCCAGATCGATAGAAATAAAGATACTCTCTTTCTTAATTAAAAAAGTATTAGTAACAGAATTACGAATTATACTTTGTAGGAGTACAATAAAGCGTTCGCGAATCAGTGTTAATATACTGAACCAATTTTGTAACTACACCGGGTCAAGTTACAGTTTTCACGGACGTTTTTATAATATGATGTATAGAGAAAACATATACCAACAGAAAAGCATGATGATTACATAGCATGACTGCAATTAAAATCTGTTTAAGTAGTAACTTTATGGAGTGTGTAAGGTTTAAATCTTAATAATAGTGACCTGAAAATAAAAAATATAGTCGTTTCGGAATGAATTTGTTATAAAATTAGTTCATTTCGCTCTTTTTTCCATGGCTAAATAGACAAATTTTGCTAGGTTAACAATAGATAAATAGATTTGTTAATATTTGGCCATACGCTAATATTTCGGAAGCAACTGTTTACGTAAATCACTGTAGAACGACAGAAATGATAATCTGGTTCTATATATTTGATGCATATTACATTTACTACAGAGATGTTGATTTGTTTCAATATTTCTAGATCTCCCCTCTTCGATTGCTAATTTGTGGGCTGAACATCTAAATCTAGACAAAGCTTTGGGGTAATTGACATGTGAATATTACTAAGATATTATTCATATATTAACAAATATTATAGCTTTCTAGTTTTGAAAATGTATATAGTTCATAGAAACCCCATATCTCAGATCCGTATGACAAAAAAGGTAAAATCATACAATCAAATAATTTCAACGTTTCTGTTACATCAAGAGAAACATTATCAAAGAAAGAATTCAAAGAAAACAATGTTCTAAGGCTTGGTTAGACAGTGCTTGCTGAGCTTAATAAACGTTGCCATTCGAACACAATGTTACACCCAGGTACGTAAATGTTTGAACGTTTTTCAGCAATGAATTGTTAGTTGCATAATTCCCGCTTGCATTCATAAACCATTGGTATTTATTCGAGGTGGGAGTAAAACAGTCACAAAATCAACCACAGCTTTTGTAAGGAAGGTATACCGAAACCGACTAAAACTGTTGAAACATCTTCTGTCAAACAGCCAAGCAATCGCATTCTTGTAGAGTTGCATAAAATTGTTAAAGTTGCTTAAGATTCCGTTTTTTTTATATTAAGAACATAGACACCTTCATTAAAAGAGAATATAATCGCACTGCCAACTTTTAGACATTTTACCCATTAAACCTTGGGAGGCTGTTTTTTCTGAATGTGGCGATTCCTGATATGCATATTTCACCCTTTTGATTAAATGTCACGGTTACCACAACCATGTGAAAAGTTAAATGTTATTTCTTAAAAGAAATGTAAATGATGCATCTTATTATATTTAAAGTTTGAAGAATATATTCCAAATCCACGCCGGGAAATCAAAATAGTACAATTTGTGTAATAAGATTTTTAGTTAAGTGTATTACCATTTCGCTTAGTATCATTAGAACATGAGCTATTTAATATGGGTTAAAAATTGAATTTCGACAAATCACATGGGACGAGACTTGTCTCAACGGATCAATCATCTGGGCGCAACGAAAGTCCGATTTTCTTTTCAAAACACCCTTGATAGATCCATTTGTTTTGTCGACATGTCATATAAGCGTTGGTCAAAGACTGAATTCCGTTAAGGAATTATGTAGATATAGTGGCAGGAGGGAAATCGAATTACTGGTTCCTCAATAATTAATGGATACATGTATATTCCAAAGATTAACACCGTCTTAATTGATAAAATGTTTAAGACATGCAAAACATGCAATGTTTTCACGCCCTGTACGTGCAATGCATCAGAGTAGCTGTCATTGTTTCGTTTCCCAGTTTTGACACGTTACAATTATTGCTATTTGTTGAAGGGTTTTCTTTGCACTGTGGGCAGTAACGCGCTTTAAATCTACGTTTGATCCGTAGGAGACTTATACAGAACGAGAAACACGCATCGGACCTGGAAGAGAACTTAGCCAACTTAAGGGAACCCATCAGTCTCAGAACGCGGCGGAACGGAAAGAGACAAACATGCATTCCTGGTAGATCGCGGTCAGAAACTTAGTCTGCCATGAAGTAGCTGCTTCATAATTCAACGGCCCGTCAAGGATACCGTGATAATCCGTGATGAAACTTAGCATAACCTAACAAACCTTGGAAAGGGAGAAAAAAATTAGCCAAAGTCCCACCACACAATACGTTTATGTAAACGGAGCTGCCGTGGCCGCCATGATCATAGTGAACATCTAGATTGTTCAACAAACATCAAGAAAGGCGGAAAGTTGTGCAACTATGAACCTCGGTCAACCCCCATTAAACAGAAGTGAAATTAAAACATTTTAACAGCTCTAAACAAAAAAAAAACAACTTCAAATGTCCACAATTCATTGTTAATTGATTCCCATACACAATTCATTGTTAATTGATATCCCATACTACTCTGATTTTAATTACAACGTTCTTTTTTCTCTAGAAATCTGTTAGCCAACCAAGCAAGCGACAGACATAGAACATACAGGATGATCCATAATATCTGATACCCTTTTGAAATTTAATTATGTTAACATCATCAAACAAAGGCATACAATTTTTATAAAGTAATTATCTAGAGGCTTCAAAGTTTTGTTTGATATACAACACACCATACTTGAATAAGAAATGCTGTCGGTGTATCCAAATAATATATTTAAGAAATGTTCAATGTGACGTCCATTTTGGTGATAATGACGTCAAGTCTTTTTTTGAAATTTTATGTGGCCAATTAGACTTTTTCTTTGAGGACATTTAAAAGGTAAGGTTTACACACCTAAATAAACATCAGTGCAAGAGCTAAAATCATCAGTTTAACAAGAAATGAGCATTATATATTCATAGATGTGCACATCGGCCAAATTAGACCATTCCAAGAAAAGACGACGTAATAATCACCGAAAATTGACCTCAAATTGAACATTTGTTATAAATATTATTTTGGATATACGGACTGCATTTCCTATGTAAGTATGTTATGCAATATATCAAACAAATTTTTAAAGCCTCTAGATTATTACTATAGGAAAAACCTATACCTTCGTTTGATGATATAAACATTATTAAATTTTAAAAAGGTATCAGATATTATGGATCACCCTGTACCATCCGTCTCCCCAAAAAAGAAAGTTCAAATATGTATACATGTATATACTGCCACCCACAATAATTGCATTCTGCTTGTATTAAAATTAGCATATTGCCATCAATGGGGGTTATTGAGACAGATAACTAAATATACATAAAAATGGTTCATACACTGTTTAAGGCTTCACGAATTTTTGCACCAACTGTTGAAGACCTGGATGAAGAGAATGAAAATTATCCCTAATTTTCTTTAAAATTGTACAGTTGTTCCCCACCAGTCCGAGGTACAAAATAAGAGATTTAAATAGTATCAAATAAAATGAAAGCGAGTTGATCAAGCATTATTCTTTAGTCCACTAAATAGAAATTGATTAATAAATTATACTTTCGTTTGAAGTGCTTGAAGTGCATCTTTCGTGATCGCGCCATTTTAGACTGGTCCTTTGTGAAAGTGGGTCTCTCCGACCTGTTACCTGTTACGAATGACAGTTTACGTTCGGACCAAATGAATAGTTGATCTGTTAGAGAATAAAACTAATGATCCGAAGACTTCGAGACTCACCATGGATGAGATTTAGATTTTTTATGCCAAAAATGTGTTTGTTTTGATGTTCCAAATGTAGATTCTAGAATGATGTTTAAACTACAGCAATCAGTTGATTACTGAAAAACAGCAAATTAGTTCAGCAAAATAATCTTGAAAATACACCAGAATGCAATACGAATTGACCTTGAAATTGTAAAAAAATCATCTGGATACCCCTGACCCTAGTCTGCTCCAGCTTCCAAACCCGACAGTTCTGAATCCGATCCTGGGTTACGTTTATACTTAAAAATATATTTTTACAAGTACAGTTAAGTAGACAACAACAAGCAATAACATTTATTGTTGAGCGATCGCCAAAAACAAAAATCAGCCTTCAAAATTATTATATGGAATAGTAACTGTATTTTAATCTTCAAAACTGTTACACACTGGCCGAAATAATAATATTGGTCATACAATTTTAATACAAATATATAGATCTTTGCGAGCCTTTCGATACAGTTTAAGAGAAAAATATTTTAACACAATCAGGAAGACCTACTTAAATGTACTAATTTATTCAGTTTAAATGGAAAATAATACATCCATCAACACAGAAATAAATAGTTTACTGTCTCATAATGCTCATTAAGTTTGACATAATTGGCTGACCCATCATGATCTCCATTTTAGGAATGATATTAATGAATACTTCATGAGCTACCACTGCTTGTCTGCTAAGTGGGCACACATACGCATCGAATGAGAAAAGTCCTACATGTATATTACCGCTGTATGACTACCAAGAGCGACACCAATATTCATACGATGAAGAAACCCTTTTCGCAAAAGCATTATTAGTGAAAATCCTAGAAAACATTTAAAGACAGCTGCGGTAGTTTCCAATTTCACAACATTTTTAATTTAACATGCACACCGTCTGCATCTTAGGGTGATTTGTTTCAGGTCAGAGGACAGTAAATAGAAAAGCCTGTCGCGGATTGGACAACTTTGTCTACGGACGATTCGGGCTTACTTTATTTTCAAAGATTCAAGGTTTCAAATGTTGAGAGAATGAGTTGGTGAAGACCCTGATTTCTGGCCATTTTTGATTTGCCCAAGAGTGCCACTTTGCAAATCTGTAGTTTTGGAAACTAAATCACAGGAGAACCAATTCTTATAATGTAAGGCTATGGGAAACTCTTTAATGGTCTCTAACCTAAAGCCTGGATGTAAACAATGCTTGATTAGAACTAGAATGAACACTAGAAAGAGTTTTCTGCATATTTTATTTCTTAAAACTTGTAGATTAATAGAACATGTACCATTATTAAGTGAAAATGGCTCATGTATTATATAAAGATTCCATACAAATGCACATTGAATAATATTAGTATCATGTTGGTAGGAATTCTGGTGCCAAACAAATAATAGTGGTCTACATCACATGTAGTTTTATAGTTTCCTTTGTGTTCAAGGATTCTGCATGTAAAAATGTGTCTGGCATTCTTTGCAAATGTTATGAAATGCATTTTACACGAAAAGATTTTGTCGAAATGATTTTATTACTTTTGCAATAAATATTTTGTCGCGACAAGATGCCTTTGGAATTGTTTTCCTAACAAGTCACATTGAATATCTGAGGCAACATTTTTGTAAATTTTGCAGCATTTTGGCCCTAAAACATCTTTCATAATAGTTTAAAACAAACAGACTGCTTCCAGCTTTATTTTGTTTAGTTTTGGTGGTCCCTGAGCTCTTTTAAAATGATGCAACTTGAAAGAATGCAGGGGTGTAGTGTTTTTATAATGCATGTGTCACCCCACCAGTGTTTAGATTTTTGTCTCTTTCTTGAAATAAAGTAAACGAAATCTAATTTTAGTTGTATTTCAGTTGTAATGTTTAAAAACATTGAAATTAGCAAGGTTATGAACTACAATGAATTGATAAACAACAGATAACTGCCTTTCCATTATTCTGATTACCTCCCTTGAATATACAAAATTGATTAAATTATTAAATTTGGTGCTTTTATTCACTGAAAGTAGCCATGGTAATGTGGATTTTGATTGGAATAAGCTTCTTGAAGTGTGTTTTATCAATAAAATGCAATGCAACTTTTGGGGGTATTTCAGCTTTATTATAATTTTTATAAATTTTATTTACTTCAATTTAGTCAAAATATGGTATATTTTTATATAAATTGTTATATTTCTCAGTGAGTCATGAATTATATTTCAAAAAAATAGGTTTATATCACAGAATGAAACACTCTGTACATGATTTATGTCAAATCATGAGCATAATCACTTAGACATTCCAGAAAATAAGGCATGTTATGTCAAAAAGGTTCCAAAATTAAGCTCTCTTGTACCAGATCTAGCCTGTATCTGTCATGAAATGTGAAAAACAGGCTCATGTTGATCATTCCTTTCAATACATATAATGTATTTTATGAAATCTATGGTAAAATAATTTGATTTATTTAATTATATATCTTGTAAAAAATGTTATTGTGTTAAAATTGGGGAAAATGTTGTATTTTAAGGGGGTGGGGTAATTAAAACCCGTAAATAGGTGTTTAAATATTATAAAATTGGTGGAAAACTGCCTTTTTCTTCAAAAACAACAAAACACATAATGAAGTTAATATATTTATTACTTTATATGCAAATTACTTGTGGTGAGAGAACATTTCTGGTTAGGCATTTCTAAAACTGAAAATCATGCAATTTTTTTAAGGAGAAGTGTGATATGCATTACTTGTCTGGTCAAAGTGCCCATGTATATAAACCAACATAAAAGTAAACATTGTAATTGTTTGCTGTAATGGCTGAGTATGAATTGAAACTAAAAGAAAATGAAATTCTTTAATTTGAAAATCCCCTTAAGGTCAAGGGACAGTAAATAGAAAAGCCTGTCGCGGATTGGACAATTTTGTCTAGGGACGATTCGGGCTTACTTTATTTTCAGAGATTCATTGGCCAAAACTATAGAGAATAAATATAAATGTTAGTTTTCAAAAATGTAAAATGACTTTAATTATATACCTTAAAATAAAAAATGATTTGTAAAACACTGTTTGAAGGGTGATTTGTGGCACTTTAATGAAGTTGGTACTTTCCTTATTTTGGGTTGATGATTTGTTTACATTCTTGGGGTGGTTACTTTCGGTTTAAAATGCTGAGAGAATGAGTTGGTGAAAACCCTGATTTCTGGCCATTTTTGAACTGCCCAAGAGTGCAACTTTGCAAATCTGTTGTAGTTTTGGAAAGAGTCGTGTAAACTAAATCACAGGAGGACCAAATCTTATAATGTAAGGCTATGGGAAACTATTTAGTGGTCTCTGACTTTCAAGTAAATGTAAATTTCGAGTGTATCATGCAAACGTTGAACGCGTAAAAATTATAACGTTGTGGAAGCGGAAACTACCGCAATCGCCGTTAAGGAGCAAGTCACCAGTACATTTTGGAATCTTGCAAAGCGCACAAACCAAACTGAAGTTCAAATCTGTGACGTTTATTACAACCCCGAGGAAAGAGACTGACTCACATCAGTATTTCAAATTTCGCGCGCAAAACAGTGTTCTTTTGACCTTAAACGAGTAAATTGACAAAAAATTTATGTCAGTATGATTGGCGTCCATAAATTATAACATCTCAAATACGTTTCTTAAGGGTCTGTAGATGTACATTTAATTCTGCTAAAACTTCGTTCCGATTAAAATGTTTTATGAGAATAATTATGCTTATGCGACAAAAATATTAGTCCCGGGAGTGGTTATTACAAATTGTTTGAAACGTATTAAAAGCAATTTCTGTAGTTTACATTGCTCTTATTGAGTGCTTAAAAGGTATATTCACCCTTTTATAAAAATTAAAAATAAAAGCCCAATCCACGCTGTAACGCCGCATAGGAGAATCGCCGCATAAACACATTTTGTTCGTTTATGCGGTGATTTTCAACGCATAAAAACTTTTTATATGGCAAAAAGGCACACTTTTGCCACATAAAATAATTAAAAAACATACTAGTACAATAGTGGTTGATATAATATCATCACATCTTACAGGGAGTACAGGTACATTCTGATAAGGATTTAGTAATGTCGATTTAATTGTGAACCAAACCAATTGAGTTTGTTTGTGTCCACTTAAATAAGCTTTGAAATAAACTGTTAGATAGGTAAATTCTGACAAAGATTTAGTAAGATCGGTTTTATTGTGAACCAAACCGAATGATCTATCTGCAAAAAGGTTTAAAATTACGGTGTTTTTTAAACTTCACTTGTTTTCTGTCTGTTGCAATAAGTCCCGAGTAATTCACATGCGATTTGTAACCATTGCCCCAATCCCGGGAAATACCGGGGTCTTTGAAAAAAAAACCTATGAAAGACCCTGCCACGCCGGCATTGGGGCAGTGGTTACCATTTCTTAGAATAAGCAAGGTTTTAAAATTCGTCATTTTTAAAGGGCAATGTGTCCCACAAAATAAAAATAAAACAAATTTTACTGACTAGTGTGTCATTAGTATACATGTTTATTAACGAAAAGAATATCTCAACTTTGACTTTATCAAGACCCATAACTCTGTCATTACTGGAACAATAGACACAAAAATAACTAAAGCAGGTAACAGCTTCCTACACCAATGAATAGAATACAACTTTAGAGACTCCCATGTTATAAAATTTCTAAACGGACGAACATCATCGTCATCAACGTCATCACCATCGTTTTCTTCAAATATTAGAACTTTGTTTCTAAGCTTTGTAATAAATGGTACAAATAATCCTCTTTATGTGGCAAAAAGGCACAGTTGCGCCCCCTATAAGAAATTTCTGCTTTATGCGTTGAGCGTCATCGCATAAAAGCGGTCGCTCTTTTAATGCGTTGAAAATCACCGCATAAACGAACACAAATTTGTTTATGCGGCAATGCTCCTATGCGGCGTTACACCGCGTTGTTGGTCATTGACAAACGTGTTAAAACTTATTCAATGTAAAAAAATGGTTTGCACTTTATTTTACAACATTTCGAGTCCGGCAAGTATATTTTAAAGTATTTGCTACTGTACGAATTAATACCCCCTCGCCGAAACTTAGTAAACTTTACTGCTCAAAGTTTGCTTAGCACAAAGAATAGTTTTGTACACATTTTTTTTGTATGTCAGTTATAAGTTTTACTTCTTTATATGCAACTTTTTGTGATTTATAAAACAACAGAGACACATATTTTAAAGTGTTTTTATGTGTTTTCGAGGTTTATTCAGAAGTTGCAGATTTGAATGGTATAATGTTCATGTTGGGTATGTCGATACGTTTGTAATTGTGAAAAGTTTTTTTTGTCGATAAAACATCTATCGATGTCTGCACCCGATTAATGCCTGTTAACATTCGCATTTGCCATAACCGTTTACTTCAGTTTTTCAAATAAAAGTGAAAGTGAAATAAATAATTGAGTGACGAGTAACCAGCACATTGTCGGATACATGAATCCAGCGTAAATTAAACACTTCGTTTGGAAGACTGTTAATTAATGGTATTTGTACGCTGAAGACCTTCATATCACTGAAAGGAGGCGTGGAAATGTTAGCGACATGGCAGAACAGCAAAACGAATATATTTTTATTCTGCCAGCAGACTAGGCAAACTAGCAGGAAAAAAAAAACACTGCCGTCAGAGTGGGTAAGTGAGCAGAATCGACATATTTTCATTCTGCTGGTGATCCTACTCTGCTGACACCCCTAGAACTTGTAAAAAAACTAGGTGACTTTGCCATCTTCGACTACAGAATGAACAAGACGAATTGACGAGTTTTATAATTTTATTGCATAAAAAGAAATCAAAAACAGTTCACTTATTTTTCTTCGGGCATAGCGTTCATACTTACCATAGTAATTGTGCATGGTCATTAACAGATTAAATGGTCAAAGTACGTGAACATATTATAGCTTATAATATTTATACTGTGCTTTTACATGTTCCGCTGCTGTGCAGGCCGATTTTCGTAAAATGAATCGCCTTGCATATGAGTGCATATGACTATATGCGTATTTTTCGTTTAAAGAATATTATGTATGAGCTTGCAAGCGTCCACGTGAAATAAAACTCCAATTTTATCGAACCTTTTCTTGTCTTTTTTCGCGGTAGCTAATTTGTTTTCAACTCGTTGTTGACTTAAAAAGTTAAGTCGTTGGGTCCGAATTTTCACTTATATTTTGTTTCCGTGATATGCCCGGTAGGTTAGTCGAGGACTCAAACGATCGCGATATAGTGTAACGTTTGTGCTTTTTAAATTTAAAATATTATATCAGCAAAATTTTCTGTGGTCGATAAAATGATACGGTTATTCGGATATTATCCGGATACCGGATACGGTTATCCGAATATTGATTTAGGTATCCGTTCCCATCCCTAATTTATAAGGTAAAATTAAATCAAGTAGAACACTCAATCGTAACAAAGCCCTGCTGCTACACTTGGCCGAAACAAAACATTCATCACAATTATTCGGTCAAGTGTCGCAGGTAAAAATATTTTTCGACAATGTGTGATATTCTATCAATTGTCTATTAAATCAGATGTCTATTCTTTTAATTGTCGTATTCTACCAAGTGTCTTTCGACGAATTGTCGTAGATCCAAGGAAATTATATTCATTCATATTTTTATTCTGCTGGTCTGCTAGGTCTGCTGACAGAATGAACAAATTTTCATTTTGCTGGTCTGTCATTATTCTAACTTTTCCGAGCAGCCAAAGTATCTGCTAGGCTGTTGGGCGGCCAACTTTACGCTGCTGTGGATGCTCGGCTGCCAGGCGGCCACTTCATGCTGCCAGGCTGCTGGGCGGCCAACTTCACGCTGCCAGGCTGCTAGGCTGCAGGGCGGCCAACTTTACGCTGCTAGGCAGCCAACTTCACGAACATGTATACATATATAAATACTTCACAATGAAGTATGTTGGTACTTTGCAAACTTTAAGTAGTATTGTATTATGTCCATGCTGTATGCATTGTATAACTGAACGAAAATTAATAACATGTTCTGATCTGTTCTGTAATTATTAAATTGAAGGTTTATTTTTTAATCGGTGCTATCTTTACATAATAATAGAATATAGTTAATCTGGTTTAGAAGCGGCATAATATCACTGTCAAATGATAATAACCTGGTAAAATAAGCTATTGAATAAATAGTTATTTCCACGAAAGAGGTAGGAAAGCTTAATAATATCCATTCTTATTTTCAGTTACAAAATTAATCAAATAACCGGCTTAATAGATTGTTAGCTTCATTTATATTACCTAATAAGTCTTTCTTTACTAAAGTATTTGGTTGTATATTACATTATGGGTCTTTCTTGACTTAATCACTTATATATTACCTAATTGATCTTTCTTAACTGAAGCACTTCATTATATACTAAAAGCAATAAAGAAACGCAACATCTTAAAACAAGAAATGTCGTGTTTAAAGAAGTTGCGTTTCTAATTTCTTCAAATACATATTATATAGTAAAAGAAATTAAAAAGCAACTTTAATCACGAAAATTAATATATTTTGTGTTTAAAGAAGTTGCGTTTCTAATTTCTTTAAGTATATAATAGTTAACCTGTATTTCTTAAATTAAGCAACTGATTTTGTTAAAAATCATCACTTTGGCATTTTTGATCGATATTTTTAACTTATAGAAATTCCCTGTCATTTTGCTTGAATTTGAATTTTGTCAGGATTTTAGTATAAAACTTGTAATTTAGAAGAGGAATGAGGTTTTGTGGCGTGGTAAAGTTAGCAGAATACCAGAATATAGCAGAACAGCAGAATGAAAATATTTAGTCGAATAGTCGAGCGTGCTGTCGTGTCAGGCTGGTTCTATTTTTAAAGAAATCATGTATATAAAACTGCTAAAAGGAACTGAATTAAACGTAAGATAATTGATAAGATATTTTAGTTCTGCTGTTGAAACCTAACATATGGTTATGTGTTAGTATGAGCTATTTGACTTTAATAACAGCGTTGTAACGCCGCATAGCAGCATCACCGCATACACAAGTTTCTTTTCGTTTATGCGGTGATTTTCCATGCATAAACAGGTTGACCGCGTTTATACAGCGACGCTCAACTTATGAAGCAGAAATTTCTTATATTTGGCGTAACTTTTCCTTTTTGCCACATCAAGAGGATAAACATAACCATTTATTTTAAAGCTAAAAAACCGATTCTAACATTTGAATAAAACGATGGTGATGACGTTGTTGACGATGATATCCAACCGTTTCGAAATTTAACAACATGGGAGTCTCCAGAGTGGTATGCTTTTCATTGGTGTAGGAAGCTATTACTTGCTTGGGTTATTTTTATTTTTATTATTCCATTAACGACAGAATTATGGCCCTTGATTAAGTCAAAATTGAATAATTCTTTTCATTAATAAAATGTATATTAATAACATGCTCGTTGGCCTAGTCAGTAAAATTTGTTTTATTGTTATTTTATGGCACACATTGCCCTTTCAAACCCATTTGCGATTTTAACAACATTGCTTATTTTACGTAATGGTAACCACTGCCCCAATCCCGCGTTGCAGGGTATTTAGTTATATAATAGTTACAGATCACATATGCATGGCTTTCGACTTAATTAAAGCAACGGACATAAAAACGAGTAAAGTTTGAGAGTCATTTTAAACGTTTTGCAGATATATCAATTGGTTTGGTTCACAAATTAACAGATCTTCAAAGCTTGGTTAAGTGGACACAAACAAACTCAATTGGTTTGGTTCACAGTTAAATCAATATTACTAAATCTTTGTCAGAATGTACCTCTCAACAAGTCTCGACAGAAAGAACAAAGTATTATAGTGATGATATTTTATCAACCACTTTTGTACTTGTATGTGTTTTAATAATTGTTTTATGTGGCAAAAGTGTGCTTTTTTGCCTCAGAAAAAGGTACTTTTTATGCGTTAAAAATCACCGCATAGACGATAAAAAGTTGTTTATGCGGCAATGCTGTTATGTGGCGTTGCACAACATACTTATGCGCATTGTTTAATAATATTAATCATTAATAATCATTTTCAACATATAATATGACAATATATTAAGATTAAACACAAGAATAGGATTTCGTTTCAATGGTATTTACGTAATACATAATTTATCTTAAAACAGCGATCTAATATACTTTAAATGTTTAACTTCATAGGCAAATATATGGTCCATTTTGGGTCCTATATTCACGGTAGACACTTGTTCTAAGAATTACTTAACAGGAAATAATGTGATGTAATATGTAACCTTACCCAGGGGTTATGTTTCTAAATCAATATCTTTAAAAGTGTTGGTAAAAACGACTACAGTAAGCTCGTAGCACATCTTAAACTTGTCTAGGAACTAAAGATTCAGGATATCCATTATATTTCAGATCGACAATTTGCTTAACAATGATTGCGGTAGTTTCTGTTTTCACAACGTTATGAAATTTACGTGTTCGCCGTTAGCATGATACGAGCGAAATCTTTTACAAGAGACAAACATAAGCTGTTTAAGATAAATGTCTTTTCATCGCCAATAGATTGTGCAATTCAAATTTCCTCTAAATAATCAACACTAAAAATGACGTAATATATGCTAATGGTGACCATGTAAAAGTCTCAATGTTGTGAAATGTAAACTACCGAAATCGTCTTCACAATAGTGCATTTTTAAATTCTGTACTTTTCAGTTTTGATTCTTTTGTGTTTTTAGAAAAGTTTTAATGTTTTGTATTAACCTTAGGTCTTTTTCTGACTGAGTTTTGTTACATGGTCGTTAGTAGTTGTTTCCATCTTTATATTTGGACCGAAAATGGACCATATGCAGTGTCTAATATTTGATTAGCATTTTCACTGTTTGATTTCAACATACAAGTAACCTGGTTAACGTTTAACCCCTGATAACCCCGTATTAAGCAAAATGCATTGTTAAAAATGTAAAACAGTGCGGATGATTCCAAACCATACTACCTCTATAAATGAATTTCACGTTGAATATAACGGAATATTTAACTGACCAATGGCGGTTGGTCCCTGCAAAAATTGCCTGTACATTTTAAACCACAGACTGACGGTTTGACATTGCTTCTCATTTCAAACATATTAAGTATGTGAAACAGTGTAAAAATCATGACAAGAAATGGCATGCGATACCTACTGAACAACAATGAACTATCCAGTTAACTAAAATCTATCAAGCATTACAGAAATAGTGTTCTTCAATTGTAGATAATATACGTTTTAAACTAAAGATTCGACCTTTTTCGCTTATCCGCTTCATGTAACTTCTGCTGAATACGATTTCGTCTTTTTCTTTATGTTAAATTGTCAAAATGGTGTAAGATTGTGCAAAAATTATTTCATAATCACTGCAGTCAATAAAATGAACGTTGTGTACATACATGTATGTGGTTTCTCTTCAGTTTGAAATGGTCCCAAGATCATAAATCGGAGACAGTAGGACGGTATCAAATTTCAATTTAAGTATCTTTGGCCCAGGACTCTCAATTGAATAACTAAGAAAAAAAAAATATTTCAAAATAGCAGCAAGACGCTGGTTTTTTCTAGTGTCATCATCATTGCTTACAATCTGTGATGTTTTTGATTACGTCACTATTGGGCACAACCTGTGACGTTCCGTGGAATGTTTACTAACAAGCACACCGCGGGCGGTGTGCCATTAGAACTGCATCTTATAGATAAAAGAGAACTCATTCCCCCAAAAACATCACCGACGCTTACAAACACTTAAGTTTTCAGTAAAAAATCCAGTTTTTCTTTAAACATCATCGAAACGGCACCTCCTCAGAAACGTCTTGCAACACGGTTATTGTTCCATTTTTATCTTCAATTATAAGTTTTAGAATTTTCCCACGCGAGAACGGATAAGCCGCCATTTCAGTTTCGGCTCTCGAAAACGCATCTTCTTTAGCATCATCAAAAGTTTTGAACCAAGTACTGACGATTTCTGCCTTTTCTATAAAACCACCTGGACCTGCCGAAAATTCCACGGCCCATCTATACTCCTTATCTTCTGCGTCTCCTTTACTTGTCATGGTTTTAAAGTTATAATAACTTTTTCTTGGTTCGCTTTGTTTCAGTAACTGTTGAGTTCTCTCCGTCATTTCGCTGTGACCAATATCTTCTCTGTAAACAGGAAAACAAGCTGTAGATACAATTAGCATGTGGTTTTGTGGTTTTTGGTAATTATAGCATTTTGTATTTTCATTTTTATGAGGAATTCATTCTATATCGGTTTCTGTTAGAATAATTTAACATTTAGCTAGTCATGTTATGGCTTTATTAATGCTAAGTGCACAGAGTATTTTAGCATTCCAGCGAGTAAGTTTTAGTCGATCTTCTGGTCTTCAAAATCAATGACAGTAATTGAACCATACTTCATAGGGATCGAACATTTCTTGCATACCAGATCAGGTCATCCGGTGTTTTTACCCGTGTAGGAAATTTCGATTCTACACCCCTCATGTAGAATGAGTCACGTGAGTGACGTCACATCTTCAAGTATCTGACGTAATAAATTCAAGTTAGTGACATCATTTATAAAAAAAGGTTTGCATTAACGTCATTATTTCAGCATAAGGAAAAAAGTTAGTTTGTATACTTACACAAAATGTTGTAAATAATAAAAGGTGTGCAAGAAAAAGTATCTTGCATGAGACATTCGGTAAAGATAGAAAAATCTGTCACCTCGGGTGAACTGTTTTGGCGGGAACTCGGCAGAGCCTCGTTCCCGCAAAACAGTCCACCCTAGGTGACAGATTTTTCCATCTTCACCTCACACTCATGCATGATACTTATAATATGAAGCAAACCTGATCCTGATATCACGAAACATTTCACTTTGGTTATATACTCAAACAAAGTTTGTTTTGTTTTTCATTTGAAAAATAGGTTAACTTTTAGAAATGTGTAAGTTACACATTTATTGTAAATTTGAAATTAGAATTAAATTTTCTGCTTTTTTTCATTGTTTCACTGAGAGTTTGATCTTATATTGCAATATTTGAGATTGACCTAAAATACGTTTTATGTTATTTTAGCTATATCGAGTGATATTTAAACAGAAAAAAATATTTAATTTCATATTCGTGTAAGAAAGTAAGTCACAATAAAATACTCAGAATTAGAATTAACAAGTTGAGTTTGAACACAAGTTTTTGTTCGAAATATTACAGCTGCAACTGTTTGTCTTTAGATTAATTAACCAAAGCCCCAGTTCACTAATCAATTATTCTCACCTATAACTGGTCAATATAAATTAATGAGTTCATCCAGCCGTCAGGAATATTTATAACTTAATAAAAAGTAATATAGTGTATTTACCTCTCCAGTAATAATGTTCTTTAATGAAAAATAATTATCCAACTTAGTCGTTTAAATTAAATTTACTACCGCGTTTAATCAAATGTGTTTGTCATGTCACAAAATGCAATAACACCGACAGTAAACCCAGTTTTATCTATCTTATTTCAATTATAGCACTTACGCTCAATCTATCGGAAAATTTGTAAATAACAAACAACTATCACATACAGTTACGTGTATTGATTGATAGAGATTTAGATCAAAAGTTCTATTTTCGTTGATCGTATTATGTCTTCGGTTTTTCTCCCATTAAGCTTGGCTAAACATTCAATTAATCGATCTAATTGTTGGAACCGTTTAATCCTCTACAGATATCGACAGATCACATTATTTTACTAATATAATCAATTACACCGGACATACTGGAAAGATGCTTTCTCTTCGGTCGATCTGAATTAATGGGGGTAAAAGTAACTTCGCCGTAATACGGAGAGGCAAGCGAATGGAATAAGGTTTATTCCGTTCCCTAAACCAACAACAAATCTGGAAAAAAAAGCTAAATATATTGCTTAAATGATAAACTGGGGACTTAATTAATTAGATAAAAAATATTTACGGGGATAATTTATTCTAAATTTCAATTTTCTGTCATACTTCATTAGTTGTTATTAACGATTTTTGCTTTTGGAATGATTCAGGATGTTGAATATGTACTTAATCTTAATAATAAAACGAAAAGAAACCAAAACCAAACAATCTTTACAAAATACCTGACTAATTTAAGAATAACAATGGTGGTATATGTTTTAATTTAAATTGAAAACTTTAACATTGGATAAAGCTAAAAAGCCGCATCAAATGATTGTCATTACACGGTAAAGATAATAAAGAGAATTTGCATTCTGTCAGGCGCTGTTAATTAGGGCCAGTAGATAGATCATGACACGTCTTTTAATAACAAAAGGTGTTTCAGTTAATTTTACATTGAATTTCGATAATATTTTAAATTGATTTGCTTTTTATATTTAATTTTACAAAATTTAATATTCAAACTTTGAACAAGTTTTCAATGTCCCGTCGGTATTCGAATGTTCAAAAGTCGGAATATTCGTTGCCATCCCTATTATTATATTATCGAGTTGTAGGTTTAATTAATTTAATTGAAATTATTAAAATGTTCGCCACTATTGCCGTCATTAAATCTTGTGTTGATATATCATTGTAAAACACTGGTCTCTTATACATTCACAGGAGAGGTTGAAATGTCTTTAATAATAATGGTTGAAATGTCTTCGATATAAAGGGTTGAAACATACATGGAGGGGTTGATATGTCTTCATCTCAAGTCATGCATCTAGCCCTTTCGTTGGATGCACGTAAATTAAAATCTAATGTTCAGCATTGCCTATATTAACCGAGAGGTGTGAACTTACACCCTTATAACGAAACTAAAATACATTATTTAGGATAAAACAACACATAAGTGGAAAGCATAGAATTAAGAGTATCTTTTAAGTTCATAGAAGAATGTATGTAAAATAAAAGCACCTCCACATCTCTGCATAAAGCACACAACTTGAGAATATTTACATAAAACTTGTATTTATTTTGCGATAAATCAGATGAAAAGAGAATTTTATAGCCAACAAACACGATTAATCTTAAATCTTGAGGCTCGGTTTGACTGGGCATTTTCATTGGCTATTTTGGTGATTCAAATTAATGCACATTCCGCCTGGCCTCGGGTAGAACGAAATATAATATCGACACATTTTCGTATTTGTAAAACGGAATTATTTTCAAGACGAAAATATGAATATACGAAAGGTCTTGTCACGGTGGACATAAATCGTCACCTAAATGTAACAATTTCAATGATCCTAATGCTGATAACCTGATAACAAAAAATCGATAATCGAAGTACATAAATTATGTAACTGCTCTAAAACACTTTAGAAGAAGCTTCAAGTTCTCTAAAAAGCATTCTCCATTGTTAAGCAGGTGACAATCTTCTTCGCCTTAGCTCCTCGATCAGTATCAGTATCAAATTTATTTAGCGTTAAACATAATAAATGTTTATAGCCAGAATACAATAAAAAAACAAACAAAAACAACAGATCATCATTTACAACCTCTGCTTTTACCCGCAAACATCGCAATAATGTTGTCATTTCACAAAGCCTGTTCAAAGCATGTTATCATTACAAATAAATCTCTTTTAAACTTTCAAAAGCGTGATTGATAATTAATTATGCAGGCAAACGGGCACTAGCAAGATAAATAATAAATAAAGCGAATGGAATCATGACGCAAAAGATGTACATAAAGTTTATTTTACATTATCTACGAGCGTTATTCAGGCCAGAAACCCCTCTTCACGTTTCAAGAGAGCAATCGTTCATCCGAATTCGGTTTGATCTTCCTCTTTGGCTTTTCATTTAATCGTATTTCTATTTTTTCGCATGTTTCGGCAAGAGCTGCATTACATTAATAAAAAATATTAAAAATCAGTAATTACCTCTTTTGGCAGCAGCATCAACAAAAAGGTTTTTCAGGTAAATGCAATTCATTACTAAATGGTGATACTTCAACAGCACTGACTGCCAAACTCAACGTCACATGTCAATATCTGGTATATAAACCTCGGGAAGCAATTTAATACTAAGAAAATGAGAAATCTCTTTTACTTTTTGAAATAAGAAACGAGAATTAAAGGAAGTGTACAAAATCTACCATTCTTCACTTTTCGTTCTTAATTATACTCCTGATTTTTTTTCTAAAGTTTGAAACAAAATATTTATTTAAAAGTCATATATGACTTACGGGGGACTCGAAACGAAAAAATCCGGAGTATTTGCTAAAGCCAATACAGCTTCCTAAACCTCTTGGCCAATTGGGCTTTTAGATATCGAGAAACTTTTTAAAGTATTAATGGACAAGTCACTTCCAATATAATATATAAATGGTTGTTAATATACTACTACTACTACTTTTATTTCATTCCCGGTTACATGTATACAACAGGGATCAATTAAATAATAAACATTCAGTGGGTTTCAAGGGGGACTGACAAAACAGAGAACAAATACACTACAGAAAAAAGAACACACCCCGGGCCTCTGAAATATAAAGCTAAATGGCGGTCTATCAGCCCGAGGAAGTTGGTAGTTTTAGGGGTTTCAGTTACCGCTGTAGCCAATTTTAGAGGACTCGGGTTTACATGGGGATATTCATATATTACGTCAACAATATATTACATATTTTGGTTCTGTGTCAACTCTTCAATAATTGTTCAAACAGCAACATTTGTACAATTTGCAACATAATAAATAATAACTGAACACGGTTATCGTATTTGGGTAAGTAGGACGTCTACGCACCTGCATTATGACAGGCACGTGACGTGTATTGATTGTTAGTGAATGAATCAGGTAGTACCAGCCTGGTTCTCAAGAAGTATTTTGTTATCATTAAGAAACTTAGTAATTCGTTCGTTGAGGATCGCCGTAAAAAGTTTTCCTAAGCAACTGAGAAGTGTAATAGGTCGGTAGTTTTCTGGACTCATGTGGGAACCTTTCTTTTTGTAAATAGGTTTGATTGTACCTATTAGCCGGCTGTCCGGCAAGACGCCGTTGTCAAGAATTTTATTAAAGTAAGAATAATAGATTGGGAGCATTTTGTCTTTTGTACTTTTAATATACTCGTTATATATGTAATCCTGTGGTGAAGCTGCTTTAGAATTTTTAAGTTTGTCTATTAATTTCGAAATTTCTTGGATCGATATTGTTTTATTCAGGTTATCTGTATTGTATGGTAAATCTTGCGATAAAGACGAATTAATGATGTCCGAGTTATTAAATGGAGTGGTGGTGTCGTCTGCGTTTTGATTTTTAAAGTGATTATAGAAATCCTGTATATTTGGTGTTTGATGCGGATCAGCTTTGACCAAGTTGTTTATAACTCTCCAAAAATCTTTAGGTTTTTTAGAATGCATGTCTCTTAGTTTACGTTCTGTTTTTGTTTTGTGGATTTTTAGGTAGGTATTCATCGTTTGGTTGTATATTTTTGCGGCTCTATTCATTTCATATTTATATTGGTCTGTTCGATATAGTTTAAAGTTTTTCTGAGCCAGATAATATCGTTTTTGTATTTTTTTGCAATGAGGCCCATACCAGGGGTAATTTTTACTATTATTGGGACTATCAGTAATTTTTCTTTGAAATGGTGCAGGGAAACTGCGAAATGCTGAATCATTAAAAAGGTTAGCAATCGATTCTGAAATTTCATTTATGTTTTGTTTAATGTCAGTGTTTTCAAGTTCCTCTAGTTGTTCGTAAATTTGAGTTATTTTACTTTCATCAAGATTTTGTGCAAAATTGTCTTTTAGATCATTATGCCATTTTGGGGGTTTAGATAAACTAGATTTGTTATTTTGATGAACTTTTTTATTTTGGATAGGGTTTTTGGCTGATTCAAAGCATGATACCTGGAGTGATAACAGTGAGTGGCCGTCTGAAAAAATACTGTCTACATCAATTACATCAAAGTCAACAATATTTGGGAAACAAGACGCTGTCGCAGCAGCATAGTCAAGGACAGATGTATTTCTAAAGGTAAATTTGCCAATATTTCTGTCTCCACCGATTCTACTATTTAAAATATACAAACCATTACATTTGCATGTTTTAATGAATTTAAGTCCCAGTGGATTAGTTTTATTGTCCTGCGATACCCTATCAAGTGGGATATTAATATTACTCAGTATTTCCGCAGAATTATATGTACTCAAAAAATCATAATCAATATCAAGTTGTTTTGCAAGAAAATCATCCATTATAACATAATCGGGGAGGTTAGAAGTATGGCCATTAACATCACCTATGAGGAGACAATATTTAAACTATGTACATTTTAGTGAGACCTCGTCATGTAAATTATAGTAATAATCATCATTATAAAATCTAGATTGCATTGGTGGTATGTAAATACAACCAACAATAACGTCTTCATCAAAATTACACAGTAAATCTTTAGACAGCTTTGCCCAAAGAATGTACTCACAATCATTTTCAATAATAGTTACATATTCAGTATAACAATTGCGAATAAAGAAACCGATACCTCCAGATTTTCTAATGTATTCTTGTTTTCTTGAATGCGAGAAAAAAGTATACCCAGGTACATTTATTATATCGTAAGCATCTAACTTGCTTTCTTCTATACATAAGATGTCGAATTCGTTTATTAGGTTAATAAAATCAGGATATTGGACACGAGTTTTGAGACCGCATACGTTTAGGCTGCCAATTTTAAATCGATTATTAATATTCGGGCTTTTGTGGGTTTCATCGTTTATAATCGATTTAGATTCTGGGATGCGAAAGTTTGATTGGTTGGTCGCGGCATTGGAGGGATCGGTTACAAAACAATCATCAAGTACATTGTTACCTACGTGACAGTTATCATACGTATTATAATGTTCACATGATGTAGAAGTGGATTGACCTGGTAGATAAATACAATTTTGACACAAAAATGTTATAACAGGGCTGCTTCCGTGATGTTCAGTTGTAAAGTTACATTGTATATTACTATAATCATATTCCTTATTGTTTATTTCAGTTAACCTATGGTTGATTACTGGCGGAAGATCATGGGCTAGTGAGCTCACAGTCCCCGGCCTTTCCTAGCCGGAACTACCAGTGGACGGTGTTTCAGGGTTTTTGACCGCTCCGTGATCAGCATCATTTCCACAAGGGACAACTGTCGGGAGACTACGTGTATCGTGGCTGTTCAGTCTAGTCCTACTGAGAGATCGATATCTTCGTGAGGAATCAATTTCCCTGTTAAGAGACGTTGGTTTAGGGCGGATTTGTGTTCTTTTGGAAGAGAGCGGGCCCTTTCCTTTCGGGGATCGGGATAGCCGCTCAGATGAAGCGTCGACCGGTCGGATCTTAGATGTGTTGGATGTGTTATCCGGACGTATAGACTTCTCAAGACTGCAAGTATCCTCAGGATTTGCTTGCATATTCGTTGGGATGGAACTAGTGTCGTGGAGCGGGCCCTCTCCCACATGGGATCGGGATGTCCGCTCCGGAGATCTGCTAAATATGCTTCTAGACGGTGGCAGTGTGGTTTTGGAGATATTGGGAGAAATATGTGGACTACGGTGTGGAGATAAGCATGGCTCTTTTTGGATGTTAAGTGTTTGAGCCTCCTTAATGTTTGGATTTGGCGGATAAGCTGACATGTTTTGCGGTGGTGCAGGATAACTGTTTTTAGAGAAAGCGTCCATTATACGATCACGATGTTCCTTAATCTTGTCTGACACACGTCGTGGGATGAGCGAACATCTAGAACCACGTAACACGTCGAACCAATCAGGGAACATATTCATTGTGATTCGACCATTGACTTGAAGAGCCGCCGGAAAGAGCATTTTGACGTTTCTTGCACCATGGGTTTCTCGAGCTTCTTTAAAATGTGGCCAGAGAGTTTTGCATGCATCCGTAATTTCTTTCGGATAGTCTCTAGAGAGGCCGACTTTGGTGCCTTTAAGCTTGTGGGCGTTTTCCATGAGAAAATCAACCTCAATTGCTTGCGAAAATGTGACCATAATTTGTCGGGGTGGAAGAGGTTGCGCTGGGCCCATGTGTGGTGCTCGAGGTACAAAGACGCGGCCCAACCTAAATGCTCGGAGAATGACGAACGAGTCAGGATCAAGGTTCATTTTTTCAAGGACCGAAATCGCCTGATCAATACAATTTTCATTTCGTAGCTCAGGTATTCCGGACATAAGAACATTTGGAGCTCTGTTACGGGCCTCTATGTCTATTTGTTTATATTCAAGAAGTCGGAGTCTCTCGTCCGTGACCTCGTGCCTAGCTCCATTCATAAACACTGTACCTTCAATGTTATCAATTCTGTATTTTAAAAACCCTATACTAGATACTAGATATATGTTGCAACTGCAATGCATTTTGTAGACTTCGAATGGTTTGATACATGCGGAGTATATTTGGTGTTTAAGCTTTTCTTAGTTATCGTAAAACAGTGTGTAAAAACTAAATGATCAATAAGGTTGCGCTTAGCGATGTTGCTTCCATGGGACCTGTGTGGCACTTGTGCAAATATGAAGGTAATGCTTGAGTTGATGTTATTCTGAAATGTGATCATTATATCAACTGCTCTTGTTTTTGTGTTATTTTTTTCGACAATCACAAGTTTCTGATTTCGTATTTAATAGGACAACGTGGCATACCCTTCATTACAAATCATTAATCATTAATGAATAAGATCATATAATGCGATATCTTTTAACTAACAAATTGTTATGTCTGTCGGTTTGTTTAAAGTGCATTTGAACCAGCCTATAACTTTCCTGTGACATGGAAAATAAATCATGTGAGTTTGAAATCAATGTTTACTGATATTCTATTGTTATGTTATGGAAAGTTTAACACGACAAACATAAATTGATTTCAGTGAAATTCATAAAAATGTATAACACGCCGCGAAAACAGGTAGTTACTTTTGCTTAAAGTCGTTAACACTTATTGCATAAATCCGTTAGGCAGAATTCAATCACCATAATTTTCCTTTGTCTTTTCTTTGAAATCATGTTAGAAATCAAAACTGATAATAGCATAAGTATGCAGAACGTCACGTGACTGAATACAAGAAGCCATGTGACTGAATTCAATGTATTACGTGACTGAATATAAGACGTCACGTAATTGAATAAAATAAGTCAGTCACTTGACCCATTAAAAACGTAACGTGATTGATGCGTCGTTTATCGATTAATAAACGTCTGTTTTAAAGATATTGTCTTATAGGAAAGATCTTACTGTTCTTGATAAACAAAATAACTTTACAACAGTGCAACAGAAGTGCAAAAAATAGACCGAGTCTTCAGTTCTTAAGAAACACCAATAAATAAGCAATCTTTATCCCTGTATAATATTATTAAACTTATGTTGAACTTACTTTTAATAAACTAGTTTGCAAGATGTCGGGATATTAAAAAATCTAAACTTGTTGGTTTAATCACCAAATGATATATTTATTTCGAAGTATTTATGTCATTTGAGGTGATTGTATAGTTTCATAAGTTAACAGATGAAAACCGTTTACTGAATCTTTCGGGTTTTTTTTCAACTCTTCTTAAAATACCCTATAATTGCCAGATGTTTACTATGTCATGACGTTAGAGTGATCGCCCCTTATCACAAAGATTCTCATTTCCACTAGGAAATGCAATGCAAATCACCGCGGCACCATTTAATGGCAAAAGAAAATCGAAAACTATTTAGATTGAATGTCATGCCCGACTCATTCCGGTACCAGATTTGCACTAGAATTCTACGTGTCATAGAACCAGTAGGATCACGGTTGATTTTACCACCGCATATGGTAGAAGTTCTCAGACAAAAAGTCCTCGGCTGTACGAATCTAATGGAGCACGGTTTCGACTTACTGATAGTTTAAAGAACCTTTTCGGCGTATTCCACCTGGTATATTTGAACCGATGAGGGAGTACATCAAGGAAATGTTACATGCCGGTGCTATTCGAGTCCAACAGTCCCTTCTTGAACGAATATTTGGTCTGATAAAGAGATGGTCTCTTCGATTTTGTATAGACTTAAGACGTCTAAATAGTCGTACCGTCTGAAAGGATCTGATCAATTTAAAATTAAAATCTGCGTTCTCAGGTGGTCCCTTTGATTTTTTGGATTGCAGAAGGATGGTTTTTAGATTTACGAATGTCCCTGCTCCCTTCCACAGGCTCATGGAAGCGCTCAATTTACACGAGTGTCTGATTTATTTATACGACATTATATTATTTTCCAAGTCAATAGAAGAGCATTTTCAGAGAGATTGTTTAGTATTTTCCCGCTAGGAAAAAGCTTGTTTAAAACAAGAGATCCAGGTGTGGTTTTTCCAAACCATTGTGAAGAACCTATTGTAATATTGTAAGTCGTGATGGGGCGGACACCGAACCTGAGAAGATCGGGTCTTGACGAAATGGCATCTCCCTACATCTATCAAGGAATTGCGTCGCTTCTTAGGGTTCGCAGGTACTTCAGGCACTTCGTTGAAGGGTTTGCAGGTATCTCGAAACCTCTTACAGATCTGTTGCGTCACCCTAAATACCAGAAAGGCAAGACTCGTAAGGAAGCAGGAACTTGGAAATGAGAAGTGGAGCCGCAGAAATCCTTTGAGATTCTAATTTTCGCAGCAGACCACGGACACAGGCATTACTGATTCTGACGCTGCTCAGGCTTTGAATCTTGGCAACATTGACTGGAAGGTGGAACAATCCCTGGATGACATTATTTCCTTTCTAGGAATTTGTTAAGATGAAAAACAGATCAACTAAACGCCTTTGTGCATTGGAACTGCATAATGACCATTAGTATTTAAAAGAGTTAAAAGTCTTTTTTGAAAGATTGTATTTCGTACCCAAAGGGCTTAGTTTCAGGGCAGCATATGATGCATTTGGTCTTGCCGACAGTTTACTTCGATATTGCATTCGAGGGTACGTTGCATAGTGATGCTTGTCAGTCTCCTTAGGTCTAGATTTTACTGGTCAGGCATTGATCAGTTTGTCGAACGTCGTGTTTAAAAATATACGCGGTGTCTTCGTTTAAATATATATCCAGTAGGTTCAATAACCGCTTCGAACAGAACAGGGCCATTATCTTTATCCTCCATTTGCATATCCCGCAAATCTTGAAGACTATATCCATTTGATAATTTATATAAAACTTTCCATCTGTCCGTGACAATGGTCTACAACTGTAACTGAACCACAAGGATCTTTTAAAAACAAGGTAATATTTACAGAAATTCACTTTTATCAATGTCCGCCATGTAATGAGAATCCCGTTGAATAAGAACTACAAACATTCAGATTAGAACTTATTATTAAACTTATAGTAACCAGTTACCATAAAACATCCATGTATTGAAAACAATTCAATATTTTTCAACTATATTTTCCTATTAGATTGTACTTGTTTTGACAGTTTCGCCTTATTTAGAACTAGAAGTAAATGTATTTAAAGTACACAAAAGAAAGCGACATGTAAAGACAGTAATGACATTTCTGTCTGTGATTTTTGGATGGACACCATTAATCCCAATTTATTCAATTAAGTAGGCGATCTTTGGTTCAGATCTTGACGCTTGTGGCTTGATACAATTCATCGTTTTTTAATGCTTGGGCACGAATAAATTGTTTTGAGTTTAATGACAATTCCATGAATTTGTCATAACGACAGGTAATTATCCTTTGTAACTGAGTTTGTTAAAATTATTAATCTTTATTTTAATTAACAATCTAGTGATTATTTAATCATACTTTCAGATGTGTGAAGTTAGCGGCCTGGCGGCGTGAAGTTAGCGGCCTGGTGGCCTAGCGGCCTGGCGCCGTGAAGTTAGCGGCCTGTCGGCCTAGCGGCCTGGCGGCGTGAAGTTAGCGGCCTGGCGGCCTAGCGGCCTGGCGGCCTAGCAGCCTGGCGGCGTGAAGTTAGCGGCCTGGCGGCCTAGCGGCCTGGCGGCGTGAAGTTAGCGGCCTAGCGGCGTGAAGATGGCTGAATTTATCGCAATTAACGTTGATCTTAAAAACTGATTGAAATCTATTTTTACAGATATAATGTAAATTGCAGGGGTGTATTAGAAAGTTATCGACATGATTTAGCTTTTATTTTTTAAATCAAAGTTCTAGCTTATCTGCAGAGACGACTCGGAATCTATTCGTACATTCACTTCCATGTACTCTTTGTAAATTACATTTCAGTTGATGATAAAGAACTAAGTTTGATTTTTTTAACTTTTCGAAGCCTGGCGGCCTAAACTTAATATTTATCATATTTTTTGTTTATATTTGAAACGGCTTGAAATCGATTTTTACAGCATGCAATGTACATTTCAGGGATGATTAAGTAAAATATCAACAAAAACTAGCTTTGAATTTTTTTTAAGTTTTCGAAGCCTGGCGGCCTAGCGGCCTAAACTTAATATTTATCATAATATATGTTTATCTTTAAAACGGCTTGAAATGGAATTTTACAGCATGCAATGTACATTTCATGGATGATTAAGTAAAATATTAACAAAAACTAGCTTTGATTTTTTTTTTAAGTTTTCGAAGCCTGACGGCCTAGCGGCCTGGCGGCCTAGCGGCCTAAACTTAATATTTATCATAATTTATGTTTATGTTTGAAACGGCTTGAAATCGATTTTTACAACATGCAATGTACATTTCAGGGATGATTAAGTAAAATATCCACAAAAACTAGCTTTGATTTTTTTTTTAAGTTTTCGAAGCCTGGCGGCCTAGCGGCCTAAACTTAATATTTATCATAATTTATGTTTATCTGTAAAACGGCTTGAAATCGATTTTTACAGCATGCAATGTGCATTTCAGGGATGATTAAGTAAAATATCAACAAAAACAAGCTTTGATTTTTTTTTAAGTTTTCGAAGCCTGGTGGCCTAGCGGCCTAGCGGCCTATACTTAATATTCATCATTATTTATGTTTATCTTAAAAACGGCTTGAATGGGATTTTTACAGCAAGCAATGTACATTTCAGTGGTGGATAAGCAAAATATAAACAAGAACTAGCCTTGTTTTCTTTTTCGTTTACACTCGGTACAGATTTCAATTTTCTAAAATTAACAATCTCGGTAATAGATTTCATCTACCGCGGTCATTTACTAATTGAATTCTACTCAGAACACTGTCAGCCAAAGCATAAGTTGTAAGGTAGGGAGTGGACACAAATGTCACAAATGACGAAAACTGGCTATAATTTCAAAATACATTTCAAACAGCGATTCCAGAGTTTTGATGCAGAAGGTATTTCCTTTTTGTATGTGTCTGTGCTACATATACGATAATACTATTTCAAGTTATTTGAATTCAGTCTCGGGACAAAACATTTCTTACGTTTATTTGGCTGGCAGTGAGAATTGAAAATATGCAGCACAACTTTTTGCTCTAGAAACCGGAAGCAGAGATAAATTGAGATATTTTTCTCGAATTTTTTCGCTTGCGCGACCATTGTAGATCCAGATCAGCCGGCACATCCTGATAGGATCTGCACTGGTCTCATTTTGGTCAGAAATAACCTAATGAATCAAAAAGCGAACAGTTTAGATCCTGATCAGATGGCACGGATGTTCCGGCTGATCTGGATCTAAACTGTTCGCCCTAGCAATTAAGGTGTATCTATACTGGAAAGGGTTAAGTTTTTGTTAACAATACAATCACTGTATATAAACCGATTGTATCATCTACCGGATATAGCGAGCTGATTGTCACAAAAACATAATAGACAGTTCAAAAGTGAGTGGAGTTTTTATCTTTTGTAATTAAAAATAAAATCGTCATATATATGTTTAACGGGCGATTGTTGAAGTCCTTGTTATGAATGATATTGTTTCCCATTGTATACAATACACTTTTGAAAAAATAGCTGAAGTCACTCACACAAAGTACCGTTTGCACTGTGAACTGTTCTAAAATCAATGTAAATGTTTATATTGTAACATTTTTGGAGACGTATTTTCTTGCTAACGATGATGTAACATATGAGTTTTATTCTTACAATAATCATATTGCTGTATCTCATCAATAAAACATTAATACACAATCTCACTAAAGTCAGATCTAACAAAATGTTGCGTAGCGTTTTTCAGGAAATGATTTTAATCAGATTGCATTAATACATTACACCAAACTCACAAGCAGGTTCGACCCAGACTCTATCCTTTATTGAACATCTTTACTCAATCTTTTGTATTAATATCGTGATCTGTATGTATCAGTTATATAGATTGTTTAAAGATGGATTCAATATATTTTTCGGATTTAAGAACAATTACTTGAAGTAAAAAGCATTATTTAAGTACTACGTACAGAAAAATGATACGTTATAAAATATAAAGGTCTCGCTGCCTTTACATACTTCGGTGACACGAAACAATTTGATCGGTCTGACTTCAATAGTAAGTGTACTTAACAAACCATGGGAAGTATCGCTGTCCTGAGGGCGAGACCACGAAAACGCGAAAACACGATGCGAGAACGCGAAACAACAATGCGAGGTCGCGAAACAACGATGGGATAACGCGATATTAATATTGCCTTCTCGCATCGTACTTTCGCGTTCTCGAATCGTGTTTTCGCGTTCTCGCATCGTGTTTTCGCGTTTTCGTGGTCTCGCCCTCAGGACAGAGAGACCGTGAAACGCGAAAACACGATGCGAGAACGCAAAAGTACAATGCGAGGGCGCGCGCCCAGCTCTATGCCGAATGAGACTGGGCTTATCACTGGTTCTGCTGCTCCCCGTGTTTAGTCTGCGCTGAAACAGCGAAGCTAAAGTGACCTCTCCAGGTCACGACCAAGGGGGGGGGGGGGGGTGATATGGAGATCTCTCGTGTAACCAGTAGCAACCTGAAAGTGTAAGGCTAAATTGATGTGATGTTGAGTAGCGTGATTTTAAAATTTATCACCAAGACCCATTATATTAACCGGTTATTAATATTATTATTTTTTTCAAAAATGTATAAATAAAAAACGCAATTGAACATGAATACATATGTTGTAGGGTAATATGAAAGAACAAGATTTCATTACGCTACTGTTATTACAAGTTAACAAACAAACAAAAAGAATTTAAATGATAACTGCGATTTGTCACGATCGACCACGTTTTCGGTCACACTTTGAACGTAGTAGAAGCGGTGTCTATGTGTGAACGGGGTGGTGGGGGTATCTGTAGCTCGGTGCTAGAACTAACTTTAAACAATCAGGACATCGACATGAAAAATTCCTACTACATTATCAAACACGGTTCTTACAAGCTCGTCACACACTTGACATGCACATGCTGTCCTGAACAAGAATGGAATTACAACTTTAACTTACAAAAAGCCTATCAATCAATCCCTGGAAAACCGAAATTATTTAAAATTTAAAAAAAGTTACAAATAACATGTCTTCCAAACAGAATTGCTCACGAAAGCGAAGAAGAACTAACTTCTGAAGATCGTTCGCTTCCAATTGTTAAATATACAAAACCTTTTAGTGTATGTTAATATATGTTCATTTAATGGGTTTGAGTAACACATACAGAAGCTGTTTGTTCCACGGGTTGTTGTACCGTTTGTTGCAAACTCAGTATGATAAAAAATGTGACCTTCTAACCTATATCGTACATGTATATTTATCAGCACCATAGGAGCGTCATGTAATGTGTATTACTCAAAATCAGAACTTCAAAATAGAAACTGTTGCTCTGTATTTCTCATCCGACAGTTAGTTTAACTCTCTTTTGTGTAGACCACCATATAAGTAGTTTGTTTTTCTGTGGTTGAACTCCGTCTCAACGCCTTTCTATGCTTCATTTACATGTCTATCCCCGAGGTCCAACTGACCGTTGTTCCTGGGTATTCAACTTTTGTAAACTGGTTTTTCTGCCAACAGATTGGCTGCTAACTTGAATCGGAGGTTAAGTATAACATAAATGATGTTATAACATAAATGATGTTCCGACGTTGAAATAATGTTCCGGCTCGCGTGATGTGCAAACCAGCTACCTCATCTTAGAAGCTCCACAAATGGTAAGTTTGAAATGAAATCAAATGACACATGAAGGGCCTCAATATTGGTCACTTTGGGTTTTTACAAGTGAGAGAGAGAGAGAGAGAGAGAGAGAGAGAGAGAGAGAGAGAGAGAGAGAGAGAGAGAGAGAGAGAGAGAGAGAGGAGCGCTCAATCTTTATTACAAAATGGTTAAGGTAAACGTACTAATTTATGTTAAATTAATAACGATGTTTATGAACAAAAAATATTTTGAGTTTCACTCTTCCTAAATATAGAGGTTTTTACAGACATTTTTACACAAAAATGATTATGATGATTTATAGTGAAATGTAAAAAAATACCTGCATTAAATATATATGCCTATTACGTTTAAAAGTCAGTTTACATGATGAAAAATCCCTACAAACATTCATTTCCTCGTTAAGAAATGATCTGCTGCGTATGTGTCCGCAAAATTTGCGTGACTGCGGAAAACATGCGCGACTTTTTTATACAGTGGCCAACATTGAATACCGTTATATTTTTCTCCGAGCTTCGAGTGACAGTAACAGAACAGATTGTATTCTGTGTTGGAAGTAAATAAAGTTTGAAACATTCACTGTATTTTTGATCGACACGCTCATATAATGTCAAGACTCCATAATTTCTAAAATATTTTGACAATTTACTTAGTTCTTAAAAAATTAAAGCTAGTTCGTGTTAATATTTTTCGTATACACCCCTGTAATATACATAATATGCTGTACAAATAGATTTCAAGCCGTTTTTAATATAAGCATAAGTTAGTATGCAGTTGTGATAAATATTAAGTTTAGGCCGCTAGGCCACCAGGCTACAAAGAATTAAAAACAAATCAAAGCTAGTAATGTTGATATTTTACTAAATCATCCCTGAAATGTAAATGGCATGCTGTAAAAATCGATTAACGTCGTTTTTAAGATAAACATAAATAATGATAAATATTAAGTTTAGGCCGCTAGGCCGCCAGGCTTCGAAAACTTAAAAAAAATCAAAGCTAGTTTTTGTTGATATTTTACTTAATAATCCCTGAAATGTACATTGCATGCTGTAAAAATCGATTTCAAGCCGGTGTAAAGATAAACATAAATTATGATAAATATTAAGTTTAGGCCGCTAGGCCGCCAGGCTTCGAAAACTTAAAAAAAAATTCAAAGCTTGTTTTTGTTGATATTTTACTTAATCATCCCTGAAATGCACATTGCATGCTGTAAAAATCGATTTCAAGCCGTTTTACAGATAAACATAAATTATGATAAATATTAAGTTTAGGCCGCTAGGCCGCTAGGCCGCCAGGCCGCTAGGCCGCCAGGCTTCGAAAACTTAAAAAAAATTCAAAGCTAGTTTTTGTGGATATTTTACTTAATCATCCCTGAAATGTACATTGCATGTTGTAAAAATCGATGTCAAGCCGTTTCAAACATAAACATAAATTATGATAAATATTAAGTTTAGGCCGCCAGGCCGCTAGGCCGCCAGGCTTCGAAAACTTAAAAAAAAATCAAAGCTAGTTTTTGTTGATATTTTACTTAATCATCGCTGAAATGTACATTGCATGCTGTAAAAATCGATTTCAAGCCGTTTTAAAGATAACATAAATTATGATAAATATTAAGTTTAGGCCGCTAGGCGGCTATGCCTCCAGGCCGCTAGGCCGCCAGGCTTCGAAAACTTAAAAAAAATTCAAAGCTAGTTTTTGTGGATATTTTACTTAATCATCCCTGAAATGTACATTGCATGTTCTAAAAATCGATTTCAAGCCGTTTCAAACATAAACATAAATTATGATAAATATTTAAGTTTAGGCCGCCAGGCCGCTAGGCCGCCAGGCTTCGAAAACTTAAAAAAAAATCAAAGCTAGTTTTTGTTGATATTTTACTTAATCATCCCTGAAATGTACATTGCATGCTGAAAAAATCGATTTCAAGCCGTTTTAAAGATAACATAAATTATGATAAATATTAAGTTTAGGCCGCTAGGCCGTTATGCCGCCAGGCCGCTAGGCCGCCAGGCTTCGAAAACTTAAAAAAAATTCAAAGCTAGTTTTTGTTGATATTTTACTTAATCATCCCTGAAATGCACATTGCATGCTGTAAAAATCGATTTCAAGCCGTTTTACAGATAAACATAAATTATGATAAATATTAAGTTTACGCCGCCAGGCCGCTAGGTCGCCAGGCTTCGAAAACTTAAAAAAAATTCAAAGCTAGTTTTTGTGGATATTTTACTTAATCATCCCTGAAATGTACATTGCATGTTATAAAAATCGATTTCAAGCCGTTTCAAACATAAACATAAATTATGATAAATATTAAGTTTAGGCCGCCAGGCCGCAAGGCCGCCAGGCTTCGAAAACTTAAAAAAAATCAAAGCTAGTTTTTGTGGATATTTTACTTAATCATCCCTGAAATGTACATTGCATGCTGTAAAAATCGATTTCAAGCCGTTTCAAACATAAACATAAATTATGATAAATATTAAGTTTAGGCCGCCAGGCCGCTAAGCCGCCAGGCTTCGAAAACTTAAAAAAAATCAAAGCTAGTTTTTGTTGATATTTTACTTAATCATCCCTGAAATGTACATTGCATGCTGTAAAAATCGATTTCAAGCCGTTTCAAACATAAACATAAATTATGATAAATATTAAGTTTAGGCCGCTAGGCCGCTTGGCCGCTAGGCCGCCAGGTCGCCAGGCCGCTAGGCCGCCAGGCCACTAGGCCGCCAGGCCGCTAGGCCGCCAGGCCGCTAGGCCGCCAGGCTTCGAAAACTTAAAAAAAATTCAAAGCTAGTTTTTGTGGATATTTTACTTAATCATCCCTGAAATGTACATCGCATGCTGTAAAAATCGATTTCAAGCCGTTTTAAATATAAACATAAATTATGATAAATATTAAGTTTAGGCCGCCATGCTTCGAAAAGTTAAACAATCAAACTTAGTTCTTTATCATCAACTGAAATGTAATTTACAAAGAGTACATGGAAGTGAATGTACGAATAGATTCCGAGTCGTCTCTGCAGATAAGCTAGAACTTTGATTTAAAAAATAAAAGCTAAATCATGTCGATAACTTTCTAAAACACCCCTGCAATTTACATTATATCTGTCAAAATAGATTTCAATCAGTTTTTAAGATCAACGTTAATTGCGATAAATTCAGCCATCTTCACGCCGCTAGGCCGCTAACTTCACGCCGCCAGGCCGCTAACTTCACGCCGCCAGGCCGCTAACTTCACGCCGCCAGGCCGCCAGGCCGCTAACTTCACGCCGCCAGGCCGCTAACTTCACACATCTCATTTTAATCGATTTAAACCATGACCTGGCGTTAAGCTTAACTTGTTTAAACAAAAGGAGGTAATTAAGTTATTACTTCTGGCATCTGAAAAACGCTGGTATCATTTGCCTCCCTTATTGTAAAAATGTTTACAAACGGTACCAGCGATCATGCAGTTTTATATGTGAACGATTTAGCGCTAAATCCGCATTTTAAAAGATATATATTTTTTTAATTTATGTTTCATGTCTTCAACTAGAAATTCAAACTGTGTGCGGAAAAATTCCAATAACAAGTTCTTTACATTTATCAAGCAGTAACTTGACACTGTGTAAGAAATATTATTAGCCGGCGGCTATATAGCCGCAGGCTAAAGAAACCGCAATTCGAAATCACAGACCTTTCAGCAGGTGCGCTCAAATGAAAAAGTCGAAGTACAGCTTCTGGTAGACGTCAGAAAAGAGTTCCAAAAGCAATCATAGACAAGAAATATCTTTAAAAAAGATAAACGGCGTTGATGGAAAAGATTTATATATACATGTATATAAGAAAGAAAGAAAGAAATACAGAGAGGCAAAGCAGACACAGTTTAGTTATTTTATTTTATTTGTTATATCTGTTGACGAACCCTCCCTGCCTTCTTAGTATGACTTAGAGATTAAGCGACCGAATCATGACAACTCATAAATTCATTGAAAGTGTCTTTCAAAAAAAAATGTTGAAGCTGTTGCAACAATTTCATAGAGTGATAACAAGTCGATTAAAGAAGCAAAATATTCAGTTTCAATATAATACCTCGTGTAGAGTGAGAATTCATGATGAATAAATGTCCTTGAAATTTAATAAATATAAATAATAACAGCTTGTTACAAGAGCGAAATCTACCAACTTTTACGTATATTAAGTTTAAAAAAAGTGTCCGTCCTGAGTATTGAACCCGGGGCCTCCGCTTGAGAGGCGAGAGTGTTAGCCACTTCGCTATAATGAACTTGTCTTACGAACTTGAAATTAACAATCAGTATCAAAGGAACTAGAAAGGAACCAGTAAGAACACTTATCTTTCGTTTTACACTGTGTATTGTATGCAAGTGACACCCAAGAATATTCCATATAATATTATATTTAAGCCATCAATATTGACTTAACTGGTTACTTAAATCGTAAATATGTTTTTCCTCCAATACAACACCCACTAACAACCAATCTAATTAATCTATTTGATTTTTCCGTTGCATAATAATAAAATCCCACTAGATACCTCTCCAGCCTGCTAGATGCCTCTCTGGTGTAAATAGCTACCAATCGAAATAGTTTATTTCATTTTCCCTCTGCATAATAAGAGAATACGAGTATTATTTACAACATTTCATTGGTCGAAAAACTAGGTCAAAAGTGAGCTTAGACAGCTAACGCCGAAAAATCAGTTGTTAACGATCATTTAAATTGATTGCTTTTAAAGAATAATCAGTAAAACTCTTACTCAATGAAAGCAACGAAGGCGTACTGATAATATCGATATATATAATCAAATAAACTGCGTATGTGTAATACAATCAAAATGACGCAATATGGCGGGTGAATAGAATTACCGAAAACTACCCCAAAACACCGACTAAGACCAAAATAACCGAAAACACCGAAAAAGACAGAAAAGAGTACCCAAAAACATTATTTTTGTACCCAATACCACTTTTAAAATAAATAGCATTTATGTTTAAATTCAATTTTTAATCATATTAGGTCCCTTTTTCGGTCTTATTCGGTTATTTGGTTGTTTTCGGTGATTCTATGCACCGTCAAATGGCAATATTCTGAACGCAGACACATTGCAAAAATGTTGAAGTGTTTCAGTATTTTGAGGGATGTATTTTTGATTTATTCAAAATATATAATGTGTCGACAGTTTTACGTTTTGTTACGTAAGACGTATGGGGTTTAGCCCAAACTACACACACCTCCAGTGATCTCCCCTCAATTGTGTTTACCTAAAACATTAAACATTTTCGAAGATTTTGTTTCAACAAAAAGAGCGCTCTATGGGCTGTCTAGCTAATGTTTTGTGCGAATTTTAATTGTGGAAATCATGAAAATGATGCCAAATATGTTTTTTTTGGAAGTGGAATTAACTTGACTCCGCGAAATCCTGGAAGGATTACAAAATTTAAACACAGACATCGACAAAAATTTATTACAGACACTGTGTAATTTCCGAAAGGTCAAGAAGAGTTTTGAAACTGTTTCAACTGTATTCCTAAAATTGCATGAGGGCAGTCATTGTATGCATAAATGTGCAATCAACTTTACTATAAAAGTTTGGCATATTTTGCATTTCATGATTTGTATCAACCAGCTGCATGAACACACATCTGAATATTGTTTACATTTTCTGGTGAGGATGTAAAGATAGACACTTCAACTTCAACATGTTCAAGCACTTTGGAAAACAATGTTCCGTATCACACCGGCAATTACACCATCCAGATTTACAGGTCTTTACAAGGTAAATAGTTTTATTTGTTTGCAAGAATAGCTGAAATTAGCATCCTAAGCTTCAATGATATGCAGACAATATGGCCGGGTGATTTGGCCCAGATTAATGAACTAAACAGATGGGACATGCAGACTATAAGGCCTGCAGTCAGAGACAAATGGCCAAGCTTTAAGACTGCCCAGATATATTTAGTAGGTCCCAGATATGAAATGAATAATGCAGCACCTTCAATTTTGGAAAAGCTTTTGTTGCT